>JAHHFK020004052.1:0-329731 GCA_024533555.2 Aedes koreicus | reverse complement strand
GCTAATTGCGAAAGCAATAAGCGAAGCGCTTAGAAAGAGAAAGGAGAAGAAGTTTTGCGTCGAGAAGCTTCGAAGCGGATTTCAAGAAGGAAATTCAAGGTCGAGATGCTGCCAGGGTGGCCACAGAACCGGGAAAACCGGGAATTACCCGGGAATTCTAAAAAAACCGGGAGAAACCGGGAAAAACCGGGAATTTATGTTCACATGATTATTCATAATTTAGATTGTCTGTGATTATCATCAACCTCTAGATATTCCGTGTTTCTTAGCGTGTTCATCCATAACGATCCGTGAAATTTTAGAGTGTGTCAATTGATTTATCTTTTATGAAGACTTGTTTCAGTTTTGGAAAAGCGTCACGGAATTTGTGCGCCTGTGTGTTTAAAATGGAGCCGGGATTTGGATTCCCGTGGCGGAAATTAAGTCAACCCAAAAATTACAGTTCTCCTGAAGTGTAAACCCAATCGCGGGATTTTCTCCGGGAAATAAAATTGATCTCTATACACTTCTTCCTGGACGGGAACAAATCATTCCGAATTGTTTCCGTGCGGTTTTTGCAAGTTTGAATTCGAACAAAAAAAAATTAAATATCAGAAGGAGAGCTGAGTTTCGAAACAGTTTTTTCTCGAAATTGATGTACTCGATGATTTTGATGGTTTTGACAATCACGATCAATTTAATGAACCGCTAACCCAGGAAGAAATATTGGTTGCAGCAAATATAGAGCTCTTGCCAAAAAAACGAAAAAAAAAAAAAAAACGTGATCATAACGAACAAGGATATTGACATTAATTGACTTGCAATTTGCTAAGAAATGTCGAAACATCCATGCTTGTACCAAATTACAAGCAAGGAGTATTCCAACAAGATTTCTAAAGATGCTATTTGGCAACGAATCATTTTTTTTTTCATTGTCCTTGAATAAATCTGCCAGTGTCCAGGAGTTCCGGATATACTGGGATTCTTTGAAGAAAACGGCAAGGTAAAAAACATACATCGTTAAAATAAAGTTTAATAAAATATTTCCTAAATTTCTAGAATTTATTTCGAAATTCAATGCAGAACCTAATACGCAAAACTAACTTGTCATTGAGTGTGGAGAAATATGGAGAAGCGTCAACTGGAAAATTTCCTGAGCCAAATCCTGTTCAAAATCCCGTGATGCCTTTCTCGAATTGTAAACCAGCCTTAAGGCCACATTTCAACTATTTTATTTGCGAATTAACACTCATCGTATTTCGACAGCCGTTTTTTTTTTCAACTTATAAGAGGCGCGATTTTGACCTGTTTTTTTTTCTATTCGAATTCAAACTTGCAAAATCCACACGACAACAAATCGAAATGTTTTGTTTTCGCCGAAAAAGGCTCCATCTAAAACACACAGGCGCACAAATCCCATGACGCTTGTGCAGACCTGGATACCTGTCTTAAACCGGGGAATTTTTAACATTTGGTCCGAGAAAACCGGGAAAAAACCGGGAATTTGAAAATGAAAATAGTGTGGCCACCCTGTGTAACCGTTTCCCAAGAAGACCGCACAGTCATCCAAGGTCTTGAATCTCGTTCACACGGATATTTGCGGTACAATAAACACTACGACTCCAGGTAGATCAAGATATTTTTTCACGATGATCGATGACTTCAGTCGATAGACCGTGGTATATTTCCTCAACACGGAAAACAAATCCATTCCCGGATCCGTGAATAGAAGTCTTGAATTCGGGAACAAGCAAAAATAATCAGGTACTAAAGCGCAAGAAGGGGGTGCAAGAACAAGACGATTATGGAGAAGGCGCGCTGCATGATAATTGATGCGAAGATGGACTATCATTTTTTAGCAGAAGCCGTGCGGTGCTTTTGCAGAAAATCTTGCCATCCCGATCAGAGGAGAACACCACTCATGAACACTGGTTCGGCAAGAAACCAGACTACGGTAATCTGCAAAGGTTCGAATGCACAGCTTTCGTTCGTGTGCCTAAGGTCAAGCGAACGAAGCTAGAGACGAAAGCAATCAAGCTAACCTTATTCGGATCACCACAAAGCTTTTCGTTTCATCAACTAAGCAGCGAATGAAGTGGTAGTCAGCCGTGTGATGTACGTTCCGTCGAAGAAGAAGTCCTCAGCAAAAGAGGTGAACCGTCTCCGACATCCGTGGAGTACGAGTCGGTGATCCCGCAAGATACGGTCGGTGATCCCGCAAGATACGGTCGGTGATCCCGCAAGGTGGATGAAACTGAAGCGTTTGATGATGAAAGTGATGACACGTTTGAGGAGGAGACCACGGCGAAATTGCAACACCACGAAGATCAAACCGTATGGGTATGGATTCCGGAGCGAAGAACATACAAAGCTATCGAGAGCACCGAGGTGGATCTATGGATAGCAGCAATGGACGAGGAGATGAACGTACATGCTGACAATCGTACCTGGACTTTAAGTACTTTGCCCGCCAACCGGAAAGTCGTGGGCTGCAAATGGATGTTCCAACCAAAACTGGACGAGGACGACAACATCGTTCGCTACAAAGCCCGTTTAGCAGCACAAGATTTTTCGCAGATGTACGAGACGGACTTTGATACGGTGTTTACGCCAGTAGTTCGACAAGTCACCTTTAGAACACTGGTGACAGTAAAAAACGCCGATGTAAAAACTGAATTTCTTCATGGTGATAACGCGCGCTTTAAATTTGGTAATAAAACGACTATTTTCGGATGGATGGTAAAAAAAAGAACGGAAAAAGATATTTTAACAAATCAAATTGCATTCGATTCATTAAGTAATTAAAAACTTCACAAAAATACTTCTACTCCCTACCGCGCCGCCTTGCGGCAGTTAGCCAGAACTTTGGCCATAGGTGAAAATAATAAGCTTGTAGGCATATTCTTCAGTTCCTTGGTCGCCTTTTTGATCAAATAATCCGTCGTTTTGGCCACGAAAAAAATTGATTATACTCTCCTCTCCAAATTGGCCCAGAACTGCTCGATTAGACGGAGCTGGGGCACGTTGGCATGCTTTGGAACCACCGGAATGCCCAACCGCTCCATTTCCTCCAGCGCCCGCTTCGAGTAGTAGGCCGACGTTAAATCCGGCCTAAACACCACGTCGTCATCCTCGTGGCACTTTTTAATGAAGGCGGCAACTTCTGGTAGGCACTTCGTACTGTAGATCTCGTCGTTCACTGCCAGTCCTGACAAAAAGAAGAGGGGGCGTGACATCCCCTTTTCACTGATTGTGAGCCACAGTAACACCTTCTTTGGAAACTTCGTGTACGCTATGTACTTCACATCGCTGCTAATTTCCATTGTCGGGGAAGTGATGTAGCCTTTGCCTTGCCAGTCGTTGCCGTCCAACGTGAGGTACGTCTCGTCGTCCATAACAACCACCACGTTCGGCTTCGCCGGGAAGATCTCTTTGACCAGAATCTTCAGCCCATGTTTCTGGGTTTCCGCTTGATTCTCCGACACGGCTGGCTTGGACTGACGCTTCCACATGTGGATATCCATTTTGAAGAAATACTTCTTGACCGTTTGGCCGGTCGCATCGACCTCCCGGCTCAATGCATGGAAAGAAGTGGCCACCTTACCTTCCGTCTTCTGATTGATCTTCTGTTGAATCCACCGGTCGCTTAAAACGGTTGGACGACCAGAACCAGGCTTCCGCTCGATGGACTCTCCCTTCTCCAGAAGTGCCAGAATCTTGTAGATGTATCCGCGATCGTATCCGGCCGACACGAAGTGGGCCACGATGGCCGACTTTTTTAGGCCCGCATGGAACAAACCATAGATCTAAGTTGTTCCATTGTTCTCGCCATAGCTGCCGTAAACAAACTGATGGAGCTGTCAAATTGAATACTGATTGGTGAACCGACCATCAGGGTAGTCGCATGAAAAATCGGAACACTTTGTAGCTTTTTTTAAATGCACGCTTTATATAGGAGATAGTTTATATGAAGCAACCAATTGGCTATGAAACAGAAGATACTGGTGCTGTATGCTTGATCCAAAAGGGCCTATATGGACTCAAGCAAGCCGGATGTATATGAAACAAGAAAATTGATAGTGTTCTGAAGCAGATGGGTTTCCGGCAGTCCGCCCATGACCCGTGTCTGTACGGTCGAAGTGGCAGTCAAGGTAACACGTATTTCGTAATTTACGTGGACGACATCGAAATTGCGGGCCAGGAGGAAGAGTACGGTTTAGAAGTTTACGTGGACGCGGACGGAACGATGCAGCAAGTCGAAAGTCGTATTCCGAATACGTGTTCCTGCTCGGTGGAGGTTCAATCTTCTGCGGATTGCTCAAGCAAACCTGCGTTGCGCTAGGCAGTTCGAAGCAGAATTTGTAGCGCTCGCTGAGTGCATGCAGTTGGAGTCGATTGGTCAATAACCGTTCGAAATATGTGGATCATTTTCATTTTTTTTTTCTTTTTTTTTCGAGGGTATCTAGCTGGAGCTGCATGACAGCTTGGTTGGCAAGACTAGACCCTTCCCCAACGTCACGTCTACTTCGACCAATACCTTCGAAGCACTAGCCTATGTTGGCCATTTGAGCACTAGTTCAAGTAATTAGTATTGAACCGCAGTATTTTTCAAAATTTCAGTTTCAATATTCCCGCGATGATGTTTTGTTATGCAGTCGTTAAATGGATGCCCAAATTAATACCCTATCCTAGATGTTACGAGATTTGTTTAATGATTTCTAATGTTTCCTGGAGATGATAATCCGGGGCAAAGTGCTGAAGTCGGCCGTATGCAGTAGTAACTAGATTTCAAAAAGACATGTAAATTGCCAAGCAATAATTCTTAAGGATGACATTCAGGCCTTTGATGTAGTCTATGTTGACAACTAGTAGTACTGAAGTCAACCCCAAGAAGTATTGCAACAAGAGTATGCATTATATTTATTATTCATACAGCGAATGATATTTCTAGACAACCCTCAATTGCATTGGTGTGCCTATGTTGGCTATTTACATCTTCTAATAATAGTCGTAAAAGTTTGAATTAGTATGTAATGAGCTTCCATTTCAAAGTGTGTTATAAGGGTCAGTCAGTCAGGTTGTCTTGGAAAGGTTCAATCTACTGCTCGTGATTCCTAAGCGGGCCCTCCGCGTCCTATCTTAAATAAACATGCTATGTGTTTCATTTCGAACAGTCAGATTAAAATGATTAAATGGCAATGATTAAAATATTCGCCCTTTTCAAAAAATTTGCAATTACTTTCACATATTATACCATGAGCAAACCAGGTATTTTGTATATTTATTCCATAAAACAAATGGATAAACAACAACATAAGTTGCCACGAAAATGAAAAGTGTACTTTTAGTCGTTTCCCTTTGATTGAAAGTAAGAAGTCTAAGAGTGAATTGCGGCATAGCCCGCCAGTATCACATCTGATGTTAGTGCCTTTATCAAAACGTTCTACGACGTCGCAGTGAAATAAATGTGCAGAATATGTGATACTTTCACTACAGGTCAAATTCTTGGTCTCACATGCATGTTTATAGCATGAGATAAGCCCTCTAACCGTAGACAAGGTGAAAAATTTGACCCGCGAGAGGGAGGATACAAAGTATCATTTTGTCCGCCAACTATTACAAGAAAACCTCACCAATGTTCGCTACCTTTCAACCGATCAGACGGTAATAGATATTCTTACCAAGCCGCTGGCACCCAAATAGCTAGCAAGATTTCATAAAGATTTATAAAGATATAAGATATAAGATATAAGATATTATATATATATATATATATATATATATATATATATATATATATATATATATATATATATATATATATATATATATATATATATATATATATATATAATATACTCACTCGCACAGATGGATCGGCAATAATATATAGATATAAGATTTATTTTATAAAGATGTTTTACTTAGATACATAGAGAGAGCACCGAACTTGACACTTAGTAGCTTTATAGTGCTCCAAGAAGACCAGTTAATTTGGTGTTCCCATTTGTCAAATGCTCCCTTATATGTTCACGAATGTGTAGAAAAATGAAGTTTAAATGTGCCATAAATTTGCAAGGAAACCTACCTACTGTTTTCGCCTAAAACATGTGTTTAACTGTCTCAATATTTGTCTACAATATTGTTTGCTTTGAAAATGAAAGAAAAAACATAATGAAATTTAAAAAAAACATAAAAATACACTCAAATATGATGTTAAAATGAGACCTTCACAACTTTATAGAACATGAGCTTAGCTTCAATAGGACGAGCAGATTGTGTGTCCCACTTGCCTCATTCTACCCTATGGCCGATGACATAGTCGTGGCGATCGCAAGCGTTGGCGAGAGAGGTAGCGTTAGCGTCAAACCTATCTTGATGGGTGTTCTATGAAAATCGCCCAAACCTGTCATGGTTAAAGAGGTGCAAAGCGTTTTTCGATGCGGCGAAGCAGTTCGCATAATGCTTTGACGCTTGTGAACGCCAGTAGACGCTGAAGTGGTCTTGAACAAAAAAATGGAGATTGACTTTGAAAATTTACTTTCACTCGTTTTGGCGAGGAGTGAACTATGGGATAAAACCTTAAAACCATTTGGCCCAATACTCGTTCGCCACCAATATTAACATTTGTTCTGTTGGCGCTGGCATATAAATAGGCTGAAGAACATCCCATACAGCTTGGCACGTTTCGCGGACTATGGCTGCTACTGTAGAACGATCCACGCGGAAGGAAAATCCGAGGGTAGTGAAGGATGATCCGGTTGCTAAGAATCTGTAGGAGAATCCGAAAGTTGAATTAAAATGCTCGGTGGGTTATATAAATCAGAATATTTGAAATCTGCCGTACGTGATAGCAATAACCAAACGTTCACATAGTAGAATCGGCTCTTGATTACAGTTTGTCAAATTTTTCATTAATTTGTGTTTCACCATGTTTAGAATCAAATTGAATGTATCCATATTCATTCTAGTATAAGAATGAAACTTATCAGGATATTTACGGAGGTCGTCGTACAATCTACAGAACTCCCCCAACCGAAATATTCTTTATCGGACGAATTCATGCTTGAATCACTTGATAAACTCAAATAATCTCGAATACTTTTTACACTTGCGCGTGCGGCATCGCTCTTAATCTCGCTTTCAGTATGTCTTAAAACGGTTGGTCGCCTCCTCCCTTCGCTTTCATTAACGCCAACGCAACGCAACGCTTCCCTACGCCATGAGTATGGCATCAGCCATAGTATGTCATAGTTCACGAAGTTAAGGAGAAATTTTTCAAGGAATAATTTTAGCGATGTGTTGGACAAAAACGTGTGTTTTGATTGTCTTGGTAATTGTCTAGGACATTGAATGCTTGAAAAAAAAAATGAAATACAAAGAAGTAAAGTATCGAAAACAAATTTAAAGGAAACTACCATAGAAAACTCTCCATAACTCTGCAAAAAGTGGACCTAGAAATTTTATTTATTTAACAAGGTTGCTTGTTTAATGTTTTCTACAACTTTGCTCAAAACATTGCTCATCTATTACCTCAAATAAAAAAGATATTTGTTTTCATATTTATCTTAGTAAGACTTGACTAACTTTTGATACTTCCAAATTATGGACGGTTTCCATACAAACAATTCTTCCTAAGACAGTATAGGGCTAAAATGTAAATGCTCTAGGGAAAAAAAGTCGCACTTTTTGCCAAAGGCCCACAGTGCTTTGGGGCCGGTGATGGAATTTTTGTTTACTGATATTTCCGGAGATTTGAAACAGACTATGAGTATATCAGATTTTGATCACGTAACTTGCATGCCATTCACACCGACGAGGAGTCGAATAAACTATTATCTGAAATGAATTCAGCACATCATGATGAACCAGTTATAAGTTTCTGACGCGGAGCATGCCATCTCTCCTTTTAGAACTACCAATTTCATTTTATAACTGAAGAGTTTGTTTTACTGACATTTTCATGTACGAATCTGTCGAGAGCGGTAATTTTTTTATCCCAGAAAAATTGCATTTAAAGTTAACTCGCTTAGTCGCTGATCTTTAGCAAAAAACGTGCATACTTTTGAGGCTTTTTCCGGCATCCATGTCCCTTTGATAATGCGGGTAACATTGATATCGCGTTGATCAATGATACATACGAGTATTTTAGCATAGATCATCGTGAGCTTTATTGATTGATAGAAATCCTCATGTATGTCATTGCCCGGAATATCATTTTTTATGAATGCGCGTTCTATAAACAATGAAGCCTCTTAATCATCTGAGATAGCATAATAGGTAAAATAATTGTACTTAAAGATTGGACTCGGAAAAAATGCGACACTTTGTTTTGGGTGTAACTTTTCATCGCGTGGGTAAAAATTAATGATTTTGCGTAATACTAGTTTAGAGTGTTATGTGTGCAAAATTTTATCACGATCTGTCTAGTAGTTTTCAAGATGCATTCGAAACAAGAAGAGCTACGCCAGCAAATCTGGGGCGCGGTGATCGATAATCCTGGTCAGTCGCACAGATGGATCGGCAAAAGGCTTGGAATCCACCATTCCACCGTGTCCCGCATTGTGCAGATGTTCCAGGAGACGAAAACCATCGAGCGGCGCGCTGGATGCGGCCGAAAACCGAAAATGGAATACCCAGAGAAGGCGCGGAAGATAAGGCAGTACTTTAAGAATAACCCGAACCTTTCCACCCGAGACGTAGCCAAAAAGGTCAATTCGTCGAAGTGGTTCGTCCAGCAGACCATGAAGCGTGCTGGGCTACGTGTTTTTAAGGTCAGGAAGGCGCCAAACCGGACTGACAAGCAAAACACGGTGGCCAAATTGCGTGCGCGGAAGCTGTACCGTGAGTGGCTGGTGAGTGGGAGTGTCGGTACGTCCCGCATGGAGGTTCCGGAAAAGTTCCGGAGGAGAAAGATGGACAAATTCGCGAAGAAGTACCTGTTGTGGCAGGCGATCTGCGAGTGCGGACGGTACAGCAAGCCGTTCGTTACAACCGGCACCATAAACGGGCAGATTTATCGAGAGGAATGCTTGCAGAAGCGCTTGCTGCCCCTCCTCCGCTCTCACGCTGTTCTGGCCGGATCTCGCTTCGTGCCATTACGCCAAGCCTGTAATGGATTGGTACGAAGCGAAGGGCGTTAATGTGGTCCCGAAGGAGGCGAACCCGCCAAATACACCAGAACTTCTTCCGATCGAAAAGTTTTGGGCGATAATAAAGAAGAAGTTGAAGGAAAGCGGAAAAACATTCAAAACCGATGAATCTTTGAAGAAAAACTGGGAGAAATTGTGTAAGGAAGATGGACAAAGCCTCGCCCAAGATCTCATGAGCAGTGTTAAGAGAAATGTACAAGCATTCAGCTTGGGGGAAGAAATTCAATAAATAAATTATGCCAAAACATAGCTAATATATAGTTATTTAATCCCTGAAAATTTGAGAAGTATCCGATTTAAAATGAATTTTTGGTGATCATTTTTGTGTGTCTCATTTTTTCCGAGTCCAGTCTTTAAAAGCTGAACCATGAGGCGATGGGTTTATTTCCTGGTCCAGTCGAGGAAATCTTAGGAAATATAAAACATTTGAACATGAATTTTTATATATTTTAGATGATCAAATTCTAAACTATAGATGGAATAGAATCTTTTAATTAATAACTATTTAGTCTATGTTATGCATTGTCCACACAATCGGTACAGAATCATAATAAAATCACAATAGAAAAAAGCTACGATTCAGAGTTTATCTATACCGGTCGTATCAACACAGTCTTTGCTTAACGATGTGTGTTGTCATTCATTACAGTGTGACAAAAATGAAAGCTGCTTGGCATATTTGGATCATCTGTCAATCAGCAAATAGTGAACAGCAGTGATTAAATAGCTTACGGGCTGCTTATACACACTGGCACATGTCGATGATTTTCCTATCCCAGTCATTCATTATCGCAACCGTTGTGTAGCGCTGAACGTTTAGGGTGGAGATAACACGCATATTGGCAGTTCCAGCTTCCAACCACCCCCTCCCCTTTTTGCAATTTCAAATTGAATTTGACCCAGCTAATGTTGTTGGGTGTGGTCTGTGTGGCGAAGGTTTGGTTTCTTGGAATACAAAGATAAGAATACTAGAGAAAGTATCGAATCGACTTCGCTTTTCTTCTCAGTTAGTGCTTGATTGAAACTTTCAAAAATGTTTGCCGAAATTCCACACAGAGCAATGGAAAAACAGTCAGCTAGTTTAATACGCTAAATCATACAATTCATGGGACCAGAAACATTTGGTTGTGGTTCATATATACAGCTGTGTTTAAAGACGAAAAGTAGCGATGAGGATAGAATCAGCATTTTTCCTTTAAAAGCACCAGACTTTTAAGAATGAACACATTTATTCCAGATACCTTTTTTTTTGTGCAGAGGAGTATGTTCAATTCTAGAATGTATCTCGTCTTACGCTAGAAATCATCTAGTTTCGTTTTGATATACTCCGGCAAAATACACGAGTTTTGGATCTGCTTACAGATTGCAGCCGACAGAAAACGATGTAAGCTTGTACTTTTAACAACTACTAAGTAGCGCTTCGAAATAAGAATAAAAAGTATAGTGAGTCATTTAACGTCTGGGCGCAAAAAAAAAACGGATCTACATCATGGAACCATGTCAATGAAATTATAATGTTGAGTAATCAAAATAAAGGTCGTTTATTGCACTTAAAGGAAAAATAGCGTTTCAAACTTATTACGTTCGCAATTAGCTTATTGCTTGCTCTCAACTTAGTGTTCTTAATGCACTTCCACAGTTATTAATTAAGAGCTTTCGATGCCAGGTACCATTTTTGCTTTAGTATGATTATGTGGCAAGTACAATCATACCCTATGCCCAGTGTGTCCTAAACGAAAATTTCCTAGACCAGATCGGAAATCGAACCCAGCCACTTTCAGCATGGTGTTGCTTTGTAGCCGCGCCTTTATCGACTGAGCTAAGGGAGGACCCTGTTGGCTAACCTGAGCGGCTATTTTGATCCCCCAATTCTTCACCTTTTCACTCTTCTTCAACTTCTGTTTGACAACTGCGCAATAATTCTCAAATGGGCGGAATTGAGGGCAGTTGGGGGGATTGATGTCTTTTTGGAAGAAATTCACCTCGTTGTCTCGATACCACTGTAGTGAATTTCCGCTGTAATGGCAGCTTGCCAAATCAGGCCAAAACTTTATAGGTCTATTGTGAGCCTTAATGTACGGAAAAATACGTTCTTTCAGACACTCCTGCTTATAAATTTGGGAATCCATGGTCTTGTTTGTCACGAAAACCTGTTTGTTCTTGTCCGCAGCTGCAATTACCTTGCCAGATCATAAGCTTTCTTGCGACCTTATCGGCAAAAACGATTTTGAACTTGCTAGGGACATTGCCTCGACCAGTGGCTTTATAGAACTTTTGTCCGAGAAGCTGCTCCTATTCTAACTTCACGTACGTTTGGTCGTCCATGAGGATGCATCCTTCGTACTTCGTAAGAACCTCATTGTATAACTTCCGACCACTTTTTTGCCACTACATCCTGCTTCAGTGTGCTGTTTGGTTGCTTACTGGCCCAAGAAGATCAAAATCTTTCTCGCAAACGAATCCTTCTGACGGTACTTTGACTAGCATTGAAGCTCTTGGCGATAGCATAATCCGACAGGCCTGGGTTTGCCTTAATAGTTATCAACAACTTCAACTGAACTTCCGATCCTTAGTTCCACTACGATCCTATGCCGCTCACGGAAATGCTTGAAAATGCTGCACACGGTCGACTTAGCAAATTTCAATGGGTTTGAACCTGACCACGTCGGATTTTCGAAGTGGGTGTCCAAAATTAATTTTCGGTACACGACTGCCACCAAGTATAACTTCTTTAAAACAAAACCAATTGTGACGGAATTATCAGCACTGATATGAGAAACATTAAAAAAAAACTGCTGTCAAACATTCCAGGTCCGACCACTAGGAGCGCGCTGTAAAATAAACCGTGCGTCCAGATATTAAATGGCTCAAGCTTCATATGACTGTTGGATTAAATCTTTTATCAATTAAAGCTTAACATTTTCATTTCGTCTAACGTTTCACAACCATCAATTCAACAGAAAAACTGTTTTGATTAAATAAAAGACACCTTTGGTAAACTGGGAGCAATATCTCTGATTGTAATGCAAAACGGTCGGCAATCAATAACGTTTTTTTCTTTTCATTTCAAATTTCAGCTACCGAAAAAATGAATCTACATATCAATTCTCTAGCGTGGTTCAAAATATCGATTCAGCTCTACCCCACTCAACTGATTCCAAATTAAGTCGTGGTCATTCTACCAACGTTTGAGGTTTTGGTGGTTGCGAGCTTGGTCTTTTGATGTTTATATTGGAATTACTATTAGCTCTTCGGCATAATGGAACACGAAAATGTATTCTATCTAAGCAAACGAGAAATTTATCTAGTTTCAATCATTTCGTCGCCATAATTGTATAATGATCAGGACTGAATTCTATTGAATGGGATGAAAGTAAATCGATACTTAGAACCACCCTATTATCCACCCAGCCATCAATCAATATGTCTAAACGTATTATCCGTAGTCGGTTCAGCCTTAAGCTTTAGTAACTCGAGCCGGAAAGAAAACATCGTTAGCTGACGTCAAAATCGTCCAAGGATGATTGTCGTCGTAGATACGTTGATGTTGGTTGATGCTTTCAAGTGATTTCACATTTGAGGGGACACATGTCTGACATGTCTTTGGGTTCGGCTTTTCATCGTTCGGCAGAAAAACCGCAAACTTCAGTGTCGTAATAATAGCACAAATCCTTCCATTTGCATAAATACACGTAAGATTCAACCAGGTCCTGACTTTGTTTCCCAGCGTGAGCATTGAACACAACACAAGATACCTTCATAGTCATATCCCAACGGATAGAACGGCAAATGGAAATGAAAGCGGAAACGTGTCAATTAGCCAATCGAGCTTTTCCCTCGGAGAATCCAGCCGAGAACATGAGCAAGTTAGTTGCTGCAGGGGCGATGTCCGGCGGTCTCGTAAAAAGGCAATGATGGTCGGGCTGGTACTGCCGTCACCACCGGATTGGGTGGTAAACATTTTATGACATGCGAACATTACCATGGTACCCATAATGTTTACGATACGGCTGGCAATTTGCATTCTAGTAAGATTTCCTGAATGAATTCAATTAGCAGCTGGCAGCAAATTAGTGAATTGGAGTGATTTTGTTTGTTATTTCAGTGGCACTGGAGCGGAGTGAACTTCTGCGGTAGACTAATTGCAATTCATTATCATATCACTTGATTAATAGGGGCACGTGATGTGGTATAATTACAGGTAAGTTAGCAGAGCATTTTTATCGTGAATCTATTCCATGCGAAAAAGATGGATAAACTGTCTTATTAATGCATGGGCATTAGGGTGAAGAGTATTCTTTTACCATGCGCAACAGGCGAGGATTGTTCACTGGAAAGTGAGCTGAATAATTTATTGTTCAGAGATTTGAATTATGCATTATGAGAAAACAAGAAAATACGGCCTGGCATGAAGGGCTGTGTAGGTGTTTTTTACTTGAATCAATCTTGGGTAGTATTTTCCCTATTTGCTCGATTGATCGATATCTAATATGATATACCACCCATTGTAGCACGGAAACTCAGTCCGATAGCAATAGGCTCTTCCCTCTGTTTGACTTGATCATGCTGTAATAACCTCTGATTGTCCTCATCATACCATTGTAGGGCCAAACATGGATTGGGTGGATAGATAAGCAACATCAACCTATACGTATCCAGGGGATTATAAAGAATCTCCCTTCAACAACAAGTTTAGGGGCGACCCCGGCGTAGAGGTCGCCAAAGTCACGAGTTCGAATCTCACCTCCGGACAAATTACGAAAATACCCAAAAGGTATTTGAGTGACTACGGCGGGAGATGAACCAGCCCAGGGCTGAAAATCTCGATAATCAAGGAATTTAAAAAAAAACAACAAGATTGGGCAATTGGTAAAAAAAATAGTGGGGTTGTGTATAACACACGACCGGTTGACGTAGACTACGTTAAACTGTTTGATGTTTTAAAATTTTCAATATGTTAAATTAATAGAAATTATTCGGCGGCCTTGACAACGTACGTTTGGTTTGAATTTTGGTATTATGAAAGGGTAACAGTTGTGTTAACTATTATGTTTGTGGTGATATGATCGGCCAGATCGGAACCATTATCTTTATTTCGTTATAGATTGTCTGTTGGGAATTCAAAGTTGTTCATTAATTATTGAATGATAATTTCGATGATTGAATTGATAGTCGCAAAAAATTTCAACTGATTGAAGCAAACATCTTGAGAAGCTAATGAGAAAAGATTAAGTAATTATCATTCAGTGTTTTAATTTTTCATGAAGGTCGTTATTTTTGAGATTGCCATTTGGCATACAACCCTGGTAAGCAGGATGATGATATATGCGCTTTTGAAAAATTTAGGGGCCGTTTCATTATCCGAGCCATGTTTGCAATTGTACACCTGGTTTAAGGTATCCAAAGGATGAAGGAAAAATTTAAACTATTTCTCAGCCACCGCTGGATGCCTAGTGACGAAAATATGCAACGGTGAGATGAGATTTCAATCAAACGAACTCTCTTTTGCTGGGAAAATCCAATTGGTCGTCCTGAGAATGATGGATTATAGATGAGGAGCTGGATTTTAAGCCTTCTTCTTGGTCATCAGTGGAAGCAGTTTATTTAACACCGCTTCGTTGCACCTTAATCGCTGGCAGCAGCCATCAATTGGCCTAGGCTACTTAATGTTTTGAAAATTGGAAATATCTTCTCAACATCATGGGATCCCAGTAGTGAACAGCAGTTTCTGCTAGAACCAAAGATGTGAAGAAAAAGTATTGATAGGTCCGATAGAGCTCGGCAGGGTATGAAATTGAATAGAAGTAGTTTGAAATTGAGCGTAGGGCTTTGTTTTGGCAGTATTTCGATGCAAACATAGACATGTTCGCCATCTATGTTTGCTTCGAAATACTGCCAAAACAAAGCCCTACGCTCAATTTCAAACTGCTTCTATTCAATTTCATACCCTGCCGACCTCTATCGGACCTATCAATACTTTCTCTTCACATCTTTGGACCTATCAATACTTTCTCTTCACATCTTTGGTTCTAGCAGAAACTGCTGTTCACTTCTGGGATCCCATGATGTTGGGAAGATATTTTAAATTTTCAAAACATTATAATTTAAATTGGCGCACTATTTTTATAAGTTATTTTCAGTTTCGCATTTATGCATCCTTTCCAGTCATAGCTAGTCTAACCTACGTTATGTATTTGAAAAGATAGGAAGGTTTTAAATGTTTTTCTAGAAAGGATCGTATTCGAAAAATTCTCCTTAAAAAAAGCTCTTTCCTTCTTCATCAAAAATATATATTAATTCAAAACCAAACAGTTTATAATCATTCATTTCCTATTTCACAGACATGAGGAATCATTTATGGGTCCAGATGAACAAGAGCTATCGAAAAATTATTTTTTTTAATTTTTTATTTTAGTTTTATTAAGAATCAGTTTTTAGATTCATACTCATATGAAATTTATTTCGCCTTATTATTAGCTGTTTTCAGTTTTTCCAATGTTATTATGATAGTAATACACATCTAATTTTTATTTTCAGTAACATACCAGTAGATGTCAGATATATCTTGTACCTACGTTTATTATGTTCTCTGCTAATTATTGTGAAAACAAATTTTAATCTTAGTAGATCTTAATGCAATAGAAACTGCAACAGTGGAAGTCTTTCGATGAGTGGATGGTCAGCTTAAATAGTTTCAGATATATGTATTCTACTATAGTTTACTGGCCTGCTGATTTTTTTTTTATTATAACGTCAGTTAATTATTTTATGTTATGATATTAAATGATGTGACATAATTGCATTTAAATTCATTTCATTAAAATCACCATTTCCAATGAGACTCACTACATAAATTATTGCAAGGAAACGGAACAGCACATCGAAATTTTAGGTTTACTATTCTATTCCTATATAATTTCAGATCATCCATGGATATCCCAAGTTTTATGAGATAATTTTAAATCATTTTTTTTTTCTCGCAGCTACATTGTCTAAAATTTCAGGTCCACAAATGGAATTGTTATTATCATTCTTATATTCATTCACTATATTATTAGTCATTATTATATTCATTCACGGTATTTTTTATAATTATAATATTAATTCACTATATTTTAAATATTACTATATGAAATTGAATATATATTGGGAAGGGAGGGAGCATCAGGGTATCACTCAAGCTGGAATTGGGCAATGGAGTGGTATGACAACCGGCGTCTAGGAGGGATCAAACGGTATCATTTTCTTATCCTACCGATTCGATTGTGATGCTGTGAATTCTACTCCAACAGTATCAGTGAGAGTGACGCGCCCTTCTTAACAAGCCATCCCGTAGAAAGCTTAATAAGTATTGCGAATTGGGTTATTCGATTTGTTGGATCGTATCGTTCGAAGGAGAATCTTATGTTCCCGCGGGTTTCGCGTAAGTGTCTCTGCTTATGGGTCCGCCCCACCGTTTTTGGGCCTTAATACAGCGTTACAGTGAATGCAACCCGGTAACTCAATTTGATCTTGCTATTAAGTGGAGCTGCATACATGACAAGGTCTTAGAAGGGATGGTGGCTACCTTACATACATACATAAAATTGCTGATCCGTGTATTTTTTCTTATCTTTTATCTCTCTCTCACTCTCTCTCTCTCTCTCTCTCTCTCTCTCTCGCTCTCTCTCTCTCTCTCTCTCTCTCTCTCTCTGCAAATTTACCTCGCTATTTCAAATTGGTAAATCTCGATTGTTAGTGAATGAACATCAAATCGCTGTGCATCAGATTGCTCACAGCAAGTAAGCATACAAACTGATGTGCATTTCTCTACCAGATGCTGCTATCAATTGACGGAGTGTTTTGTGATTCGATAGAAATATACGTTTACGGTCATTGTTTATAATTGGTGTTTAGGCCCTAATCATGAATTACTCGAGAATTGTACAAATTGTTAACGATGTGCGACGAATGACTGCTACCGCTAAAAAATGTTAGAGAAATCTTAATCAAATGAATCTTTACTTGGGAAGTTTGAATTGATCGTCCAGGAAGGATGAATTTTCAATGGTCTGCGTTTGAATTTAAGCCTACCCGGTCTTTTGTTGAAGCAAGTTATTTCACTCTCTTTCGTTGCGCATTACTGGCTCGATGGAAATCGAAAGCTGGCTACGGTTGCTATGCTGTCTTAGGGCCCATTCCCGTCTTTGCTAATATTGTGCAAAAATGCATTAGCAATACTAGCGTCACATTAGCAACAGTTATTAGCAGATAATCGAAATCGATTTTCTTCTAATGATTATTAAAATCCATGCTAATGTTGAAAGTTAATGCATTTTCTGCACAGAATAGTGATGATGTGAACCCGGCATTAGTATCCGGGGTGGCTCAAACCGTTTATTTCACTCAACGTTGCGCCTCACCTAAAGATGGCAGCCAACTGAATCACACACAAGCACCTTATTTCGCTCCTTGTGACTGCGCCCACCGGCTGGCTACAAATACACCACTGGCTTGGTCAACCGACAGCCTAGCACACGGCTGCATATCGAATGGCTGCCTAGGAATAGTTGCTGCCTAGCCAACGGCTGACGACTACCTGGTCAACTGCTGCCCGCCAGTGCACCCTCCAGGGTACTTGCCAGCTGCCAATCTGATACTGGCTCATTGCCACTCCGCCCAGAAAATTTTCAAAAGGTGTACCCTAGGGTTAAATGTTAACAATACAATCAAAACGAAATCTGTAATGTTTCAGCGACTTAACAAACTTTACATTAAAAACTGAAAAAATTTCATCCAGCAAAGTTGTGTTAGTTTTATGTATGTTTTATGTACTTTTATTACTCGGAAATGAAGAAAATATGTATAAAAAAACATGTGTTGCTCTTCCTTGTCGCCTATCCCGGTATCAAATTATTGTTATAATTTGGTTACGTCAAAATATATTTTATTTTCATCCATATTTTGATCACGGCAGTTATTGTTGTACTTCCTTGTACGTTCTATACGTTCTATGTTGTACTTCCTTGTACGTATTGGTACGTTCTATTTTGACTATTCAAAAGAAAACATTAATGAAAATATCTTAACGAGGTGCTACATGTCAATTTTTTATTTGAAATTTCCAACTTAAAGGGTCACCCTGATGCAAAATGAGGAAATCGCTTTGATGAAACATCACATATTGTATGTTAACAGTGTCCTACGATGCTAAATTTTTTGTTTTTTGTTTTTAATTTTCGACAAAAAGGACCTCCTGCATGGAAAACAATTTAACCACCCTGATGAAATATCACAATGATCTACGATGACACAGGAGATGTGTAAATACTATTGTCTTCACTATTCCATTCAAATTCTCAATTATTTTTCAAAGGACCACCCTAATGGAATAAAAGTGAGCAATTCCTAATGAAATTTCATGAGTCTAGTATATACAATGGCCTACGATGATGAAAGAGGTGTTAAAATAATGTTGCTTCCAATGTCCCATTCAAATTCTTTTTTTTTTTTTGTCTGGATTATCGAGATTTTCATCCTCGGGCTGGTTCATCTCCCGTCGTAGTCACTCAAATACCTCTTTTTGGGTATTTTCGTAACTTGTCCGGGGGTGAGATTCGAACTCGTGACTTTGGCGTGAGAGGTATGGATGTTAACCACTACGCCGGGGTCGCCCCCCCATTCAAATTCTGTTTTTTTTTTTTTTTTTTTTTTTTTTTTTTGACAAAAGGGATCGCCCTTATGCAAAATAAGTGGGGCATCCTATCGGAAAATCACATATTACATGCTGACAGTGACTTATGATTATTTAAGAGATGTCTCAATACTGTTATCTCCTATATTCCATTCAAATTATTTTTTTTTATTTTTCATCAAAAATGACCACCTTAATGGAAAATAAGTGAACCATCCTAATGAAATTTCACACATAATATGTTAGCAGTTGCCAACGATAATAAAGGATATATTACAATACTATTGCCATGAATATCTCAGCAGTTAAATACAAATCATTCAAGTAAAATGAAATTTATTCCTCCTACTCCAAAATCCCAGAGCCGATTTTTTTCAAATTTTTTTTTTTTGAACTAACACCAGTTCTTGACGTTTTAAGCATTTCTAAGACCTTTGGCATCAAACAAAAAATTTCGATTTCGGAAATTTCATGTACCCCCCTACCTTGGGAAATCTTTCATGGGTCAAAAAAGTCAAACTTTGACCGCCTTGGGGGTCCACTTAACGAAGTCCGATTGAGCTCAAATTGCATGGGGACTTCTTTTGAGGAGACAAAACTTTTGAGCACTACTGTTTTTTGAAATTCGATGGCCAAATTTTCCGCATACATTGGATTGGCACCCTAGTGTACCCGTAATATATCATTCACTGCTGCATACGTGACCTCGCTTGCTTACATTTGAAATTTGTGATCAGAAAGAACTGTACATTTAGTAAATTTAGCCTGCGAAACAAAATTATAAGACTTCACCTTTAATTTGCGTTATTTTCAATAGTTTGTCATTGATAATTGAATTGATACGCGGGAAAATTTCCAACCGATTGATCTAGAACATCTAGAAAATCTATCGAGTATTAATCAACTTATAAGCGTAACGATATTTCGTGACGGTCGCTATTTTCAGATTTTCATTTGACACCCTACCCGTGCCGTTAGTCGTAGTCTACGTCAAAAGCGAGCTATCTAAACCTGATGTTTTCTCCCATTCCAGGGTATTAGCATGAAATATTCATATAATTATGTATGTACAACAATTCCACAGAAAAAAAGACACACGATCTCTCAGAACTTCGGAACTACCAATTGTACCTCCGTTCCTGATGCAATCGAAAAATATCATACCCGCATTCTCATATTTTGTCATTCAGGTGACCAAAAATGAAATTCATAACTTGAAATAACACAATCACTGACCAATCAATCACAAGCGGAAATAAAAGGCAATCAAACATACTTTCCAGAAAAAAAAAACACGAAAATGCACCCAAATTGTGATATGTATCATGAAAACATGGACTATACTCGCATTCCATGGAGCCATAACATTTAAATTTTAGATGACTGCTTTCAAGCATCTCAGTATAGTTTGCTTTTTCAATTTTCGGATTTGTCGATTTCCGCTAATATTTAGTAAATGGACATTGCAACTAAGGTTGTATAAGTTTGGGTCCGAAACAAGTTGTATTCCAGACAACGAGCAATTCTGACACCTTAAAAGGTAGATGGCAAGGTTGGATTGGGTGAAGCTTTGACAAAAAGCTGGATCGTCAATTACATCGCTCAATGACACGTTTCTTATTAAGGAACCAATTATGTAGGCGAAAAAAAAATCATTGGCATGAATAACAAACGTGTTGTGATATGAAGATATTGACTACAGCACTGAAATAATATAGTGTTATCCTCTACAGCCGACTTCTTATATATCAGTTACAATCTTATTCAATATATTTATTTTCGAAACATTTGTCGAAATTCTCTCGGCACATTGTTCTGAATTCCTTCAAATATGTCTCCTAACTATTCCTGGTAATCTATCCAGACTTTGGTTGGACCTTTTCTTCGGTTTTCTCCCGAAACAGATTCGGAAAGGTATATTTCTAATAATTTCTCGTTGTCTTCTAGCCATTTTAGATAACTTTCTATAGATAACAGGTTTATCATAGAACCTAACCACCAATCAAAAATCAGTTCAATTGTATGCTGGACCGCCGAGAAATCAGTGGATGTCACCATTCACCACGTATTAAGAGGCTCAACTGTACTAGAAATACAATTGATATCGTACGCTGCCCGATTACCGGTGCGGTGTTTGAGGGAGTAAATCACTCCAAATTATCAACCAACAAACAAATAAACAAGCATGGTATTAATTACTTCGAAATATGCCTAACACCTTTTCCGTTTTACCTCTACATATACAGGACGGTGTGCCAGCAATTCTCGACTCCGCCATCGTATTGTATCGAGGATACAATTATAGTATATATGTTCGCAAACATCTTTTCCCAACCGTGTTACAAGAAATCACAAATGTACTGTTTATTCCCATGTTCAGTCGGACGAACAAACGACCATGCGGTTCCAGCGGATGGGCGCCGGCGAACGGCTGTGTGATGTCGTGTGTTATTGTGCTGTAACATGGGATTGTATATCAGCATCAGCCCACAAGCAAACAGCCAGGTGTAGGTCGGCCGGTTGATGGCTGCTGCTCCAATCCGGTTGGCAGCCGGAGGGAGCATTTCGAGCGTGTTCTCGTTCCTTACGTTATATTTAAATACCAATGTGCAGCACGAGACGAGGCCGCGAAGAGGATGCCGGAGTGTTCTGTTTTGCGCTGAGATATTGTTATTACGCGGCAATGCTACTTCTACTATACATTTACTGTGCGAATCTCATCGTTGTACATTATTGCTCTATTACGTCCGTGGCGATTTAAGGTTTTTCTTTGGTTTGTTTGGCGGGTTCCACGGAAAACACAATCGATTGTTTATATTGGATGGTGTCTTGGGAATAGATTGCAGTTACGTAGGATACCTTTGGTAGATCCGGGATGGAAAATTAAATTTTATCCCTCTTCGTTTATATTTAGCATTCGCATATTTGGCTGAATCTGATTGAAATTGTTGCAAAGCAAGAATCTCACAAAATTCAGTGTAAAGGATTTATTTATTCCTTCTTCTAGGATTATTACGCTTTCAACTTTTGCCTTCAGATGCACTAAATACTGTGTAATGCAGTCAAGGTTTGCAATTTCTCATATACATTTTGCTGACTGGGCCGCATATTTAACAACATCGATAATCACCAATGATCCTCAGTTCATTGCAAATGAACTGGGACTAACTTCACGACGCAAATACTTCTTTAAAATCAAGCGTTTTGTTTTTCTGTGTTATCCACATTCATTGGTATTCTGCTCAGGGCTGGCAAATTTCATTTTCAATGAAGAATCTCATACGATGTTTACCGAAATACACCTGATAGTCTCATCGGGTGAGCAAACGAAGATTTAGATTCTTTCAAAATTTCATCGATTTTCTCGTCATGATAGAATGTGACTGTTTTTTGGTCATCGCAGTAACTAGCACGTTTAATAATATTGTTGTGTCTTTCGACGCAAACCTTTAAATTTATTTTTAACTCTATAGATTACATATTAATTCTTCATTATTTTCATATAGACGAGTACGAAATTTATTTGTCAAAATCCTATAAGAAAAAATCTAATGACTGCATAATGGTTGAAGAATGACGAGAACGCTCATGATACATGGTTCGTTTCTTCGCTTGATACTGAATTGGGCAGTTTTTTAATTGTCGCATGGCGACCGTGAGATTTACTAGCCCTGATTCCGCCTCACTGAAAATGAACACCTCTAGAAACATGTTCATATAAGATTAACAGATTTCGACAGCATACAGAACTTAATTCTGAGAAATTTCATTCAACGGTAAATCGATAAAATGCGTGTGTGCGAGCGTGTGTTTTTGTAATGTGGGTTTGTTTGTTTCTTACGATTTTCGCTTTAACACGCTTGGAGATAATACGCAAGTAATCCTTAGTCGTTGGGCGCTTCAAAGTACATAAAACTGCTTGGTTAGTAAGATCCAGCAGCAGCCTTCGAAAGCTCCCCTATTCAATCAGTTTTGATTCATCTACCGTTATAATCAAACCAAATTTATTTTCAAATTATTAGCATATGTACTCAATACAATTAATCATAATGAATAATCCCCTCACTTTTTGTTCGAAAACACATAAATTTTCAACAATGATTCTTCGCTTCACGTTCATCTAAAAGCGGAACCTCCAGTCGTGGTTATCTACAAGAATATTCAATGCAAATTCGTTACTAAGTATAACAGTGTTGTTGATCTCGAAATTGGAACCCGAGAAGAAGTTACACTAATTAGTATATAGGGTAGATACCCAAATATTATTGGTTGCATATTCTAAACATAAACCGTTCTTTTGGCCGTCTTCAGCAGTTCAGAGGTGTTGCTTGGTTGCCTTGGTCTTGGCAGTAAAAAACTATAAAAATGTCCATTTTGTGAATGAAATCTCAATAAACTTCTAATATTTAATTGTTCCTATAGTTGCAGTAGTGTCCCTATAGTTGTTACTATAGTTGTGTTTTATAATTTTCGGAAACATTTTAAAGTTCAGCCAACGAAATTACATCATATTGTGGCATTCTCTCGGAAATCAAAATGGAAATCGATGGGTTTAGCACAGATTTCCAAGACAGTCGCTGTAATTTATACAGGGTATTCGGTTCCTTAGTGCAAATATTTTCAGGGGCGATAGGAAATGATATTTGAAGAAAAACAATGTTCTTCGCATATGGTCAAATCTCAAAGTTTACGGAGCTATTGAACTTTTAATGTTTTGGTACATGTTAGTCTTAAATATGCTGGAACTAAAAAAATTATGTTACTTAGCAAGATTTTTCTTACTTTATTCGAAAGCTAAGGAAATTTTCTACATAACAGTTTTATTCAAACTTTGAGTAGTTATCATTCAGTGTCTTTTTAAGGGCAAAAACTGTTCGAACATTTCTTTTTTTTAAGGGTCTTTTCATGTTTTTTGTCTTAATCACGTAATAAACAGCAGTGATGATTTAACAAAAACATGGATTTGAAAATGTTCTACAACTCTCTCTGGACACAAACTTTCTGTCTCGTTTAGTTTTTTTTGCAATACTGTTTTGAATGCAACATGTTGTGCCTCCAATTAGCAGATAACAAAATCACGGATTCAACCCCGCCGTGCTAATATCTGTGCGCAGGACGCACAGCTCACTTGAAATTTGCGAAATGGGCGAATCTGCTTTTGTAAACAAACATTTAAATCGACTATTGGTTGGACATATTTTACGACGGAAATTCTAAAGAACGTGTGAATTTATTTAAGTTCTCAGGTTTGTGTCAGCTTTGTTTATTGAAGACCTTAAGTAGGCTGAGCGTATTAAGCATATTCAAAAAAATACATGGTTTGGTCTTAATGAACACTTAGCCCTACACACTGTTTCACAGTCACATAGTGTATGGAATACTTATTTGAGGGACAGCAAACAAATAAGCATTAGCATTAACATTGAAGTTTGCACACCTCGTGGATGGAGCTAGGATGACGAATAATTCGTTAAAGACATTGCACGTCACCATGAAATGGGATCAGTTACTGATACGTATCTTCACGAAACAATCTCTATGAAGAAGCGTTCCATGCAACCGTCGGAGATAGGGAGAATTTGGTATCTTTATCAAAAAGATGCAGGGAGCCCACGCAGCCTTAAGTAGATATCAAAGGAAAATCGGTATGAATAGTCTCTCCAATAGTTAAACAGAATGCCTTGTTTCAATTTAATGATTTAATGTTAGACTAGCTCCTCCATTCGGCCTATGTACCGAATATGTCATTAATTCGGCGATAATCAACAAAATTATGTTGCTATCAGGATGACCGATTTATTTCAAAGCAATAGAGAAATTATTCATCAATTTATAGTTGTTCAATTCCGCGTAATTTACGATTTCCTTACCTTTTGAGACACCATGATTTGACTGTTAAGCTGAACAGATTATCTATACGTTCTTCGAATGATCTAAATTTGGCTAAATTAAACCGATAATACTGCCAAGTAACCAAGTAATACTGCCAAGATGTAAAGAAAATAGTCACGCGTTCTAACTGTTCCCATAGCTAAAATAACAATGATTTAACTAGAAAACCGTAGACCCAATGTTAGAAACATATTTTATTCTATGTTCTCAACTATGGCCTGTTGTATAAAAAGCGTAATAAAAATGTAGTTATAGGTAAAATTTCAATAAAAATATGTTAGTTTCGGTTGAATGTTTTTCAAATGGCTCATCTAAACACAAACCAAAAGAACAAAATCTGTGTAGAGTGAATTATAATGTTTTGATTATGGAATGCTTTATAAATCATATGTGAAAATCACTTAAGTGTTTCTAAGCAGTTTTATAAGTTTGTTTTGAGAATGTTTTTGTTGGGTAGAGCGAATACAGCTGGCAACGCTTTAAATCAGAAAAAAAACCGTACGTAGTCAACATTTATTAACAAATCTATCGAATAAGACGAAGTTGCATACATAAATAGACCCAATTTGGTGCTTACAAACCGACTTCCCATCCATATTCCTCAAATGATTCGGACTTTATAAAATGAGTTGCGTAACATTTCGTGATACATACTACCAAATGGCTTATTAAACATATCAAGACAAGTGTATAACTAGTTAAATATTGCTTCCAGCTCAAATGTTTTCTGAGTTATAACAAATGATGTAATCGATTGTTGCATATTAGGCTGAGTCTAGGAACACATACCCTAAATATAACAAGTCCAGCTTGTAACTACACACTACCAAAATATCATGTAAATTTCTGTCCCCTGAGACCGACACATGCAAGCGTCTTTTAGCACATAAGAATGAGTTAAAAGAGATGAGAAAATAAATTCGATAAAACACATTTTTCGCCGAATTGCGTATGTGTCAGTTTCAGGAGACATAATTTTACACGTTCCCCGACTTTTTACAAACATGAATTACGTCTCGTGTAAAATTCATAATTTCTAAGTGTGTATTATCAATCCAAAATATATTTTCCTGATAGGTAATCAATTTTCAAGCAGTCACAGACAAAAAAAAATATGATTGCAACAATATTTCACGCGTAAGTGATTTTCAAAAGACTATTCTCGCAGAGGTTGAAACACCAATGTTTATTCCATAATGATTTGGTTTACAGGAAAATTAAAATCTTCACAATATTTCTTTAATTTTACATAGAATTTCATAGAGGGAGGTGCTTGGAGTTACTTGGCAATTATCGCTTATTTACTCATTAGCTATATGTAAATGGTGTCGTTTTGTTTTGTGGTGACGATGACATAGGTCAACGTGCATATTGCAAGAGCGAATAGGTTGTTATGACAAAGTGGTTGCCTTTGGCTACATTTGTTGGAAAATAGCTTAGGTCGAAAGAAGACGTTGTTGGCTTTAACATTAAACAACAAATTCTATGAACAAAATACTCCGGGATATTCACAGAAAGTAAGTCGATGAAGAGAATCGATTTAGATATATAGGCCCTTTGCAAATTTAACGCGAGATTTATGCTCTCGAATTTCTAATGATTTAATTTTTTGTTATGTGAAACTCTATACCATTTTTAGGATTTCTTAGTTAACAAAAACAGCCACCACAGCCAGATCGTAGAACGTCATACATCACAATCTAACACAGTAATGATTTTTGGTACCAAAGGGTCCCAAGATTTCTCAGTTGTATGATTAATTGTGTGTTGAAAAACCAATACCGCCCTTTTTATTCTCAGATATATTTTCAAACTAGTATCATATAAATAACAAGTTTCACTTCCCAGATATCATTTAGCTCTCAGCTATTATCGCATAACAAATTTAGTGATCACCAATGGCTAATTTTCTTATCATAGGTATTATGTTATCATTTTTAAAAGACTAATTTTGTCGAACGTGACTGGTTTAAAACAAAACTGTCAATGTTAACAGCATGTTTTGGACAAATAAATAAGCTTTTCACCCAGAAGTATTGTTTCAGTTATCAGCGGGAGAGCTTGATATCAAATTGATAACATAATGTCAAATTATTTCAATAAACTTGCCTGCATTACAGGATTTGTTGTAAAGATTATTTCAATGATAAAAAATCCAACAAGAACTTTATTCAGTAATCAAACAATGATAATCTGATCAAAGTACACTACCCTCCAATTTAGAGACTATGCTTTAACTTGGTATGAAACTAATTTTAAGCAAGAGCGGGAAAAATAGAACCAACCAAATACAAGAACAGATTTTCAGCATTAGGCGCCTGTTACAATTGCTGTTCAAACACGCCTCAGTCCTTCTCCAAACAAAAAGAAAATAAATAACTGTTTAGTTGAAGGGAAAATGTGAAAAAAAAACCCTTCCCCTTCCACTTGGTAAAGCCGGCATTTGCTCGACTCGGACATCCGTCATTTGTTTCGTACTTCCAAAGAGGCCTGCATAAGGTGGTTGAGGAGGAAGGATTAAGTGCTGGTCAACTTGTGGTTTTTTGTTCTTCTCCCGACAACCGTTGCAATGCAATGCCCTGATCCGATCTAAATGACCGAACTACCGTCTCAAATTGAACATTCGAGGATTTTTTTCCCCAAATTCCATCGGTTACGTCATCGATCTTGCAGGGCATATTTTGGTGCTGATTCACTCGGGTCCAGTAAATCGAGAATGCAGGGCGACGAAGACGGTGGACAGAAGTCGTAAAGTTTACGAGCTAGCTCTTTTGCTTCACGCTCACACCGGTGTTACGAGCGCTGCATTTCAATTAGTCTACTTCCTTTCGCTTTTTAATTGCATTGTGAGTGGGCGTCTTCGTTTGGGTTGCTGGATTATTGTACTGCACGTGGTGAATTCAGAACCGAAGTTGAGGATTTTCCTCCGGTCAGTAAACTGATTTTGGATTAGCATTAGCGTTGCGGTGAGGAATGTGGTAGAATGAAAGTGAAATTCATTCACTGTTAATTTGCCGAACTAGTGCAAAGAGTTCTGTGCTGCTTATGGTAAGAATTATTCGGAGTTTCCTAAGGTTGAAATATTACAATTCTATAATTGTTTAAGCGATATCAAATTATCCTATTAAAATAACGGTCGTCGATACCTGACAGAAAGCTGCGAAGGTCATAAAAGTTAGAATCATTCCGAACAACTTCGGATCAAACAGTAGCATGAGGCGTCTGCTGGCTAGTGTATCCACGTCAATCTTAAGGTACGAAGTTTCGGCATGGGGTGCAGTGCTGAAAACCAAGTGGAAATAAGTGAAGTCCTTAAGAGTTAACCTAGTAGCACACTTGTTGCATGTCAGTTGAGATAACATAAATGTGACTTGTTTTAGTCATAATCAAGTAGCTGCAACTAATTATGATCGTAATGTGCTGCTTGGGTATTCTGTCGACCTGGATAAACAGAAGGCTACTTTCACCCTCCAGTTCCAAGTTTCAACCATGCCCAACCCATTGCTTAAGAAACCTCCAGTACTGTAAAACGGGGTAACATTGATCAAACTTTTTTTCAATCTTTCTTTGATCTATAAAGACCAGCTTCGTATGTTAAATATTTTTAAACCAATAGATCTTAAGTGTCTTCCAACATTACTTTTGTATCATGTTGAGTTTTTATTTATATGACCATTTTAAAATATATACTTGTAGAACATCGATATAAAGTATAATTGATGGGTACCTCATACATGATGAGAATTTTTTTTAGAAAAGTTTTTAATTAAATTTGGGTTCTCTGAAT
This sequence comes from Aedes koreicus, assembly GCA_024533555.2. Lineage (NCBI taxonomy): Eukaryota > Metazoa > Arthropoda > Insecta > Diptera > Culicidae > Aedes > Aedes koreicus. The sequence continues at coordinate 301,248 of JAHHFK020004052.1, read as the reverse complement.
CTGAGAATTTGAAGATCCAAGAACGCTTACCCCCTCCTTCCCCTTCCACCAACGTGCCCCATCTACAGCCAATTGAAAATTTCTTGGTGAACCTGAAGCGGAGGATCTATTCGAACAATTTCGTTGTAAAAGCCGAAAAGGCACTTATCAATAAGGCGGCCAGAGAGTTGAAGCATATGCCGTCCAACTTCCGTAAGGCCGCCTGACAGGGAGTGTAGTCATTTTTGTAAAATCATGAATTTATCACGCAGAAAAAAATACCGTCATAACAAACATATGCCAGGTAAATCCAAACATAAACTTAGTTTATTCTGGCCGCAAAAATAAACTTGCTTTAGTTCAAACATATTCTATGTTTAAAATCAAGTGACATCGATGGTTGAAGTAAAAATCATGTTATGTTTATTTTAAACATATTAATTGTAAGAATAAACGTACAAATTTTGGATTTTAATGGTTGCGTTCTAAATTTATTTTATTTATTCTATGAATCTTGGTTATATTAGTTCTGGATTTGGCTTGAATGCTAACAGATTCCAGGTTAAAAAAGTTTGCTCCTCTCCACTACTAGAATCGAGCAAATAACCTACCAATAAATGTGACGATTGGCTCATGTTGCAAGCGTCGAAATTTGCCTCAGCCTTCTGGAGAGAGAAGTACACGCTCAAATTCACCTACCCGATGAATGTATTGTTGAAATAACAATACCTTGAATTTGATTCAAAAATTCTATTTACTTTGAATTATTTAGATAATGGTAAAAAAGTGGTTTACTGAATTTCGTTGTGGCCATACAAGCACGGGAGATGCCGAACGTTCTGGAAGACCAGTTGAGGTCTCTACATCCGAGAACATTGCATAAATCCACGATACTTTGTTGGCCGATCGGAGATTGAAAGTGTCAGAGATTATGAAAGCTTTAGGCATCTTACATGGCTCAGTGGTTTCAGTTTTGAATGATCATTTGGGTATAAGAAAGCTTTCGAAAGATGGTTGTCGCTTTTGCTCATAATATACCACACTCGCAACCGTGTGGAACTTTGCATGGGTTTTTGGCGTTATTCAGCCGCGATACGGACGAGTTTTTGAGCTGTTTCATAACCATAGCCGAAACGTGGATCCACTATAACCACCAAAGACCAAACACCAGTCAACAGTAGGTTTCTCGGAGTGAATCGGCGCCAAAGATGGCCAACATGGGTTTGTCAGCGAATAAAGTCATGGCAACTGTTTTTCAGAATGTACGCGGTATAATCCACATTGACTCCTTCAAAAGGGGAAATTAATAAATTTAGAACATTACGCCAACTAATTGGGTTTATTTAATGAGAATTTAAAAAAAAACAGCAACTAGGCAAGAAAAAAGTTATTTTCTACCTGTGTAATACAAGGGTGCACAGATGTGCAGTTTCTAGCATCTAGCTTCTACAAACTGTTAGCAATGGGGAATTGGCATTCCCACTCTCCCCATTCAGAGTGCTTCAATCGGGTGCCGGGCTCCTCCCATTTACGTGTATTAGCCTTAATTGTTTATATAATAATATTCATATGTATTTAAAAGAAAAGTACTACGGCATCCATATCTACTATATACAGGGTGTCTGCAAATTATACGTACATACATTGTCAGCATGCCTCAACACAATCAAGCGGATTAAATTAAGCATACCTACATAGTTTAACATCTTGACCCATTGTCTTTATACGCAGTAAGTTTGGTACAGATGTGATTTCTAATTCATTAAAAATGAAGCCGAATGAGTTGAGCGCAGGTGTTATTGAACTTTTTCGAAAAGGAAAAGCTGTTTCAGTGATTGCAAAGACCCTGAATATGGCAAAATCTACAGTGATTGACGCAATAAAACGATACCAACAGCTTGGAACGCTAGATGACCGCGTAGGGAGAGGAAAAAAGCGCACCGTTCGGACTCCACAAATGCGCGAGATTATCCGGCAACGAATCAAGCAAAATTCTTCGATTTCCAAAAAAAAAAAATAATTAATTTATAAATAATATACAATGATAATATGATCCCTCCCCTCGGATATGTGATCTGGACGCGATGGGTGGGCCTACGCCATCAGCATTGAGATGGCAACCAAAGACATATCCTGACGTGGTGGTATCACATGTTCACTATTTTTATTTAATGCCGCGTCACATATCTGGCATTGATGCACTAATTTTACACATGTGATCCAACGGACATCCTGTCCTGGACCGTTGAATGCTGGTGCAGTCAGGTGGGGCTCTTTCCTCAGTAATATTGATGTGGGATTTCCTCTTGTCTGCAACACCTTTCTTATGCGTTCCCTGACATGATGAGCCGTAGCCACGCTTAAATCTAAATCTAGCTAGATAGGTATATGTTGATAGACAATGTGTTCAAAATTATTGACATTCGTAGGGAATCGACTGTTGGATTCACTGAGTAGAAGTTTTATTAAAACTAGGAACGTGGCGCCAGTCTTATTTTGTTATGTCTCACTTCAAAGAGCCATAATAAAAATACCACACATTATAACAATGGTATACAAACAATCTTATAACGGCTTCATTCTCGATAATTTTATAATAATAGATAGGGAATAGGCGTGATGAAGCTTTACTTTGCCACCGAAAAGTGAATCTTATAGTTGAGCAAGACTCAAATAATTATTGTTAGGCTGCATATGCAGTAAGACTTTGAAACAATTAAACGACTTAGAGATTAGGATTTGACAAATAAAAAGGAGGCAATGAATGCACAAATAAACGTAAATTTTTCTACAAAAGAACTATAGAATCTAACTGAATAACGCAGTTGACAAAAACTGATTAAGGAGGACAAAGTGATAGGTGAATTAAACGTGGTAAGACGAGGTATGCATCGATGACTTTCAGAGCACATGAGTACTAGACATCTAATAACTAATTTATAAACGACTGAAGAAGTTACGAAATTCACTCTTGAACATATAAACGTAACACCATCAACAAACCATGAAAATTATACTGTTGGGACTACTGAGACTTTTAACATCAGAAATTACTAAAACTGGTTGAATTAAAATATCTCAACTACATAATAACAACTTATTTTTGATTAAAAAAAACTGCTCAAAAAGGATTACGCAGCACATAAATGATGAATTAAATTACAGAAGACTGAAGTAAACACACTGCCAAACTAAATAACAAAAAGACAAAACGACACCATAAACAACAGCGGACATGAACATGACTGATAGAAATGGGAAGCAAACTTGAAAATGTACCACCTTTTGAGGCAGTGTCAACAGTGTTTCTATGGACGACATGATCCTTGCACGGCTGGTGAAATACTTCAAAAGGAGTTAAGTTATAACATTCTAACGCCCAAGTAACAATACAATAGCTTCTTATTTTTGGTTCGAGAAAACAGCTTCGGAAGACTCTCAGAGCACATAAATGACACACTTCACGGACTGAACTACAAAAGACTGAAGAAATTACGAAACGCCGTATTGAATTTGCAAACGCAACACTGACTAACAAAATAAGAAAAAGACAATTGAAAAAAAAAACAACACAGACGAAAGGACTCAACATTCTCAAACGTGGCTCCTTCCGAGTCATTTGCAACAGCGTCTTCTTGGACGACATGTTCCGTGTACGGCTGGCAAAATGATTCGAAAGGATTTACGCAACGATATCATCAAAGGCCTGGCGTAGAGGTTTCTACTATATTCAGAGTCCCGCCAGTGAACCTTCAAAAAAAAAATATATAAAAAATAAATATAAAAAAAAAAAAACAATATTTTTAAAAAAAAAAAAAAAAAATATATAATATAAAAAAAAATGATTTTGCTCCCCCCCCCCCCACACTCTTTAAAAATAAAAAAACAAAAAAAAAAAAAAAAACAACAAAAAATAACTCACTGTGGGCCCAACACAATTTTTGATAAAAAAAAAAAAAAAAAATCACCACCCCGCCCCCCAAAAAAAAAAAAAAAAAAAAAAAAAAAAAAAAAACGAAAAAAAATTCATATGAGTATTAATAATGACAAAAACGGCAAGTTAATAAATCCACACAAATTGAAATTTGAGTTTTCCAATAACTCTTGTTTGCTACTGGACCCAATGATTCTTTATATCTGTGAAATAGGAAATGTATAATTATGAACAATGTTAGTTTTTGAATTATTATATTTTTTTTATGAGGAATGAAGAGACTTTTTGAGTAGGTCGTATATGATCCTCACGCAAAAATAAAACAAAAAAAAACCTTATCTTTTCAAATACATGACGTGGGATAGGTGGGCTAAAACTTACGAAGATTCATTAATGCGAAGCTGAAAATGTGATATAAAATATAGCGAAGCGGTGTTCAAATAAAAAATGATAATAACAATTCTATTTGTAATAACATGTCTGCTGATTGTGTTTCTGCTGAAATTGTAGGAAGACTTGCGTATCCTGAAAGTTAAGATAATGTATCAGAGAGGCGAAAAAAAAAATTAAAATTATTATAAAATACTTGGGATTTCCATGGATGCTCTCATAGGTACTACAGTGATTTTAATAAATGAAATGAGCAATTTGAATTCCATATGTTACTACGATAATTGTATGTATGTATGTAAGGTAGCCACTATCCCTTCTAAGACCATGTCATGTATGCAGCTCCATTTCATAGAAATATAATATTGAGTTACCGGGTTGCATTCACAGTAACGCTGTATGAAGGGCCAAAAACGGTGGTGCGGACCCGTAAGCAGAGACACTTACGCGAAACCCGCGGGATCATAAGAATCTCCTTCCAACGATACGATCCGCCAAATCGAATAACCCAATTCGCAATACTCATCAAGCTTTCTACAATGTGGCTTGTTAAGAAGGGCGCGTCACTCTCATTGAAACTGTTGGGAAAGAATTCACAGCATCACAATCGAATCGGTAGGATAAAGAAAATTATACAGTTTGTTCTCTCCTAGACGCCGGTTGTCATACCACTCCATTATCCAATTCCAGCTTGAGTGATGCCCTGATGCTCCCTCCCTTCCCAATATATATTCATATTCATATAGTAGTATATAGTAAATGAATATTAGAATGATAAAAACAATTCCATTTCAAATTACAAGTCTACAGCTTGTAGTCCTGCTGCAATTGTACAAGGACTTACGTATTGTGAACCTGCAAGTTTAGACAATGTAGCTACGAGAAAAAAAGGTTTGAACATTATTTGACAAAACTTTGAACTCCATGGATAATCTGAAATCTAGACAAAATCGTCAAAAGGTCGAAAGTAACAATTTTAAACAATGACTTAAAACGTAAATTTCCTGGAAATGCCACTACCGACGGGAAGGTAATAACTCCCCGTATCTGTTCATGGTGCTATTTTGTTTGTGGGAGCAAGCAGATCCCAGAAAAATACGCTAGAAGTCTTTGTTTACAAATGTTACTTTCGACCTTTTGACTATTTTGTCAAGAAATTATGTAGCATAAATGGTGTACCGTTCAAAATCTGCACACCCTCAAATTGCTCTAACTTTTTATCAGTTGGGTAAATTTAATTGAAATTTTGCGCAGACATAGTTTAATGTGTATTGTCAACTCACAGATGATTTCATCAGGTGCGCAAAAAATTTCAAAATGGCGACGAAAGAACAGTGCGTGCGCGAAAAAAATTTGCACGAGTACTTTGAGAATAAGGATCTGTCGCATCGTGCCATCGGAAAAAAGTATGGAATCGTGAATTCCACGGTGTCTGGTATCACAAAACGGTTCGAAGAACGTCTGATTGTTGATCGGAAGCAAAGGAAAAACTTCGTCAGGCCAACGAGAACCATCACAAACGCTTGGTTGGGGTCTTTAAACGGAAATCGAACGCCTCAGTTCGAGATGTGGCTAAAAAGTTGCATGTGAGCAAGACTTTCGTGCAGAATACCAAAACTCGAGCTGGACTACGTACATTTAAGGTTCAGAAGTGGTCAAACCGTGACGAGAAACAGAATACGGTCGCAAAAAGCCGTGCCCGGAAGTTGTACGACCAGAAGTTAACGAAACCACACTTCTGTGTAATGGATGACGAGACAAATGTGAAGGCGGACTTCAACCAGCTTCCACGAAACCTGCATGTGACTGCCAAGGATAAGTGTGATGTTCCCGAAAACCTCCGGACACAGAAGATGTCGAAATTCGCCAAGACGTTTTTAATTTGGCAAGCGAATTGTACTCGCGAAAAGTGGAGTACGCCTTTCGTTACCGCAAGCACCATGAATGGACAGGTGTATTTGGAAGAGTTTCTCCAAAAGCGGCTTGTCCCTCTCCTGGAGGCTCACGACGGTCCGACGATCTTCTGGCCAGATTTGGCATCATACCACTACTCGGAGGACGTGCAATTGTGGTATAATTCGAATGTTGTCGATTTCGAGCCGGAAGATCTGAACCCCCCAAACACCCCGGAACTGCGCCCAATAGAAAAATACTGGGCCATTATGAAGGAGTATCTTCTAAAACGACCTAAAGTGGTGAGTAGAAGAAATGAAGAAAGCATGGGTTAATATGCAAAAAACTGCCAATTCTGAGGTCGTGCAGAACCTTATGGCTGGGGTTAAGGCCAAGGTTTGCGCATTCGGATATAAAGGCAAAATAAATTAAATGAATGATGTCAAAACTAACTTTAATTGTTTTTTTACTCTCTGAAAATTTGATGATAATCAGATAAAAACTCGATTTTTGAGAATGAATTTCGTGTGTAGGGATTTTAAACGGTAAACCCTTCATAATATAATAATAGTTAACCTAAAAATAGGATAAGCTGTTCTGTTTCCGTCCATCGAATAATAATTTGTGTTGGATTTCATATGTTACTACGGTAATTATACAAAAAAGTGAGTAGATAAATATAGTGTAAAAACTAATGCATGTGATATAACCACATTGAAACTGACCCTTAGCTTCGGGTCTTGACAAAAATCCCTACTGAGCCATTGCCACACGTCAAGCTGGCCGCGTGTTTAGCGCAAGTGTTGAAATTTCTATCCAAAAACCTGTATTCACCCTCGTATCTTCTAGTGTGAAATTCATGAATGTTTACCCCGTTTGTTTTAAATAAGAAAAGATTCGCTCCTACCGGTTTCCATTTTTTCATTATTTTGATAGGCCAATGTCAAATTCGGTCAAACGAATTCAGCTGGCCGAGTATGCACAAAAGAAGGGGTATTGAACTTTTAGGAAACTCTCAAAAATTGATTACAACCAAATTAATCTAAATATACTTATAGTAATAGTAAATTTGGGATCCATCTGTTATAACAATTTTTTTTTTGTATTGTCATCCGAGAAAACGGGGCTAGGGGCTAGTTGTGCTTAATAGACAAAAAACGGGGTATGAAACCCTAGGGTGAATACCGGCTCTGAATTATTCTGATTGATAAGTCCTAAGATATTGGAAGACACAATTTTATATGGTTAATAAATAAACCACAACGACTAGAGTACTCGTAACATGTTCGGATGTGCCGATTTATTTCTGTATGACCAAGATGACCTGGGGAGCGAATGGTTTTCAAACGATACGTACTATACTCCATGCTTTAACTAAGTATCTTTATGTTAGTTGATAAAAGGCTATACAAAATAACGTAAATTCCTTTAAGCCAATTAATGTAAATAAATGCAATGGAATATAATGCACTTTATTGCAAAAAAAAAAACCTTCCTACGAAATGGACCACCTTATTCCGAGCCGCAAATGAGGTGAGGTGACTTGCTTTCAATGACGAGGTAACCAAAGTCATCCTCAATGAGACGCTCCCCAATTTGATTTGCCGCGAGTCACCGTGAATGACGTGACTATTTTGTCACTTCACGGAGCGGAATGAGGAGGTAACAGATTCAGTAATGTCCCCAATATATTTGCTGTAGTTTTGCAGCAGCTACATCCTGCAAAATAGATTTAAAAAAAAAAACACCTGCCTCCTGTGAGAATTGAACTCACGACCGCTGGTTTACAAGACCAGCGCTCTGCCAACTGAGCTAAAGAGGCGGCACTGGAAATACCAGCTCTGGATAGCAGTTTTGTTTTCTCAATTATCATCATTCCCAATCCCAGCTTTAGTCACCCCAAATGCAATAGACCATTCATTTTCATTCGCTCGTGAGCTGGTATTTTATACAGCAGCTACGGAACGTTTGTGTTAATTCAGCTGTTTCTTTCCGCCTTTCTTTGCACTCTTTGAAATCCTACCGGCTGCGTAAAATTACATGAATCATACTGGCAAAAGCAGACGCTCAGTTACTGGCCTCTGGATGAAACCATAACCAGATCACACACTGGCTGCTATCTACACTGCTCTGGGCGAGACAGTTGAAGGTGCTTCGAACTGAAAACAGAACCGGAACGAGAAGAAATATTGATAGACTCACTATTTATCATGTTTATTCATATGAGAACTTGCGTAAGCACCAAATAAGTCCTCGCTAATTCAAAAAGTTAACAACAGAACACTTTCTGAAAGATATAACCCTGCCGTACAGCAAGAAACTAGGGCAACAAAATTCGACAGACGTTCAAATTTCAACATTGAGTAAGTTAGTTAGACCTAAAAAAACAACACAGTGAAGACAAAATTACAGCATGATGCAGTTGATTTATTGAATTACCTTTATGTATCAATTATTCATGAAATGGAACCATGCGATGGAATTTCAGGGAGGTACATGCATTGAGCGCAGAAAATACGACTACACCTGGGAAGTCAAAATCTAGGGCGAGAACCATAGGCTGTTTCTTATAAAGGTAAACGTTGAACGCCTTTTGAGTTTGCTTCATTATTTTTCAAACCAGCCTAGCTTTAGTCTGTACAGCGCTGATTTAAACCTAGCATCAATTTGGAAAGAAGAGAAGATGCTGTAAGGCCACAGTATGCCACAATACACCATCAGTGTACCGATTGCCATTCATGTTGCAATTACCGCTCATTAGTACTCCTACATTACAAATCTATGAAGCCAAATCAAATGGTTGTTTACAGCATGGACCGAGAGCCTTGGTAAATGAAACACCGACTACAGTGCTAGACATTCGTTTAGCTGCTCCTATTAGATTCCAATAGTATTCGGTAAATTGAATACATATAGTTTTTAATCGGGGTATATTTTTGTTCTATAGGTAGTAGAGCTAAGCCACTTTCTTAGGAAGTATGCTCATCTCACCAACACACATACCACTACGGTATTGAAGTAAGCAAACAAATAAACGTCATTTCTACCTAAGACATACGTTTAGCCGCAGTGCAAAAAAGAGAGTTTTACTTGTAACGGTGTTATTTTGAGAATTTTTGGAAATATTGTCTCGTGGTTTTCATTTCGGAAGGTAAATTGTAGATGTGTGTTGGTAAATGTTGATTTAACATAAGATTTGAGAACGCTTTATAGAATTGGCGAAAGGCACTCGATTGACGGAGGAGGAACGACGAATCATAACGTTGTTTACGGCAGAGAGCGACTGAAACCGATCAATCTAAAAAAAAATCAATCGATCCGAAAAAGTAATTCGGAATTTTTTCAGCAATGGTGCACAATATAGTGTGAAACGTCCTACAATAGGACGTGACAAAATCTCTGCTGCTAAAAGGACAAATAAGACACGTAGCTACTACTAATCGGTTATCCTGCTCGCAAATAAAAGAAAAATTGGATGTTCCGGTAACGACCAGACATATCGCACGTATTTTGAACGAATCTCCGGACATCAAATGGACGAAACTTCAAAGTAAACCGAAACTAAAATGTTCCCATAAGCAGAATTGGCTTAAATTCGCGAGGAAATATATGAGAATGGAAACCCAAATGGCGAAATGTGATCATTTCGGATGAAAAAAAGTTTAATCTTGACGGAAGGGATTGTTACAGCTGCTATTGGCATAATTCAAACCAAAAAGGCATCGTTAGATCCAAACGTTATTTAGAGTGTGGAAGTTTGATGGTGTGGGAAGCCTTTTCTTACAATCCCAAACTTCCAATTTGTTTCATTTCGACAAGAATGAATTCCGGAATGTATCTGGATCTGCTGGAGGATGTTTTGGTCGGATACATGGAGATCGACGCAACAGATGACATAATTTTTCAGCAGAACAACGCATCGATCCATGTGTCTAAGCAATCCATGGTATGGTTTGCCGACAAAAACATTCCACTGCTCGAATTGCCGGCCTGCAGTGCCGATTGCAACCCTATAGAGAACCTCTGGGGTATCCTAGCCGGTATGGTGTAGCCAACTGGACGACAATTTAACAGTGTTTCCAGACTAAAGGCAGCGATTCAGGAGTGTTGGGCCAAAATTGACATGGCAACACTACAAAAGCTATCCGATTCGATGCCACATCGGATTTTTGAGGTTATCCGAAACGGAGGAGGCCATACCAAATACCAACTATGGATGAACTTCGAAATTTGTCACTCAGGATTACTATTTTTATTATTTATAAGGTGCGGCTAAACGAATGTCTAGCCTATATTCTTATTTTTTTCAATGTTCTGAATTAAAAATAAATGTTTGATTATCTTGAACACTGTATTAGATGAAAATAAATGGGTTGTTTCCAAAACCAAAAAATATGAACAATGAATTAGTTTTTTTTTTAAACGAAGAAAAAATGGGGTGTGGCTAAACGAATGTCTAGCACTGTATATGCAGGGCTTAGAATTTTCAGTATTGTTGTTTTTCCTAGGAGGGAGCGGTAATTGGAGCATGGGTACCTGCGGAGACGCAAAAATTATTCAACAAAAGTAACATGTTAACAATGACATCTTTGTAAGAGGTACCTTTCGATATTCAACGACTTTAAAAGCGGTGGCTTGAGACAAGTTCGGGAAAGTAAACGGGGTTGATGTAATAAAAGCACTGATGAGATTAAGCATTGATCAAGATGGAAAACTTGAAGTTCTTCCTAATTGAAATTCCTAACGAACAGTGTGGATAAAAAAAAAGTGATTAGTAATTAGTTCAATTACATTTTTTTTAATAGATATAGCTTTTCTTAGAATAATTTCACCATACATTTTTTTGCGAATTATACTATCATATAAATAGAACCATGGTTCAAACCAAATTGTCTCAAGGAAAAAAAAGCCATAATGTAAGTTTCTTCAAACAAACATCCGAACCTCGCAGAGTAAAATGTTATAGCAAAAAATTAACAAAAAATTCAAACCAAATTCGGAAAACGTAGTTACAATCAGTGGTGGTAAATGTACTGTATTTTGATATTTAAATTTTGACATTTTATATTTTTCATTACGACCAAATGTGTGTTCACGCAAAAGTGAACCGTCGTGCGAGAAAATCTCATATGGCATTGCTGTACCGTTTTCTCCAGGCGACGAAACCTTTTTGCTGCCACCAGCCGATGGTTTAAAAAATGTTGCGACATAGATTTATGTCAATCAGAATTTCGATGATTGCTGGCTTATTACTGCATACATATGATGTTTATTATATGGAATGAAATCATAAGAATGGATACTAACAACTGATAATCAAAAAATACCAGATAAGTGCGTTTTTAATCAAGCTATCAAATAAAGTCATATACCATTTCTAAACTGATTGAAAATGTCGGCAAAATTAAGGAGAATTTTTTCTCTTTCTGTTTTCTATCCCCCGCGTTCGAGAGAACTGTACTCATAAACTGTTGGTGGTGTGCGGGCCCCAAATTTCGCAGCAAGTGACTGTTTTGCACAAAAATGTACATTTACAATCGATCGTTACCATAATTTGAACATTTGTTTGCGATAACAAATGGAACTGAAGAAAAGCTGATTTAGCTTGTTCTGGTCACGTTTAATTTTTCACCATACAACGATGACCTACTCTGATGGAACACATTTCATGACAAACAGAGAGTTACCCTAAACTGGGCTTGATTTTCTAATTAGCTGTTTAGCTGTTAAGATTGAGTCTGGTGAAAATGGTTTTGAATTTCAGGCGCTTTAAGAAGAAATTCTAGCTATTATAGCTTTCAGCAAAAATATTTTTTTTTGGCAATCTTTGATGGACACTGCACTTCTATGCACCATTTTTATGTTGTTATAGACTGTTTCCGAAATTACAAGCACACTTTCAAAATATTAAAAATTTGTTGTTTTTTAAGATTTAAATTATTTCATTTGGCAAATTATATCGGCACTGGTGTTTTACATAACATTTTACCCTTCTTCAATCAAAATCTTTAATTATAACCGAGACATCTCACTTTTCCTCGAACATGAACCATAAGCTTCTGCACAGTTGCCCTTCCCATCATTTTCACCACTTTTGTCCAATATTTAAAAAAACTTTCGATGTCATCCGCTAGCTTCGCGAATTTCCGTAGCTTTGCTTTGGTCAAAGCCCAGAAAGTCTCGATTGACCGTGCCTCTGGGAAATTTGTCGGATTCATGTCTTTCGGCACAAAACAGACGTTTTGGCTTTTGTACCACCCTAGTGTGTCCTTGGCGAAAGTACATGATATCAGGCCAAAATATGACTGGACCATCATGCTGCCTGATTATTGGCAATAAACACTTCTGGAGGTATTATTTGATGTATTTCCCTGGGTGTTTATTGTCTCCGATGTTACGTGCGGGATAGATGTTTTGCCGCATTTGCATATTGCCAGCCACACCGTCACCTTCTTGCCAAATTTTTCAGTGAAACAGTGAAGTATTGTGGTCCGGGAAGGATTTTATAATTTTACATACTTTTAATCCTCCATGATTATACACCCAGAATTTCAACACAAAATTTTATCATACAGTTTCCGGGCTCTCGGTTTCATAGGCGCGGCCTGATTTTAGTTCCTTTTGGGCTGCTTCTGCTTCCGGTATGTCTTGTGTCCAAGTCGTTCTTTTGCACGTTTCGCGTTAGACGTCGAAGTACCTATCTTTTTCGTCACATCTCGAACGGAAGCCGCTGGTTTCTGCTTATAGGTATCCCTCATCTCCTTGTCAATAGCAAGACTCACAGGACCGGATTTCTTATCACTCCTCCCCCACCTCCCCGCTTTTTTCCAATTTTCCAATAACACATTTTTTTTTTCCCCCACCCCCTTTTTTTTTTTTTTGCCATCTTCTCTATTCTCTGTCCATAAAATGACCAAAATCTTGAGAAGAACAAAGGGTGATGACCAACTGGTTGGTTACCACAAAGTGTGCTCAATCGAAAAGGTTTATAATTCCAAATGTGTCAATCAGTAAAAAGCTTTTGGAGCTCAATAAGAGAGTTCTTTGTACCTATACTGGCCTAGTAACCGGACACTGCCCGAGTAGATATCATTTGAAAAACATTGGCCATGTTCAGAATGACATCTGTCGTTTCTGTAACATAGAACGTGAAACCTCGGAACATCTGCTCTGCAGTTGTGATGCTTTGTATGAGAGCAGACTTAAATTTCTGTACAGTGGCTGTATGCAACCTGAACAAATTCAGACTGCGAATACTGGAAAGGTGGTGGGTTTTATAAGCTTGTTTTTGCCTGACTGGGAGACGCGTCCTAGGCTGTTCACTTGACAAATGGTTATCAAGCTTTAAGATGCGAATAGTAATAGTAAACAGGGGTATACCACAAAAGTTCAATTCAGTGGCGCAGTGGTTCTACGCCTCAACAAAAAAAAAGTACATTGTTCTCCATATTTCTCGCCACTTTCTCCCTCCCCCGCGCTCCCCCTTCCTGCCCCATTTTCTTAAAGAGAATCCCCCCCAAAGGGCCCTTTCCCCACCTGTTTTTCCCCCCAGTATGACCCCGCACTTTTAAAGACCCCCCAACCACGAGTTTTTTTATGCTATGACGTACAGAAATGTGTGAACACCATTGTTGCCGGTGATAGCATTTGTTTCTTCATCTCTCTTGTTGTCTGGCATTTCTTTACTATTTTATATTTAACTGGTTCAAGGACGTTATCATTGCCAAACATCCCACTGCGGGGTAGGTTGAGGCACAGATACATCTGCCACCTGAACTGGCTATATGAATTCTAAAATTACGTGATTTTTTGTATTAAAGAGAACTGCTCATTATTAATTAACGGGTGTCCACTAAATAATGAGAACGAAAAGAATGGGTCAGGAAAAAAATACCAGTGAAGTTTTGTTCAAACTGATTTATTTTATTAAAAGGGTCAACTTAAATCTTCAAACTAAGTTTAGTGAATATTGTCATATGGTCCGTGGTCCGCCGTGCGGCGCAGCTTAGTCGTTATGCTGGAACATGACCGTTGGACGGCAGCCACATCGATTTTTCGGATGCAGCTTTTGATCCTGTTGGTAAGTTGCTTGGTGTTCTTGGCCTTCCAATTATCCTTGTATACCATGGAGCTCAAAAGACGGAAGAAATCCTCGATAGGACGGCACTGTGGCAAATTTGTCGGATTCCGGTCTTTTGGGACATATGGTATATTTTGGCTCTCCAAAAACGTTAGCGTTTTTTTTGCGTAGTGCGATGATGCCTTGTCCGGCCAAAACACGTATTTGCCATCCGAGTGATGTTGTTTAAGAAATGGGATGAGTATTTTCTGCAAACACTCTCTTTGGTACACCTCCTGGTTGATGGCCAAACCGCTTGGTTTGAACCACGGCTTCGAAATACCCTTATCGGATATTACGATGTATAACATAACCTTCGATTCAAATTTGTGCTTGAACTTATACATTACTTTTGGAGGAGTAGTAGATTTGTCCTTAGTGTAGAATCGGTCGTTTCCCGGTATCTGAGACTTCGAAAGAGGAGAGTAGCTTTCGTCGTCCAGAACGAAAGATTTTCCGCCGTAATTCCGAGTCATCCAGCGGCATTGGGATTTCACGGTTTGAATCTGCTCATCTGTGTACTCTGGGGATCTGGTTTTCTTTCTACACACTATTCCTTCTTTCTTTAGCGTCTTGCAGATGAGTGACTTAAGTCCTGATGATTTCAAGAAATATAAAGTTCTCACTTAAACTCAAAGCAGATAACAAGATTTGAAACTAGAAAAAAAACCGCTTATAACTGAAAGAAAACGCAATCTCCCATAAAAATTCATTGATTTTATGACCAAACAGATTTCTATAAATACTAAATTCAATGACTTGAAATGAGTGAACTGCTCATGATTAAAATAAGAAAACAGTTCATTGCTTTAAAATCCTAAAATTTTCAATAAATACTAAGATATATCTTTGATAATACATATGAGCAGAAATCCAGATTCGAAATCAGAAAGAACTGCTTTTGATTGAAAGAAGAAAAAAAATCTCCCCTGAAAGTTCATTGATTTCATGTCCTAAAGATACCAAACAATATTAAATTCAATCTTTAGCCGATTGGTAGTTTTGAAATTAGAAAAAAAAATGCATTTGTTTCTTGTCGACAAGATTTCATAAAATTCTTCAATCTTTCACTTTTCAAAATCAGCCTAGTGAACAATTGGGTCTAATGATCCATACGGCCTAATGTGGCGTTCGGTCTCATGGCATTCGGCCTAATGGCCCTAAACAGTGCGTGAACTGAACAGTTTTCCTACTATTAGATTATATCGGTTCTCAAACATAATAATCATAATGCTTGGATTATGTATACCTGAACCTAATGGGCAGCAGAAAATAACTTATGCACACTTTATTAATATCTGGATACATACATTTGATTTAGAGAAGGATAGAATAAAAGACGAAATATCCGAGATTATTATCGAAAAAATACATGCAATATTCTCATTGAGCAACAAAACCGGTAATATTTGGGTATTATATTTTCTAATTTTGATATAAACATGTGGTTAAGAACTTTTGTTTGTGTTAATCTTTGGTTTGGTTTCTTTCGTCATATTGAGCACAAATTGAAGTTATTGTATTATTCATTCCTGCTCGGCCAGCAACATCAGCACTCATCTTACCAATCAGACCAACACTGATCGTCCAAATCGTCAGACCGTCCTTTGTATATTTCTGCTGGTGTCGTTATCGGCGGTCATCAATGAGCCCAGATACACGAATTTGTCTACCGCCTCGATTGCATCATCCTTCTTGTAAGCCTCTTCCCTTCATTCTTCTCGTGAGTCTCTTCGCTTAATGTATTTTTTAATTTAACGCATTAATGACAAGCCCAATCCTACTTGCTTCCGCCTTAAGTCTGATGTATGTTTATGCCATCGTCTCATAGCTGCGTGCTACGATATCACCGTCGTCGGCGAAGCCAAAAAGTTGGACAGACTTACTAAAAATCATACCACTCGTGTCTATCCCCGCTCTTCAAGTCACACCTTCCAATGCAATGTTAAATATCAAACACCTTGCCGTATTCTGCGATATTCGAAGGGACTCTAGGGTGCCCCTGAGACTCGGACGACACACATCACTCGATCCATCGTTGCTTTTACCAACCGCGTCAGTTTTTCTGGAAATACATATTCGTGCATGATCTGCCATAGCTGGTCTCGATCGATTGTGTTTTAAGCTGATTTGAAATTGTTGAAAAGATAATGTGTACGTTATGATGGGCACGTTATATTCACGACATTTCTGCAGCACTTGTCGAATCGCAAAAATTTTGTTCGTAGTAGCGCGGGCAAGGATAAGTCCCGCTTGGTACTGCCCCACGAACTCCTTTACAATTGGTGACAGACCACGGTATAGAAATCAGGAGAGCAACTTGTGGGCGGCGCTCAGTGGTGTGATTGCTCGATAGTTGCAGCAACCCAACTTATTGTTTATAGATGGAACACACGATGCCTTCCATCCAATCCTCCTGTAAATGCTCTTCCTCCCAAATCTTGGTAATTCCTTAGCGCCCTCGCCAGTGCTCCACCATCGTATTTTAATGTCTCGCTTAGAAGTTGGTCAACACCAGCAGCTTTGTTACTTTTCAACCGAACAATTGTTTCCTCAATTCCTCGAGGCTTGGGGTCGGAATCTTGTCATCTTCTGCGCGGTTTCTAGCGTGCCTCCTACATTTGCTGTAACATTGCCGTTCAGGTGCTCATCAAAGTATTGCTTCAACCTTTCGCTCACCTCACACTCATCTGTAAGAAGGATCCCTTCCATGTCTCAGCACATGTCGGCTTATGATACGAATCCACCAACAGCAACATCAGTATTGTTGTTTAAATGGGTTCTCGACAGCTAACAGTTTCGTTCTTACAAACTGGCCAAAAATCTGACTAGATTTATGGATCGCTTTTAGATATAACAATGGACAATACTTCCAAGAATGATCAGTGTGACCAATTACTAGAACAGAATCTTTAGTTTTGACCAAATGCTGCGGTTTCCATTGAATATACCTGTAAGATTGCATTTGAACATGGTGAAAAATATGTACCAAACAAAGTTTCAGAAAGTTTATATTTACCCACCTCCTGTTTGTTTCAGTGTTGTACGCAGTTAAACATTCAGATTTCATTCATACGTCATAATTATAAATAGAAATAGATTCTAAATGTTTGCCAACAATCCTTTAAATAACACCAGTCCACTTTCCACGAAGGCTCAAAGTATACATTTGTCTTTGTAAACACCAAGGCCTCCCTTAATATTTAAAATCCAGTGTTTCCTTTTGTGCCTTTTGTCTGTGTTGTCGGACTTCACACGTTGTAATGCCTTTTCTAGTTCAGCTTATTTTGTATACTCATCCAATATTTTTGATTCACAAAAACCCCAAACCGGAAGCAGGTTGTTATCACCCCATTAATTAGTTACATCAACATCAAAGCATAGGAGAAACAATGCTTCTATGGCCGTTGGCAAAATTCGGCATCTTCATTTACTGTATCCATCTTTTTGTGCTCGCGTTAACCTACCGGGAAAGCTATAATTCACCGAAACACCGAAATTGCCGTGGCAATCATCCACTGTCCTCAACATCATTATTTTGTCATTCTCTGGTATACAGTCAATATCCTTTACCACCCACGACGTTATGACTTTTTTCTAAATGGAGGCACAGAAAGCCGCCCCCTCCTTCTTTCCAATGGGGTCAACGGCGTACTGAGAATCTTTAGGGCACAGGTCTTCATGTCGACGCTAAAGCCAACCAGTAAGAAATGCCTAAGGGTAGAGCAGCTCGAGCTCGTCAAATTTTATTTGTTCTGCTGCTCATTGCCCATTCAACGACCCGAGCGATTTCGTTTTATTGCCATATTCCTGGCCTGGTATTTCCTTTCCGTACCGAACCGACACCCACCCACGCATTAATACTGTGCGGATTTATTTCTTCCCTCACTAACAATAGTCTTCTTTCTCTCCGTTTTTCTTAGATGCATCCTTCGAATTGAAGCCACTTGAGGAGGCAGAAGAAGGACGATGCTGCCGCTGCGAATGCAATCCGTGGGATTCGTGCCAAAAGGAAAGTGCGCGGAGTGTTTGGAAAACGATACGTCCTTGCCGCTGACGGAGAAGAAGAAATTTATGGAGTGTTGAGTTTGAAATTGTGTGTAGTTTGTGCTTACGACGTCAGATGCGCGATTTGTGATCTAGGTTAAGGTTTACCACCTCCTTGTGTGTTTGTGTCGTGTTTGTGTGTTCAAGTAAAAAACAACAGAGCAGTAAAAATGGGAGACGGCACAATGGGATCCGTTAGCTTCCTTCACCTGGGGGACATTGTCTCCCTATATTCGGAGGGAAGCATTTCCGGCTTTCTGAGCACTCTGGGGTATGTATTGATTGCACGAGACGTGATTGGTTCTGAAGTAATGGATTTTTTCTTCTTCTAAAGTTTGGTAGATGACCGAGTGGTTGTTTGTCCCGGTGCAGGCGATTTGAATGATCCGCCGGAAAAGTTCCGGGACTGTCTGATCAAAATATGCCCGATGAATCGGTATTCGGCTCAGAAACAGTTCTGGAAGGCAGCAAAGCAGAGCACAACAACGAATACGGATACCAGCTTACTCAAGCGGTTGCATGTGAGTAATTCAAGTGGTTTAATCCATTTGTAAAATAACTTAAGTTGCACACATTCGTCATCATCATCAATCATCATCATCATCATCATCAGAATTCATAAGCAGTTTTTAATGAAAAAGCGAAATACTGTTAACCCTTTCTTTTCCATGGCAGCACAAGTGATCTTCCACTACGGTGTGGTAATCAGTGTCTGTTTTTATCACTTACTATCATACGCAATGAAAAGCATTTTGGAATGCTTTGGAGTGTAGATGAATTTTATTTGTTTTGAATACTTCAGATGTCAAAATCAAGGGCGATGAACAAATCAACTCATTATGCTTCTATGACTACTCGTTTTTTTGGTACTCATTAGAGTTTCCATGTCAACTTTGTGAAAATCGCAAGTGATCACCAAACATCAAAAAGTCATTTTCAATTCAACCAAAATGATTATATTGAATCAATCGCAGACTTTTTCTGCCCTCTATTGTCATAATTACAATTTGTAGTAATTGTAACCTATCGATCTGAGCCTGAAAAATTACACATCATGTTCTACATCAATAGACACAAATATTGTTTCTTCATTTGATACTCCAAATCATCCCCAGCTAGATGAAATTGAATATTGATATTGACAACAGCACAGGCGATAATGGACATCCATCGACGAATAAACAAAACCAAAAAATGACTTCGAAACTCAGCGGTTGCTCTGGTCAAGAGAAAACTCTCATTTCAAAATTCAAATTCACGAAGATAGTTGGTCTGCCCGTTAAGATTGTCTTCATTTTCAACTCATTTGAGAGCAGATGAATTGATTTTCACCGGCACTGGTGGTAATCTACCATTTATTAGCCAATAGTTTTTTAGGCTTCTCCGGAAATTCATTATTATAATCATTCTGTATTCTCTTAAATAGAGGTAACCCAAATAACATCAAAAACATCTACTCATCGTCTCATGAGAGCGATGAATACTCGAACCGATGAATATTCAATTTCGCGAAAAGGGTCTGTCCGGATTCTGTTGCAGCACAAACTATTTTTCAAAAAACATCTCCAAATGGCGGCTTTATGGACAAACCTTTCACAGTACTGGAATTCTCTGCGGCTTTTCTTTTACCGAAAAACAGCTCGCCTAGAAATAACTAGTTAGTTATCTATTAACCGCGACTAACTACGACCTTAGGCCTGACTATACGATTGTCATAAACTTACAAAGACCATTGCAAAATTCCCTAGAACCTATTTCTTGGGCTAGGAATCTAGGGATAGAATTATCACTGCAGAAAACAGAACAGGTAGTGCTCTCTCGAAAGCAGTACCCAGCCCAATTACAGCTTAATCTCTTGGCCCGTTGTCTCTTGCTCAATCGTTGTCTTTCGAATTCCTTGGGGGTCTGGTTTGATTAAAAGTGCACGTGTAATGCCCACATTATGTATTTGAAGCAAAAAACCAAAAAAGGACCATCTTTCTTCTTTCAATTGCCTTGACAATTTACATTACAAATCAAACGTACTCTAAAAACTCGCTTAAAAGAACATATCGTGAAGTCACGAGAGCAAACAAAGACACCGACAAAAAAATCATACACAATTTCAAATCAAAAGTAGCTGAACACATTTTCAACGAAAAACATTTCATAAACTTGAACAACATACAGATTTTAAGACATATTACAAACCCTTGGAAACTTAATGTAGCAGAAAGCGTAGAAATTCACAATCAAAATTCCAAAAAATTACTCAACAAAGATCAAGGAAACGGGTATTTGTGGCTGTTTAAATATATACCTTCATCCCAAAAACAACACCCCACACAACACAATAACAATAAACTGCCTTACTAAATTGATATTCATAGCTGTTTTTTCACAACCTTTTTACCTACAAAACATACCTACACAACACACGACACAACAACAATTGACACCCTACTGATCAAGTAGGAATTTATAGTTTTTAAGATACCTAAACACAAAACAAGTTCACTGAACACATCTCTTAGGTATAACGAACGAAAACACCACACACATTTAGGTACACAAACATCTACTATAAATACTAGACCTACTGAGAAGTTCTCTTCCAGTCGAGCTCTCGACACTGAAGAAGTCTGTAAGACGCAGACGAAATAGGCCTATCTGTCAAAAGATAAGCTATCTGTAGTGGAATTTAAATGAATTTGCTCGCGTTTACTAGGGATAGTTTAAAAAATTGTTTCAGTTTTTTATTTTTCTAGAAAAAGTGATCAAGTGAAGTGTTAATTTAAATTTTCCTAGTTTTTCAATTAAAATCGTTCTACTAATCGCTCGCAAAAGTGTTTTTAAAAAAAGTGTTTATTTTAAAAAGTTAAGTAAACACAACAAAACACCAAAAAAAAAAAAAATAAAAAACCCCCCACCACAACAAAACAAAAAATTATAACCCCCACAAAACACACACCCCACAAAAACAAACCGAAAAAAAAAATAAATGTTTGCGGAGGCAAATACAGAGGAAGAAGTATAAAAAAATCCACGCACCGAAAAACACAATATCTCCGTTTTTCCGTTTAGCAACAACCAAAAAGAATTGTTCGAAAATAGAAGCCATTTCAGCTGAATTACGTATTCAGAACCTGCTAGATCATACAGCAGCACGGCTTTGTAAGATACTTTGAAGCAGCTATCGATTGACGAAAAATGTAGTATGGAACTGTTGACTAAGACCCATATATTTTCCAGAGTTCGTTAGTACTTATTCGACTAATAACTATTACTGGTGGACAAACAAGATTTATATGGCAAAATCCGGTTCCATCATCGCTCAATAAGGATACGCTTTGTTAAAGAAACTACTGACATCACCATTGAGGAAATATCCCATATTGAGATACAAGTAGATAATCTTCAACCAACGGAGGTCAAGACAAACAGTGACGCATCTATAATTAGAAAGCACGTTTTTTTTTTCAAACACGGTGGATGGGTCGCTGTTGGGATTTTCTGAGACAAAAAATCTCTGATCACGTCTTCCTTCGTAAGGGAAGTAAAAACCGCTGGTCCCGGCCCTTGTCTTCCTGGCGTAAAGAACCGGACTCAGGCTGAAAGTTGCGTAAAGTACGAAACAACAACAACATTATCGCTGTTTCTAGAAAAAAAAGTCCAATTCAATGGAATCTTTCATTATTAAATTCACACTTGACACAATCGCACTCTATGTCATTTTTGTACGTTAGCTTTAGAAGTTTCATTATTCGTCATTTCATTTCAATTCCATCATTCCTTCAATTGTCTACATCAACTGCCCATAAAACGACTGAACTATTAATTCTATTTCTTTTCCTTCCACACCACAGCACGCCGCCGAAATCGAGAAAAAACAGAACGAATCCGAGAACAAGAAGCTGCTCGGAACGGTAGTGCAGTACGGAAGCGTCGTGCAGCTACTGCATCTGAAGTCGAACAAATATGTCACCGTCAACATTCGGCTGCCGGCCCTACTGGAGAAGAATGCCATGCGCGTCTATCTGGACGCCAACGGAAATGAGGGTTCCTGGTTCTACATTATGCCGTTCTACAAACTTCGCTCGGCCGGAGATAACGTAGTGGTCAACGATAAGGTCATAATGAAACCGGTCAATGCGAACCGACAGAACTTGCATGTCGCAGCCAATTACGAACTGCCAGATAATCCTGGTAGTAAGGAAGTTAACGTTCTGAACTCCTCGTCTTCATGGAAGATTACGTTGTTTATGGAACATCGCGAGAATCAAGAGGATGTCTTGAAGGGAGGAGATGTGGTCAGGTTGTTCCACGCCGAACAGGAAAAGTTCCTGACCATGGACGAGTACAAGAAACAGCAACATGTATTCCTACGGACTACTGGTAGGACAAGTGCGACAGCGGCGACGAGCAGTAAAGCACTTTGGGAAATCGAGGTCGTTCAACATGATTCATGTCGAGGGGGAGCTGGCCATTGGAATTCTCTGTTTCGCTTCAAGCATTTGGCCACGGGGTATTATCTGGCGGCAGAGATCGATGATGATATATCGCGGACGGAAAAGTCAAGTAATTCTAGCCACCCGCAAGGTGAATCTTTCCGGTTGGTGTCTGTGCCACACTCGACAGATATTGCTTCGGTATTTGAGCTAGATTCGACTACCATAACACGGCCGGAAGGATTGGTACCCCAAAATAGTTATGTACGGATGCGACATCTTTGTTCCAACACGTGGGTTCATGCAACGTCTTCACCGATTGATGCAGATGAAGACAAGCCAGTAATGTCTAAGGTCGGTTGTTCTGCAATCAAAGAGGACAAGGAAGCCTTCCAGTTGATTCCCGTTTCTCCGGTGGAGGTTCGAGATTTGGATTTTGCCAACGACGCCTGCAAGTTACTGCAAGCAATGAGTACAAAGTTGGAAAACGGTTCCATATCGCCAAATGAGAGGCGAGCGTTGATCGCTCTTCTTCAGGATATTGTCTTCTTCATCGCAGGTCAAGAAAACGAACAGAACAAAAGCGACGCCCTCGATCTGACGATAAATAATCCGAATCGAGATCGTCAGAAGTTGCTTCGAGAGCAGTACATTCTAAAGCAGCTGTTTAAGATCTTGCAGGGACCATTTCAGGAAACGAAGAACAATGATGGTCCATTCTTAAAGATAGATGAGCTTGGTGATCCAAAGAATGCTCCATATAAAAACATTTTTCGTCTATGCTATCGCATACTCAAGCTAAGTCAGCAAGATTATAGGAAAAATCAAGAGTATATTGCGAAACACTTTGGATTGATGCAGAAGCAGATCGGTTACGATATTTTAGCTGAGGATACGATCACTGCTTTGTTGCATAACAATCGAAAGCTGTTGGAGAAGCACATCACCGCTGCCGAAATCGAAACCTTCGTCGGTCTTGTGCGAAAGAACATGAACAACTGGCAGTCACGTTTCCTGGACTACCTTTCGGACCTTTGCGTGTCCAACAAAAAGGCTATCGCCGTAACGCAGGAGTTGATATGCAAAAGCGTTCTGAGCGCCAAAAATGCCGACATTTTGATAGAGACATTCCTACGGGAAGTTGACGATGAACGGTTGGGTTATTTGAACGAATTGGAACGAGGCAACCGGCAGTTCACGGAAATCCGGGAAGTGGACGAGACCAATGAAAGTGAGCTGCTGGAAGGGGAGAAGGTCGGATCCAAGTCGGTCGGCGGCACTCCTAAAAAGCTGGACGAAAGAAAGCGTTATGAGGTGGTCCTGATGTGGGAGCATCGAACGGTAAGTCTTGAATATGTTAACCTTCCTAACTTCGGAGACTTATTTGCTGCAATATGAAAATAATGCGTCTGCTTTAATACCTATATAATTATTATTATATTCAAAACTTATAGAATAGCGGCAGAGCATCTCGATTCAAAGCAGCGTTATTTTTGTTTAATATCGTACTCTTAATGGTGGCGTGTGGTTAGCTAAACATTCTTTGCTTTTATTAATTATAGTCACAGATATTTTCCTACTACGCCATTCATTGGATCTTTCATTGACCTGTCGATAATAATAACCTTGCTTTACAAGGTCTTTACATATGAACTATTAATTGAAGTAACGAATCACCTCAACAGCAATCAAAATCCATGAGTCGACTAGCGCAGGGACTCAAAATAGGGCGAACGCATGACATATCTATCATGGAGTACTACCGACACCAGCTGAATCTGTTTTCCAATATGTGCCTCAACCGGCAATATTTGGCACTGAACAACCTTTCGCCACATTTGGACATCGATCTGATTCTTCGATGTATGTCCGATAAGACAATTCCGTACGATATGAGGGCATCGTTCTGTCGGTTGATGCTGCACTTGCACGTGGATCGGGATCCTCAGGAACCGGTCACACCGGTGAAGTATGCTAGGCTTTGGTCGGAAATTCCATCCGTGATGTCCATCAACGAGTGAGTATTAATTCTATAAACACTCTATACAAAACGAACTACAACAACTACCCGTCCACACAGTTATGACATCGAGAAGCAACCGGACAGCAACAAGGAAGCCGTCCGAGCCCGCTTCAACAAGACAATCGCCTTCGTCGAAGACTACCTATGCAATCACGTAGTTTCGAAAATGTGGTTTGCCGATCAGGATCAAAACAAGCTCACCTTCGAAGTGGTCAAGCTGGCCCGGGACCTTATCTACTTTGGCTTCTACAGCTTCAGTGACCTGCTCCGGCTCACAAAAACTCTGCTTAACATTCTGGACTGTGTTTCGAACAACGATGCTGATGGCAGTGGCTTACCAACGGGACACATAGACTGTAAGTAAATCAATCCCTGATTTATTTTCTAATTACTCCCCCACCCAGCTCCAGGTAGTCGGTATAGCTCCTTCATCGTCCTTCCTGAATTCTAAAAATAAACATAATCCGCCCCCACGCTTCGCGGTCGCTGATTGCAATTCGATATATAGATGATTGGTAGAAGCTTCACTCGTTCATCCGTTCGTTCGTTTGTTACTTGTTGTTTTGATTTTACCAACGCTGTTGTGGATGCGCTGCCAAAAATATATAAGCAAAAGATAAAACGCTTTTTCGCTCTCTATTTCTCTGTTAGTCTTGGTTCATGCTTTATTTTTGGATATAAAAAAAAACTTCCTTAAAGTACCTGTGTAATCTTCCGTTCTGTTTTCGATGGAACATGAAAAAATCGAAACGAAAACCGAAACTTTTTCTTATGTTCAATCCCACAAACAAACACAACCACATTGGTTGATTTTTGGTGCAAAACACAATCTAAATGGAAAAGCAGCTACCGAGGATGGAGGAGCGACGCCTTCGACGTTGTCGTCACCGTCGTTACCCCGGAAGGAAAGCACAGGTGAACCAATTAGCAGAAAGTTAAATCGTTCCGCGTCGACTGTGGCCGTGTTGGCTGCGGTTGAGGCCAGCAAAGCGAAAGATCGGTCCGATAGTCTCTCGGAGGCGGCCAACGGTAAGTGCCACGTTGACAGTGATGATGGTTGTCGTTTACACTATCCCAGTTATCTGCCTAAGAGCCAGCGGCAGTTGGTTTGCCGTATGCTGTTTTCCCTTTTTTCCTATTAAAGCGTTTGTTCGATTTGTTCGTTACATGTAGAACATCCGCTTGTGTGTTTTGCTTCCCTTGATATTTTAGATGCAGTAGTTTGTAGATTTGTTTGAACATCTTTAGATCCTAAATGGGCACTTGAACACCTCTTATTGTTTTTGCTCAGTTTCCATAATCTTCTTATTTTTTCGTTATGTAATTTGAATATTCGAATATCCATAAATGTATCTACATATTTTCACAAAAAATCCTATCTCCCCCACTTGCCTACCCTGCATCTGGGGTAGCTTGGTAAAAGAATGGGTGCTCGATCGCATACTACCGGTCAAATGCCCTCCGCTCATTTTCAACTTGTATCTTTCATCAATATCGCCTGCCGTGCGCTAAACGGAACTATCAATACTTTCTCTTCATTTTCTCTTCGTTCTAGCAATAAATTACCGTCCACTCCTAGAGCCTTTCATGTTGATGGGAAATTATCTCCTTCTGACGAATTTCTTCAAAAATCCTTGTTTCCCATCCTTTGTTTAAGGAATCAAAAAGATTTTGCCTATTATTGTTTTCAAATCTTTGGATAATTGTAACCAGGATTTTTCTAAAACAAAACAGCTCACACGGCCGGCGAGAGTATCGCAGTACACTAGGACAAACAAACCTATCTAAGTTCATTAAATAGCTGTATGAATGTTAGCAACAAGAAATAAGTTAGAATTTTACAAAATTACGTTATGAAATGCTATGATTGTTATCACAATTACTACTAGCTTAGCTTAGGTTGACTGACTGCACGTATCAATGTTTGCTACTCCGTGATTGATCAGAATCAGTGAAATTGCACAATGAATCAACTGAATGGGGCTGGGCGTAACCGACCATTCTTATTGTACACGTGATTAAATTTCTTTAATAATCAATAACGGCGCGGCTACGTCCTTGCAATCAGGTGGGACTAGGGAAGGAATGTTAGTGTGAACTTGGCTTTTTAGGGACCGTGTTTACCTCTGCATCCCCACAAAGGTCACAGAAAGGAGGTTTTTTATGTTAGTAGGGTAGTGATCAGTGGATCAGGATTCACCTTGATAAGTGATGTGGTCATATTTATCATTTATAATTGTTAGTAAACTCGCGCCGCCGAACAATAGATAACCGACACAATACGAAATGCGCCATGCCCGATAGCAAAATAGTGCGCAATAAAGCATCGACACAACCGTTCACAGCCGATGCTCGAAGCAAACATTTGGCTTCGACCCGTACTGCTCTTTGATCAAAGGAAGAACAAACTTACGTAAAATCTCGATGAAGACCTCCGTGTTTACTTTGTCGCCTGCTGTAATGAACACCGGGTTCATTATTTTGCCATTGAAAACCACCAATCCAAGCACCATAACGCTAGCAGGATGCTTGGTCAGATACACGTTTTTATGCTCGTCGGCCGTTTTGACACCTTCTATTGTCGGAGCTGCTGGCTACGCCGTCTTGAATCGCTTCATGCCTTCTTGTGTCAAATTCTTTGAATTGTGACAGAGGATTTTGTTGTTCATCGGATTTTGTTTTGCATTTTCATTTATTGTAATAAAAATTGTTGTGCAAGTAGTGCAATATTTTATTATCTTCGTTTGATTTTTATGCAATTGTCCTCTCAGATTGGTTTCAATTATTTCAAAAACTTGAATGACGATCAACTGAAAATGCAAGCAATCAAAACTGTGGCAGCGATATAGCGAGACTTGAACCGCGCAAGCATTGAAGAAGAAAAGCCTAAACGATAGCGTAATATACATTGGCAAGCTTGTTGTTGTTGTTGCATAAGTGCTGCCACTTGCGACGACATTCAGCGTTGTTTATATACATCATATTTCCATCCGTACGAACTTTTAACCACGCAGACTCCTTAAAGTTCTTGTTGCGAAAACCGGACGAATTAGCATCCCAAATAACGGTAAAAAAGTAGTAAAGTAAAAGAAAAGAGCAAGCGAGATTTAAAAAACCATCCTGAAGGCAACTCCACCTGTGCGTTTAATGCCGCCGTTAAATCGTCATACCAGTTATTGCGATTGATGTGTGCGCGCTTATCAACCATTTTTTTTGAAGACGAAATCACGCTCAATTCGCGTTTGGAAGGCAGCTGTCGTGTTTTAAGAATGGCTTGCGAATTGTCCTCATTTATTAGTTGCAGTTCATCTTCAACGTCTCGAGATCCGAACCACCACCATTGCCACCATTGGCATCCGAAACGTTCCATTATTATATCGATCACATTCCATCTTCTTGATTTCACAAAGAAAAAAATACAACACGCAATTTGAAAACACAAACAAACAATTATCAGGTTTATTGAAAACAAAATTCGAATCGATTGAAATCACTCTTGGCAGAAAGCAAACAAAGTAACATCTGAAACTGACATTTGTCGATCACGCCTTCTGTATGCCGTCTTGTCTTGACATCTTCCGCCTTCCGCGAAAATGCAAACCAAAAATTGGACGGCATGACAACAAGAAGGTGTGTAGACGGAGGAGCTAAACACGGCGTGATTGTGCCTTCCATGTAGACATGAAGATATCAAGAAGGTACTGACAAATTTCGTCAAGATGGCATCACGATGCCTTAAATTTCTGCCCAGTTAGAATCCGGAATCACTTATTGTGTTGCAGCGGCACGGAAAGTGACCGCTGCAAGAATTCTTTTACAGCGGTTTGTTTACCTAGCTCACTTTCTGTGGTATAAATTTCACGGTGTTTCGTGCAGTGAGTCAAAAGTTATTCCAGATGGAAGCCGAGAGGAGAGACAAAATTCTGCACACCCACGTTTATAATCCAACGTAGTCCGCAATAAAAATCGCAAAAACGTTGAAAATCGCCAAATCAACCGTGTATGATGTGCTCAAACGTTTCAAGGAGCGAAAGAGCGTGGACCGAGTGCCTCAAGGTAAGCGTCGTAGTGGAACATATGACCGCAAGCTGAACCAGGAGGTGTTGAGCACCGTCAGAACAAACCCTGGACTATCAGATAATGAAATCGCACAAAAATACGCTGCCGCTCGCAGTACCGTTCGAAGAATTCGTTTGCGAGCAGGATATCATTCTTATCGAGCCAGCAAGCAACCAGACAGAACGTTGAAGCAAAGTTTCGTCACCAAAACTCGAGCTCGGAAATTGTACCAGCAGGTTTTGACGAAGTACCAAGGATGCCTGCTCATCGACGATGAAACCTACGTCAAAATGGATTTCGGACAGCTTCCTGGCCAAAAATTCTACACGGCGACGGCACGAGGAAATGTTCCTGCGAAGTTTAAGTTGGCTTTTATGGACAAATTTTCCAAAAAAAAAACCGATGATTTGGCAGGGGATATGCATCTGCGGAGCAAAGACCAAAGTGTTCGTGTAGAATAAGACGATGGACTCGAAGCTGTACAAGGAAGAATGCCTCAAAAACCGCGTACTACCTTTCATTAAAGCCCATAAAGGTCCCGTGAAGTTTTGGCCAGATTTGGCGAGTTGCCACTACAGCCGGGAAGTCATCCAGTGGTACCGCGATAATAACGTAGATTTCATCGATAAAAACATAAATCCACCCAACTGCCCGCAGTTCCGGCCCATCGAGAGATTTTGGGCAATAATGAAGCGGAAGCTTAAGAAAAGTGGAAAAACGGCTCGGGACGCGACTCAGATGACCAAAATGTGGAACAAATGTGCCAAGGAAGTTGACTCCGGAGGTGTGCAGCGTTTGATGAGAGAAATAAAGAAGAAAGTGCGAATTTTCATTAGAAACGAAGAGAAATGATTTTTATTGATATTTTTTCCTTAAAGTACAGTGAACTACCTTTATTTTGATGTATTAAACTTATGTGTACGTCAATCTGTTACCGAGATACAGATGCTTTTATTATTCCGGATTCTAAATGGACACAGCTTTACGCCCTTGCTCCCCAACCCCCAGCACGCCCCCAAAAATAAAACAAAAAAAAAAAAAAAAAAAAAAAAATTTCCCTTTAATTCCCACACCCTTTTTTTCTTTTTTCAAAAAAAACACATTTTTCCCCCCAAAATTCCCAATTTTCCAATTATTTTACCCTGGATCCATTTATCCCCAGATACGGGGCAATAATTGTCTGAGACTTGCTGTACTTGGGTGGCGTTTAGAACAGACCTTGATGAAGGCCAATTACAAACAAAGACGCGCCATACTGTGTAGTCAAGCGGATCAAGATCGGATCTGGATGGCGGTCACATATCCTCCGCCCAGAACGGCAGATGTTCCTGCAAACACTTCTGAGAGCGGTTCTAGATGTGGCACAAAGCACCATTTTGTTGAAATACAACATTTGATTTCGGGCTGTACTGCTCCTTGATTCAATTGAAGAACATACATAATTAAAATCTCGATGTAGACCTCCGTGTATACTTTTTCGCCTTCTGGTATGAGCACAGGGTTCATTTTTTGCCATCGGAAGCCACCAATCCAAACACTATAACTGCTTGGTCAGATACATGTTTTTATGCTCATCGGCCATGTCTTTTACCGAGAGAGAACTAATTGAGCGATCGGTTCTGGAATTTTATACGGGATCGATAGTAAACATGATCTTGTCGGTGAAAAGCATTACCGGATTTTTTCACTTGAGGAAATACATCGCTCGACTTGTAGCTCCGGGATGCGATTGGTAATTATGTGAGTTTTTTTTCCGTGCCCTCGACTTCGCTCCGCAATCTTCCTTTACAATCTTCCGTGCCGGAAGGTCACTGATCCCGTGTTCCTTCGCCATTTTCTTTATTGAACGCACTGGTTTCGTCCAAATCTTTCTTTTGATCGTAGCGGTAACCCTCGGAATCCGAGCTGACCTCGGACGACCGATGGCCACTTTCGTGGATAGTTATTGTTTCTATTCTCGGTCTAAGACCCCTTTCTCGGTCCACCGGGTCTGAAATGTCTTTTTGCGACATTTCTCGATCAACAATAGAATAGGGCCTATCAACATTTGTAAACAAACGCTTCTTAGCCTTTTTCCTCGCAAAGCGTAGGCCACCCGATGTAGACCTATTCTATTGTTGGTCGAGATTTGCGCGTGGGACGAATCACGAATACGCTGCCACTTCGTCATGGTGCAACTGTCAAACTTAGAAAATAGACTTCTTTTGCTCACAGCCTACTATCATATAACCAAGGTATTGTATGCACAGGAGGAATGGGAACCTTATTTGTACGATGATGCAAACATTATCTTGCATACGGTACTGTACACACTACCAAAATGTCATGTAAATTTCTGTCCCCTGAGACCGACACATTCAAGCGTCCTTTAGCACATAAGAATGAGTTGAAAGAGATGATAAAATAAATTCAATCAAACATATCTTCCGTCGAATTGCGTATGTGTTAGTTTCAGGAGACATAATTTTACACGAAATTTTTCTTTACGTTCCCCGACTTATAACAAACATGAATTACGTCTCGTGCAAAATTCATAATTTCTAAGTGTGTACCTTTGTTTTCTCCAAATACTTAAGGGCTTGCGCTGAAGCACTCTCAACAACAGCCATTACCTCATAATTTAGCATTTATATAACTCAGAATCTGTACTAGATATTCAATGTTTCATCACATCAGTTTGTATGCTTACTTGCTGTGAGCAATCTCATGGAGTTCGATTCGATGTGTAAATAGACATCGAGGTTTATAAATTTTAAATTGCAAAGTGACTTTGCGAGAGAGAGAGAGAGAGAGAGAGAGAGAGAGAGAGAGAGATAAAAGATAGGAAAAAATACATGGAGCAGCAATTCACCTTAAGATCCATTTTAAGAGAACAAGAAGATAAAACAAATGAACAGAAGAATACGTTTTCTCAAGCACTTCTGCCTGTACATGTTGGAATCCATAGTTTTGTTTGCCCCCAGCAGCAAAAACCTTGCCAGATCATAAGCTTTCTTGCGAATTTATCGGCAAAAACGAATTTGAATTTTCCAGGGATACTACCTCGACCAGTGGCTTTATAACACTTTTGTCCGGGAATCTGTCCATAATCCATCGTCATTGTACAACTTCCGGTTGTTTTATGGGCGCTAGATTCTGCTTCAGTATCCTCTTGGTTTCTTACTAAAGATCGGAATCCTTCTCGCAGATAAATCCTTTTGACGGTTCTTTGGCTGGCATAATCCGACAGCCCTGGGATTGCCCTAATCGTTTTCAACACGTTCAAATGCAGCTACCGATCCTTATTTCAACTACGACGCTTGCTATGATCCTGCCGATCGATAGTACGCAGTTCACGAACATGTTTGAGAATGCTGCACTCGGTCGATTTGGCTAATTTTTAAACCCAACCACGTCGGATTTTCGAAGTGGGTGTCCAAAATTAATTTTTGGTTCGCGGCTTTCATCAATTATAAACACAAAATGCTGTCAAAACATTTCAGATTCGACCATTATGAGCGCTGCAGTAAAATAAACAGTGCGTCCAGATATTAAATGACTCAAGCCTTATATGTGAAAACTTTTGAGAATTTCAAAACTGACTAGCAGTCCCTCGGAATTGTATATCGGAAATTCTAAGATTTCCTGCATAGGGTGCTGCACTACTTCGGCAGTCTACCAATTTCCGTCAATTATCGCTACTACTCAGGCGTATTAAAACCAAACGACTTGATTTTTCGTATGTGATTAGTGTATGCGTGGCACTATACATGTTCAAAAAAGTTGAGTTATTTGGTTTCAATACGGTTGAGTTATAGCGATGATTGACGGAAATGCTGCAGTAGTGCTCCACCCTATTTCATTAGAGTATTTTTTTATAATTGGTTTAAAGTATTTCTTGCATAGTAGCCTTAGTTGTTGTCACAATTATTTGACCCACACACACCAATGTTGCCAGTTGAGCAGCTGGCGGAGCATTGTACAAGAACAACAGGTTAATTAATGAAAAAAGTCTAAAAGTGGTCTTCGGCAAAATTGAACATTTTCGTATGCTATTATACCGAATAATAAGAAGGATGATAACAAAAAGTTTGGTTTTCCCATATTAATCTTCATTGAAACATCAAAGCGCCAATTCAGTTCAAGTTCGCAATGATTTGAGCTTAAATTTTAGGTCAAGGCTTGATTTGGAATCGATTGAGTGGGGTGGAGCTGAATTGATAAACGACGCCAGTTTTTCTTGCTTAACTTACTTTTTTGCAAAATTTAGTTGCGCCTTTTCATTAGCGGGTGCCGCTTGGCAAATTTGATCTTGATCCGTTATTATATTCAGAGACAAGCTTTGCGGGATGGCAAGGCCTGTTATTTTCAATTCTTGCCGAGCTTTCGGTACGATAGGGTCGATACTGCGTTAAGGTCTAGAATATTCTTTTTTTAAGAACGGAAAAGCTAATTTCGTAAGTTTCCATAATTTCCCTATACTAGAGCCCATTTCTCACAGTCTCTCACATTCAGAACACTAAGCGTTATTGCAGTATAAGTTTACAAACAAACGAGTTCTAGTTTTGTGAAAATGATTACTGAACTTAAATCGAAACGACATCATGAGACATATGTTTTCAAAATGTATCCTCTTTGTTTAAAGTTCAAACATCTGCGTATTCCTTCTAAAGTTGCCATGTTCGTTCATCCACGAGGTTTAGTAGAATTACTTCTCACCTTTTCTTCGCTTTTCCTTTTCCAAGTGTTGTTTATCCATTGGTATAAATCTCTTCCCAACCTTATTTTCAGTGGAGGCGCATGATATATTGTAGCAATTTGGGTAACTTTTTGCCCTGCCTCGGTGTCAATCAATTTAATCAATACAATTTCGTATCTAATGTGAACAATCTTAATCTTGTTGACTGGTTTCATGCTCAATGTTCTTCACATTTGCACACGTCATACACTCACCACTACCACAATCACAAAACATCATTCAGAAAAGCGTCGAACTCTGCACACACTGATGAAAAGGTGTCAGGCACCCCCATCGGAAGGTAAGCAAACCACCTGCAGGTATCTGAGGAGAATATGCCCTCTCAAATTTTCAAACAGATTTTTTTTTAATATTTAGCTTGATTTGTTCAGACACGATTTTATGCACATCTTCAAACCGCATTATCCTGAACCAAAACATATGCTTAACTTAAAAAAATCTCATTTTTTGCTCCACAGCTGAGGGCGGTGTCCTGCGGCGTATCGGCGACATGGGAGCCGTAATGACCTCACTAACGTTGGGCCCCATCTCTACTGCACTGGTTTCGCCCAACATTCAGCATCGCAAATCCGTTTCGCAGTACTTGAAAGAGTATCCGCTGGTGATGGACACCAAGCTGAAGATCATTGAAATTTTGCAATTCATCCTGGACGTTCGTCTGGATTATCGAATCAGTTGTTTGCTGTCGATTTTCAAGCGGGAATTCGACGAGAATGAGCAAACTGCTAGTAGTAACCAGCCGCAAGTGGCTGCTCCACCCGCAGTCCCTGTGGTGCCGACGGTCGTTTCACCTACGGAATCAACGCTCACGGAGATTAATGCGGATTCGGCTTCGCTCCTGTCAGCCTCGACCGTTGAGACGATTGTGGAGTCAACTACAGAAGAGATACAGCCTGTGAATCCGGTTCCAAAACCGGATGTTAAGCAGGAACCGAAATTGGGGCCTGCTACAACAGAAAACATTAATCTCCGACAGAAGAATATTGATCTCGAGTCTATTGGTATCCAGGCGGAAGGAATATTCGGTTGTAATGAAGATACGTATAACCCGTTGGATTTGGATGGTCAGGGAGGGCGAACATTCTTACGAGTCCTGCTGCATTTGATCATGCATGAATATCCAGCGCTGGTGTCTGGAGCCCTTCATTTACTCTTTCGTCACTTCAGCCAGCGGCAGGAAGTTTTGCATGCATTTCGACAGGTTCAACTGTTGGTATCGGATAGTGACGTCGAATCCTACAAACAAATAAAGTCGGATCTCGATGTGCTGCGTCAGAGTGTCGAGAAATCGGAACTATGGGTTTAC
Organism: Aedes koreicus; assembly: GCA_024533555.2. NCBI lineage: Eukaryota > Metazoa > Arthropoda > Insecta > Diptera > Culicidae > Aedes > Aedes koreicus. Next base: position 266,333 of record JAHHFK020004052.1, on the reverse strand, counting down.
AAATCCAAACAGTCCGATGAGCTCCAGCAAGCAGGTGAAGGCGGCGAGGCCGGAGATGGACAGAAACAGGATAAAGATACGAACTCGTCTGGTGTCAAAGTGAAACCCGAATTAGTCAAGCAGGAATCTCAGTTGAACTTTGATCAAGGTCCCAGAGCTTAATCCAGAACAGGCTGCTGAGTATAAGAAAATTCAGCAGATTCTTATTAGGATGAATAAATTATGCATCACTGCGGGTAATGTATCATTAAATATTTGCAATAAGTCATTATTTTAGAGTAAAACATTGATAGGTCCAGGTGACGTTATTAAACCCAGAAAACACGAGCAACGACTACTTCGGAATGTGGGTGTCCACACCGTCGTTCTGGATCTACTACAAATTCCCTACGACGAGAAGGATGACTACCGCATGAATGAACTGATGCGCCTAGCTCATGAATTTCTGCAAAACTTCTGCTTAGGCAACCAACAAAATCAAATTCTACTTCACAAACAGTTGGATCTATTTCTGAATCCAGGGGTATGTTTCTCTCTTATCCATAATATTACTCTTATTTAAAACTGTTCTTTGACAGATCCTGGAAGCGGAAACCGTCTGTGCCATCTTCAAGGATAATCTCAACCTGTGCAACGAAGTTAGTGATAAGGTGGTGCAACACTTTGTCCACTGCATAGAGATTCACGGTCGTCACGTCGAGTATCTCAAATTTCTGCAGACCATCATCAAAGCGGAGAATCAATTCATTCGCAAGTGTCAAGACATGGTCATGCAAGAGCTGGTCAACGCTGGCGAGGATGTGCTGGTTTTCTATAACGACAAATCGTCATTCAACTACTTTGTAGAGCTGATGAGAAACTACAGCAGCGGTGATCTGGTCGATTCTAGTCCTTTGATGTATCACATAGAATTGGTCAAGCTGCTGGCCTGCTGTACGATGGGTAAGAATGTCTACACGGAAATCAAGTGCAACAGTTTGCTGGCGTTGGACGACATAGTTGCAATGATATCGCATACGGATTGCATTCCGGAAGTGAAGGTAGCGTACGTTGACTTTCTATGCCATTGCTACATCGATACGGAGGTGGAAGTGAAGGAAATCTATTCCTCCAACCACATGTGGTGTTTGTTCGAGAAGTCCTTCCTGATCGACATCAATAATGTAGTGAAAGGTGGGAGCTATACGAACCGCCAGTTGGAGAATTATGTCTGCAACGAAATTATGAACATCCTGACAACGTTCTTCAATAGTCAATTTTCGGATCAGAGCACGGCACTGCAGGTAAGATAATCTATTTTTAATATATTGAATTGAAATAGGTATTGAAAAACTAATGCAAGATACAGCCGACTACGCATGACACTTCATCTCCAAGTGATGAATTGGTTCGTCGATTGTTGGCGGGAAGAAGATATCAGATGAGACGATTGATGCGGCAGACTAGTTTAAACGAAGTGCAGCTTCCTATGCCCAAGAAGCCTGTCTTTTCGCAGGCAAGATGCTGTTTGAATGTGTTAACAAGTCATTATTGGCAGTAGAAGCAATATAGTTCCATTTGTTTATAAAAGCCCACGAAAATTGATTCAAATATTATGCCTCCAATGCCAGTGCAGTATCGCTAATTTAGCCTTGTTTAAAAACTGTATGTTCGCGATACTAAAGATCTAGACCCATTCGTAGTTGAACATTGATGCAGTATAGCTTATATCGCTCAAACTAATAATTACAAACACACTATCTTCCCATGAAAATCATAACACCTGCTCATTTCACTCATTCCAGAAACGGCAACTGATCTTTGTGAAAATCCTGCAATCAGCCTTCAAGCTAACCCAATGCAAATGGTTGTCACCATCGCAACGATTCAACGTAGAAAACTGCATCCGTACGCTGTCGGAGAAGGCCAAACCGCGGGGTATCGCGATTCCGATTGACCTGGAGAATCAGGTGGTTAAAATGTTCAACAAGACTGCACTGCTATCGCGGCAGACCAGCAAGTGGCTTCTGGTGACCAAACAGACTAAGATGGAACGGTCTCAGTCGCAGATTATGCGTATGGATCGGAGTATAATCGAGGGCCTACAAGACATTGTTTCGCTTTTGGAGGACAAGCTCAAACCGCTGGTGGAAGCCGAACAGTCACTGTTGGTCGATATTCTGTACAAGTCGGAGCTGCTATTTCCTATTAATACCGAATCGAGGAAAAAGTGTGAAAGTGGAGACTTTATCCGGCACTTGATAAAACACACGGAAAAGTTACTGGAAGAAAAAGAAGAGAAGCTGTGTGTGAAGATTCTGAAAACACTAAAAGAAATGATGACGATCGACTGCGATTACGGGGACAAAGGGGATCATTTGCGCACAATCCTTCTGAAGAGGTATTTTGGACACGAGTTTGTTCAACCTGCGTTACCTGTCCAAGCCGGAGAAGTATTGAAAGGAGTTGAACAACACGCTGGCCCGGCAGGGCTTCCGTTGGCTACGATTTCCCACGGACCGGGAGCGAAGTATCTGATCCGGGCCGGACGGACGTTGCATGAGGTTCAGAATGATCTGGATAAGGAGGGAGCGAGCGATCTGGTGATTGAACTGGTGATAAAATCGATCAATTCGCCTTCGATATTTGTGGAGGCGATTGAACTGGGAATAGCACTATTGGAGGGTGGAAACCCAATAATTCAAAAGGGGATGTATAACAAGTTCTTGAGTAACGATTTGAGCCAGTCGTTCTTCAAGGTATTTTTCGATAAGATGAAGGATTCACAACAGGAGATCAAGTCGACGGTCACCGTGAACACGTCGGATATGGCTGCCAGCAAGGTTAATGAGAGTAAATCAGATGGAAAGGACTTCGATAAGATTCAGAGAAAGAACGTCAACAAGGTGAACGGCATTGTTATCACGGATGAATTCAAAGAAGAGCTGCAAAATGCTGCGTTGGTCACGCAACAATCATTCATCAATGCTAGAAACCTGGCAGCAGCTTCGGATGGAACGAATTCAGAAAACGGCGATGACACCGCATTGATGAGCATAGGAACTTCAGCCCTGGAAGACATCCTGGCTGAAAAACTGGAGAAACATAAGGACAAAGATGAAAACAATAAATTATCCAACAAAGTCCTCGTCATGCAGCCAATCTTGCGGTTCTTGCAACTTCTCTGTGAAAACCACAACCCAGAGCTTCAAAACCTATTGCGCAACCAAAACAATAAAACCAACTACAATTTGGTCTCGGAAACTCTCATGTTCCTCGATTGCATCTGTGGCTCAACTACGGGAGGTCTCGGTCTGCTAGGTCTATACATCAACGAGAACAACGTGTCTCTGATCAACCAAACCTTGGAAACGCTCACGGAGTACTGCCAGGGACCTTGCCATGACAATCAGAACTGCATAGCCACGCACGAGTCAAACGGGTTGGATATTATAACGGCACTAATATTGAATGACATCAATCCCTTGGGCAAAAACAGAATGGATCTCGTTTTGGAGCTTAAGAACAATGCTTCCAAACTGCTGTTGGCAATTATGGAGTCTCGAGGTGACAGTGAGAACGCGGAGCGAATCTTAGCCAACATGAATCCTAAGCAGCTGGTGGATGTCGCTTGCAGAGCTTACCATCAGGACGAGAACATTCTTCTCCTACTGAATCAAGGAGATGGAAATACGGACGACAACTACAGCATGAAACATGATCTGGCCGATGACCAGAACGACGACGACGACGTTGGGGTTTCGCCGAAGGAAGTCGGCCATAACATCTACATCCTATGCCATCAACTCGCTCAGCATAACAAAGAGCTGGCTAATCTTCTTAAGATCGACACTTACAGTGCTACCACCACCACTAATAACGAAACTCGAAGTGGCATCAGCATACCGCCTCCGCTTCCGGCTAGTACCAGCAAAGCCAATACAAAAATGAATCAAGCCTTACTGTTCTACCAGACCCACACGGCACAAATCGAAATCGTTCGACACGATCGCACCTTGGAGCAGATTGTATTCCCGATTCCGGAGATTTGCGAGTATCTGACAAAGGATACGAAGGTACGTGTGCTGAACACTGCTGAGCGGGATGATCAGGGTAGTAAGGTGGCCGACTTCTTCGACCGCCACGAAGCTATGTTCAATGAAATGAAGTGGCAGAAGAAACTACGTGGACAACCGGCGCTGTTCTGGGTCAGCAGCTATATGTCTCTGTGGAGCAACATTCTGTTCAATCTGGCCGTGCTGATGAATTTGATTGTGGCATTTTTCTATCCATTCGAAAACAGTGTACCTGGTAAGTTTGTTCTTTCGCAAGGATGCTCAAAACTAACACAGAGAACCCTAACGGCGATTATTTTTTTTATTTTCAGAGTTAAGTTTTCACCTATCGTCGCTCATCTGGATTGTTACGCTCGTATCGCTGGCCATTGTGATTACTCTTCCGAGACAATCTGGCATACGAACGTTCGTTGTGGCTCTCATACTACGGCTGATATTTTCCTGTGGACCGGAACCAACCGTTTGGCTGCTGGGTTGTGTAACAGTCATTATGAAGGGGGTTCACATCATCAGTCTTATGGGCAATTACGGTACGCTGGAGAAACATCTGCTGTCGATTATCACAGATGCAGAGTTGCTCTATCACTTTGGATATTTGTCGTTCTGCGTCTTCGGTGTGCTGTTGCATCCTTTCTTCTTCTCGATTCTGGTGAGTTAAATTCGTCCAAACATGTCATTCACATCGCTTCTCAAATCCTGCCCTCCCGCAGCTCTTCGACGTAGTATACCGCGAGGAAACCTTACTAAACGTGATTCGTTCTGTCACTCGCAATGGTCGATCCATCATTCTAACGGCAGTTCTCGCTCTCATTCTGGTGTACATGTTCTCCATCATCGGGTACATGTTTTTCCGGGACGATTTCCTAGTTCCGGTGGATGAAGAATACGTCGCTCCTGAATCAGATCCCACAGCTTGCATTGCTTCGGAATCTCGAAGTCACATGCTTCCGGACAGTCTTCAAGGCACTGAAGCGTACTGCACACGACCTGAGTCTGACGATGCGAATGGCGGCGGGGATGAAATGAAAGAACGTGGCTGCGATTCGATGGTCATGTGTATCATTACTACGCTCAACCAGGGTCTTCGGAACGGCGGTGGCATCGGTGACATTCTTCGGGCGCCTAGTCGCAAGGAGACTCTTTTCGTACCGCGTGTAATCTACGATTTGCTGTTCTTCTTCATCGTCATCATTATTGTGCTGAACTTGATTTTCGGTGTCATTATCGATACGTTTGCCGATCTGAGAAGCGAGAAGCAGCAGAAGGAACTGATTCTGAAAAACACCTGCTTCGTTTGTGGGTTGAATCGGTCAGCGTTTGATAACAAAACGGTAAGCTTCGAGGAGCATATCAAGAACGAGCACAACATGTGGCACTATCTGTACTTCATTGTGCTGGTCAAAGTGAAGGATCCGACGGAGTTTACCGGTCCGGAGAGTTACGTGCATGCGATGGTGAAGGTTAGTAATCTGGTCTAACAGCAGACGAACAAATAATAAGTTGAGTAATATATTTTATTCTAGGCAAACATTCAAGATTGGTTCCCTCGGTTGCGTGCCATGTCGTTGGCGGCTGTAGATGGTGACGGAGAGCAGATAGAGCTCAGGAGTCTTAAAAATCTGCTGGAAACAAATCACATTGCCGTGCGGGAATTGACTGCTCAGATTATGGAACTGGAAAATAAGGTGAGTTCAGTAAGTGTTTTTTAAAGCTTGCCAAATGAGTTGGCTTGATGCTTTTTGAGTAACTTTTTCAAAAAAAAATATATATAAAGTAGTTAGTATTTCGATCTATATTTTCAACAAAAATATGCGTCACAATACCACAGAGAACAGACGTTCATCTTCGGTCTTCTACTTGTGTAAAACTTTAAACCGACATTTCAAATGTATGTCGTTATGCTCCTGGTAGGCGGCGCTGCAGTTGTGCGATAACTGTCATGTAAATGTTTATCAATAAAAATCCTAGCACATAACCTGAAAATTTTTGTTTGTTTTTCTCTGCACTTGCTTTTTATAGCGGCTGCCCTTATTAACTTTTACACACGTTTTTCAAGAAAAGGTATATGGACATCAATGTCTGTTCTCTGTGACAATACGGTACAATGCCATGTTCAGTCGGGTAATGGAAATTTCAAACTGCACAAGAGAGAAATTCAAACAAATTCTTTAGTTTGCAAACTGATTTGGTCGTCCTGAAAAGGACGCATGTTTTTTTTTAACCAGTTTATTTATTTGTACGGCTCAATCGCGTGAGCTTTACGGAGCCATAAACAATGTTTGTGGGTTACACACAAAAATAAACTATTTTTTCAACAAACTATGGTTCTTCTTCCTTCGTGGGGGCGATATAATGTTTGCATCTTCTTGCTCCTTTGCGATTCTAGCTGACTCTTTATGTTTGCTGATACCCGTTGACATAAATGCGGCGAACTGTATCAACGCTCGATCACGAGTATTCATCTCCTTCGGTTCATCGTTACGAATTTCGGTATCCACTGGCATCATAGCAGCTTCCTCAATTTCTTCTTCCAGCACCTCTAGCGTTTCTGATTCCTTCTCACCTTCAACATTTGATCCTACGGTGGATGTACCTCCGGTTACTGCAGAACCATACGTTGCCTTCAGTCTACCGGTCTGTTCCCTTTCTTGTCGACGCACTTTCGGCTGACTCCGGGCATTCCGCTTGGGACAGGAAGCCGTCAGGTGTCCCTCTTCCTTACAGATGAAGCATTTATCTTTGTTCCCTTGGTAATATATATTTCCCTTCCGGCTGGCAAAGTGCAGCGATGACGGGATTTCATGCTTCACATCCATGTACGCGCCGCGCACACCAGTGTAGGCGGGTATTCCCAGCTCCGCCGGAAACTTCTCCCGCACGATGCGTTTTACGCGTCCATACTTAGATAACACCGTAACAATCTCCTGGTCGGGAACCTCCGGTGGGAGATCGTATATTCGCACATAGCAGATATGATCCTGGGCATGCGACATGTGCACTTTGACCTTTTTTCCATTCCCATAATGGAATATCAGTTCGTCCGAGTTGGCAGTCAGCGCGTGCAACATCGACCGCTCAGATTTGAACTTTACGAGAAGGGACTTTTCATCTGCTATCCTATACGCAGCTTCAATTTCATCAAGCTCCGCATCCAAACCTTTCACGAAATTTGCAACTTCGCCTAAGGCTGGTTTATCCGCTCCATTGCCGAAGGTAAACCGCACAGTATTTTTCAACTCGCACATTTCTGCTACCACAAAAGCGACCGGGTTGATGAAAAAAAAAACAATGCAAATTGATTACAATGCCGCAGAGAAGAAAGCTATCGCGAACAAAACTATCAACCGTCCCAATCGAAAGCAAAAAGAGAACTCCAAAAAAAAAAACCAAATGAGAACAAAAAAATATAATAAAAAAACTCATTTTTAAGAGAAGCTGCTTGAAATTATATTCCCTACAAACTTGCTTTTAACATCCCCCTTATATTGTGTTTCGTTCAAAAGTTAGCAACAGCGCTGCCCTAGCGGTAAAGTTTGGAACTACGAAATTGTCATCACAAGATAGACAACTTGTTTAGGTACAACTTTGTAGAAGACACTATGAATGGGAAACGTAATCCTTAGGAGTTATTAATTTCACCGTGAAAAAAGGCTTTTTCGATCACTGCGTGGCGTAGCATCGACAGCATTCTTCCATGCATGCGTGCCGTGTTGCCAACACATGTCCGGTTGGGTACCGAACGAACGGTAGCAAGCAAGCGATAGTTCCGGTTCACACAGAGACAGCCGATGCAGTTTAAACTGGCTGTAGCAAGAAGGCTTTACTATTGGGAAGCCTGTGGAATGCAAACAAATTTCACTGCAAATCTGAAAATTAGTTGTAGCAAATTTCGAAAAACACATTTCGCGACGAGTGATCGCGAAAAAGTTTGGGATCAGCCAAGGAGCGGTCCACGCGATTTACAAGAAATGTATCGAAAATAAGCTATCCACGTACATTTGCGTTGAACGCCTGTATTTGTAATGTGTTTTAATGTGTTAATCATAGCATGCTGTGTGTTGGACTGTCATTTTTTATTTGTTTACTTGTTTGCACGGTTTATATTCTTCGTTTTTAAAATGTCGCGCATTGAAAAAGACGTGAAAATTAAGGTTTTGGACACATAGCTACGTGAAAAGGGTGTAACTATGCGACAATTGGCGAAGCGCTTTAGAAATTTATCACAGGACTGTAAAATCCATCATATCCAAGTTTGGGGAACACTGTTCTTTTGATTGAATTGCCAGGAAGAGGCAGAAAACCCGAATCTTCCAACCCTAAACTGGATCAGAAAGTGGTAGCTCTAATTTGGAATAACAAATCAATGTGGATACGTGATTTGGCCAATAAAGCGGGAACCAGCGATGGAATTATTCAACGTAACAAGAAACGGAACAACCTGAAGACCTACAAGAAGCAGAAAATCGCCATACAAAGTGCAGAACAGAAGCAACGCGCAGCAACAAGTGCCCGGAAATCGTATTCGCGAGTTTTGCTACGGCCGGATGCATGTATTTTGATGGACGACTAGACCTATGTCAAAGAGGACTCAAAACCCCTTCCAGGTTCACAATATTACACTGCCGCAGACAGGTCGATTCAAGTGGAGAAGTTTGGTCGAAAAGTGCTGTTATGCTAAGCAATATGTTCCTGCGGTATGAAGTCTACCATTTTTTCCACTACCGGAACAATCAATGCGGAAATCTATCGATCTGAGTGTCTGCAGAAGAGGTTGCTGCCTATATATCAGAAGCATAGTACCCTTCCACTGTTTTGGCCGGATTTAGCGTCGGCGCATTACGCCAAAACAACTCTCAATTGGCTCACGGAAGAGAGTATAGATTGCGTAGAGAAAGACATCGATCCGCAAATTGCCCTCAGCTTCGGCCCATCGAACGCTATTGGGCGATTGTGAACAGGGTCTTCAAAAAGACTGGTAAAGCAGCTAGGAATATGTAGGAGTTCAAAAAAATTTAGGCTAAGGCGTCCAGAAAATGTGATGAAACACTTGTCCGGAACTTGATGAAAAGTATTCGATCAAAAATTCGCGAATTCGTGAAAGAATAATGTTAATGTTCATCCGGTCTTCACAATGTTCATGTTCAATCGCGTACAATAAAGAATCATCCATTTGTTTGAATAAAACATTATTTTTATATGATTTGAAAGAAAAATATGCGGATAACGTGTTTTCGATACAGCCCTTATCTACATTTTCCATAATAAATTTTATTCAATATACGATTAATAAAGTTATGACTAAAAAAGTGAACACGGCTAATATTTCCTCACCCTGTATCTCAGGTGCGCTTTTTATTTTTATTTTGTCACACCGAATTTCATCAAAGTTACGAAACATACTGCGGCCTGGAGATGATTTTAGCGGCTATCAACTTAGACGGCACGTTGTCCCTGAGTGTCATCTCAGGAAACATTAGAAATCATTATACAAAGCTCGTGCTGGCATCTAGGAAAGAGTATTAATTTGAGCTTCCATTTAACGACTGTATTGATGACCTCTCTGATGCTGCAAAATAACTATCCTCAAAGATAAAACGATTGACTGGAACAATTCCAGTTTTGTCCACTGAAGCATATTGCTAGCCAAACATGGTATTTTTTTTTTTTTATCTCGGATGCCTCCTTTGTCCCGAAATATTCATCTATTTACTTCAGAGCAGAAAGCCAGTATTGGAAGCTGTTTGAAACCTTCGATGACGTAAATTGTATCGTCCAAATCAGCGCCAACATTTGATTAGGGCGAATCTGCTTGTGTAAACAAACAATTTGTCTGCTAATTTATCGGAAGTTGAATGCAATTCCTTCAAATTGAATATATCAGCGGATAGAGATAAAGATCCTCTTCCTTGAAGAGAGCTTAATTTGTATTTGTGACCTTTTGTTCAAGAGAAAATGACTACGAAAGCCATTGTTTATAAAAGCCGATCCGCCCTAATCGTTGGCTCTGAAATGATAATCGCTGTACAACCGTTGAACCGTTCTGTTACCGCTATTCGGAACTGCTTAGACTTTGAACGACTCCAGCCCTAAACGTTGTTTTGATCTTTGGATCAACCCCGATGACATTCCAATGTTCTCTACACCTTTCTGTCTATAACACGATTCTGGATTCTGAAAATGATATCAGTACATCACAAACAATGACCAAGTGCTCAATTGATAATTCTTTTTCAACATTTCAGATGACCGAGCAACGCAAACAACGTCAGCGCCATGCACTACTGAATCCAACGACATCAACCTCGTACCAGTTCTATCCGCAAATATGATGTTCAACCTCGGAAAATCTGCAGTAGATGAAGTGAAATGCCTAAACAATCCAAGTCGGCTACAATATTCTGTATAAAGTGTATGTATAGTAGGTACGTTCGAAAGATTATTAATTGTTATCATCTAGGTAGAAAATCTACGAGCATGGCATGTTGATTCATGTATTGTGATCAATAATATATTCACTAAAAAAAAGAAAAGTTATATTACACCGTTCGAAATTGTGCTTGTCAAACAAAACAAAAAAAAAGCTCAAACTTGGGTGTCATTGATGTTACATTATTATAGTAAACAATCAGCAAAAGGATACAATGAATCTTTAAACAATTCTCATACAGGAAATTATTGCACGTATTTTAAACAATTATGAAATGTAACTATCCGCGGAACTCATCAGAATAAGACTCGTTAGTTGAAACAGTTGTGATCCGCCATGGTATACCTACATATTTTATCCACTAGCAAAATTCTCAATCCACCTACAACTAACTGACTTATTCAGACTGTACTGTACCAACGAACATGGCGTCGAGTGTTGTGAATGTCCTTTTATACCCACTTACCCCTTACTTGTTAACCATTTTATCTTAACATCGACAATACCTACTCAATAAGTTATTAGTGTAAAACCTACCAGACTGCTACAATTTTCTTTTATCTCTATCATTCCCAAGAAACGTACTACATTTTCATCGAACTTCTCTAACCCTTTACATTGGAGCTAAAATTATAAATTCCTTTCGTTATGTGATATCTTTGCTCTTCTTAGAACTCTATTTTCGCGACAAACTCTTATAGTTAGATCTAAATTTTACTCTGCGACTTATGCTAGATTAATGATAACAATAAAGCCTGTCTTAAAATGACGAGATAAACGAAACAATCCTACTAACGTAGTAATCCCATCAGTTGATGTTGCTTTTTGTTTCAATCTTTGCTTAGCAATTGCGACTTGGGCTTTATTATATGTTTGTTAAAATCAACGTTCTATTACCATTAAAATTGTTGTACGAGAATTGAATCGAGCATAATCAAAGTTGTGTCAGCAAGAAAAATCCTTTATACTGTGAGGTTTAATAATCAAAATTATCGTTATTGTTTCAATGCAAAAATTGCATAATGCTTTTGAGTAACTTTATAGAGCACGGTAGTTTTTTTTAAGTGATAGATAACATTCTTTTAGCGAAGGAAATGTTGTTATTGTTGGACACGTTATTTACTGAGTAGCGCGAAGGCATATATTAATCTCGTCTAGATTAGTTTTTTTTTCAAAAAGAACTCTTTCGTCGATATTGAAACGATAGTTATAGCGTTCTAGAGTAATTAACATAATAAATTATGGTGATTCAATTTATGATACTATGTAGCATTTGCCAATCGATTAGAATCCGAAAGAAATCCTTTTCAGTTAATATCATCCACGAGTCCTCTTCTAGCCAGGCGATGTTCCGCGGGTTGAAAACCACTCAAAAGCAATATTCAAAATTTTGTGTTTACAGGAGTGACGAAAACGCAAAGCGATTTAAAATTTGTCGACTTTCAGTAGATTATCAAAATAGAACTATAATAATACAAACAATATTCGTTCCCTTGAGAAGTATTAAACTATGTACGAATTGAATGTGGAAGAAGTGGAAAAATACAGGCTCCTTGCATTTCATTTCCCCCTGGCAATCAACCAGTATATATGTGATGATTATAGGGGGGACAAGGGGAAAAATGAGCAAAGCCCTCATAAATGCATAATAAATGGGGTTAAATCAATACATCTGTTTCGTTTGTGATCTGCTAATAAGAACTGCAAGATTACTCATTTTAGTCTGCCACCGGCTGAAATTGTTTTGGACCATAAAAATAAAGTTTCCAGATTGGTCGGCAATGGATGATAAATCAGCTGGGAATATGCTAGAGTTTGATAACAATTGAGCTAAAGCGGAGCTCGCTCACCAGTTCCTTTTAAAATTCCAGCTTCAGAAACCAATGAAACCTCCATCTCGAACGACGTTTAATTTTTGGACATCCAGGGCGCACTGTAGAAATCATTTCGGATGTCTCCAGTTTTCAATGATTCTGTCGCGCCTATATCTGCCAACGTTCTTCATAGTCGTCCTGACCCTGAGGTCAGATGTAGATTGAAGATCTCCAAACTGGATATATCAGGCAAGTACAAAGCATATCAATCACACGTTCCGTCGGTTTATTATGCTCCAAGTTTCAGCACCAATTGTATGTAACTGTAGGAAACCACCATCGTAGCGTGGGTCTTGCCCTGCATGCGGTTCCACATAACAGAAAGATCATGCTTTGTTACCGTTCTAAATTCAACATACTGCTGTATGAAGTGCCAAAAAGGATTGGGCAGGCCCGTAAGCTGAGACACTTACACGAAACCTGCGGGAATCATAGAATCTTTATCCAGATGGCGAACGTTCCGTTTTCCATTCAGCAGCTATACGTGACATCTACAGAGCTACGTTTATATCTACCGCTCCAGTTCCTTTGGTGAAGCATGTCCAACATCACCCATCTTGAGTCGTTTGTATTTCCAAAATTTTAGACAGCGACAATGACGATTTTCCCGCGCGTGTGTCATATGATTTTCGGAAAGCCGACCATGCAAGGGTAAGTCGCTCAGAACAGTGTGCCAGCCACGATTTCTTACACGCTAGACGGATATGTTACATACCTGCGGAACTTGGATTTTCAATCCATACCACATGTGAGGAACACTTTTGACAGTTTAACTTTTAGAAATAAGAAACCAGTAACCTTGCCAATATACAAAGCCTAGCCAGGCACACCAAAAAATTAAAATTTGGACTGTCTACACATCGGGACCTTCCGTGAACACCTAGAACATTGCAATGCATGTACTAGATGGGGCGAAAAGTAACCTCCTTGACCGCCAAAATGCGATGCTACTGCAAAAATGGTTATAGTGCCTTGTAGTCCGTTCATATTTAGGCATACACGCCAAATTTCAGTGCGATATGATCGCAGCAAGCCGTGCTTTGAAAATGACGTGTTTTACTTTTGCTGCGTTGTTTTCGCGGAAATAAAATTAAAAAATATTCCTTCATTCAACTAAAATAAATGGTGAAATTAAAGTTTTTCCGAGTGCTTTACGCAAACTCAAAAACTTTAATTCCACCATTTATTTTAGTTGAATGAAGGAATATTTTTTAATTTTATTTTCGCGAACTCCTACGCAGGACGTTGTGAATGGAATCCCTCTCATAGTGTGTTATGGTCGTGTTTCTTAAGATGGGTTGTTTTTCTCCACTTTTTGTGTTTTTAGTGACCCGCCCCCGCATCCGGACGAGCTTTTCAGCATCAGATAAGGAACATTGGTGAGGTCGTTTCATATTATCAAAAATATACCTTAACTATATACACGCCAAGATCAAGAATTTCCATTTTTGATTCTGGAAGTGTGAAAACTCTTCACATATCCATTTAATGTGTGAAGATTTTCATGCGGGGCTTATTGTATCTGAAGATGACCTCAGAATGTACGTGTATGAACAGGCATTCTTGAAATGGGTCGTTGGATTTTCAATTGAGCTGTCACCTTCAATCTCCAGGGCTAAAAATGTTTGCACAAAGTGATCACATATGAATAACTGAAGAAATGCAGACAAGTTTCTTTTTTTTTTTTGTCTTGATTATCGAGATTTTCAGCCTTGGGCTGGTTCATCTCCCGTCGTAGTTACTCAAATTCCCTTATTGGGTAATTTCGTAGCTTGTTCGGAGGTGAGATTCGAACTCGTGACTTTGGCGTGAGAGGTATGGATGTTAACCACTACGCCGGGGTCGCCCCCAGACAAGTTTTTTTTTCCATAAAAGCACTGCCGGTCAGTGGGAGATTGATTGTATTGACACACACACACACACACACACACACACACACACACACACACACACACACACACACACACACACACACACACACACACACACGCCAAATTTCTGTGCGATACTGCCCTTAGTTTTGGTTTGACAGCTGATTGTTGAGAAGTTGGATAAGTATTATAGGGCAAATGCTCCGTCAGATTACGCCGTTAAATATTGGTTTCGAGAGTTTCGAGGTAGCCCCAACTCCACTACCGATCAAGTCCGCAGCGGCAGGCCCTCCGATGCGGTTACAGAGGACAATGTCAAAAAAGTTTATGAAATTGTGTTGGCTGACCGGAAAGTGAAGGTGCGCGAGCTAGCAGATGCCACAAAGATTAATACTGAGCGCACATGCCATATTTTGGGCGAGATTCTGCATATGAAAAAGTTATCCTGCCGCTGGGTGCCGCGCATGCTCACTCCTAATCGCAAAACCTATGTCATCATCCATGAGGAGACAGCCATTGAATTTTGTCAACACCTGATCATACAGTTTTCTGGCACGGATTCTGTTCTGCTTTTGATCTCTATTCGGTTGTCTACATGCACGGTATGACTTGAAGCCTTCCCGGAGACGAATCCGTTGCTCGATACTGCGTGCGGCGCGAAACTTTTTGGCCAAATCGCGGTCTGAGATGTCGGGGTTTGCCTTAATGTTCTTGATGACTTTGTTCCGCAGTTGACGGTTGACAGTACCCGCCCGATGCTTGCTTTGAGGCTTGTTTCTCTGTACTTGTTCAAAACACGCCACACCCAAGTAGCAATTCAAATGCAAATTGGTTTTATTCATGTTTTATGGTAGTTTTATCATAGCATTATGGAGTTCATCCGGTTTTATCGGGGCATTTTCCAAGTTAAGGTGGTTTTAATTCCTTAACAGTTCTCAAGAGTGATTAAAGAACACTTGAAGAAACCTCCATAAAACTACATCATTTATAAGTGTAATTCACCTTATCAGTAGTTTTATAAGTTACTTGATCCCCCTCTCAAGACATTGTTTCGCAACTTGCATAAAACCTGATAAAAGTTTTGTAAAAGTTTTATGACATTCTTCATTAAGATGAATGTATCTTGGAAATGCTGCCATAAAACTCTCTTAGAACCATTTGATTTTAAATAAGAGCACATATTCTTGAGAAAGAACATTATGTGAAAAATAAACAAACTGTCACAATGGACGCCCACAGGTGGAACAAATTAAAAACCAGCGGATCGTTCAAGCGGAAATTCAATAAAAACCTATTCAATATATTAAACACTCCTTCATCTCAGCCACCAACGACAATTTTTTTTTTGACCATTCCATTGGATTCGCAGCCTACTGAGACTAACTTATCAAAAGGGTCCATGCGTTATGCGTAAAACGAATAAAATAAAATGGTGCAATGTGTCACCAGTTGAAAACCGAAATGCATAACTCATGATATTTGATTTTATGCCAGTTATGCAAGTTAAACCTAACATCTCAGGTAGTGTGTTATATGGCGCACCACCGTGGAAATACAGCGCAGTACTTTTGACGTAAGGTTTAATGTGCACTACGATTGTAAAATGTTATGTTAATGTTGAATTCTCCCGAGTCGTGCATTTCAGTTCCCAATAGGCTACACAATATTTATAGTCGTTGCAAGTAAAAATTAGTATATCATCTGAGCGAAAATCGATTTTTCCCATGATCCGCACGTTTAATCCAAAGTCGGAAGTAGTGCGCTGGAATCGCTCAGTGATCCACTACACAGTGCACTTCTTCCAACGCTAGGTTCAGCGTACAGATCAAGAGAAAAATCATCTTTCGCTCAACTGATGTTTCAGCCATCGACGCAATATTATTATCTGTTCTTCTTCCCAAATCCATTGTTAGCATATTCAAGTTAGAGTTTTTTTTTAAATGTTTTAATCGACTTACGCTGGTGATTAAAAACATCAAATTATAAGCTGTAATTATGAACAACAACTATGCATAGGCACTTTTGATTTGGACGTTCACATTTTCTTTGTTTATGATGTGCCTTCTCCACAATGATTTTATGGCTATCTTACGAAAGACTTGTTTACCTTGAGCAATTCAAACAAGTTTTATTCAAGCGTTACTCCTCTTTTTCAAGAATAGAACAAGTAAAGATGAACTTATCGCGCTCCTAAAAAAATCTTGTTAGTCTTGTGCAAGAAATATTAGTTTTATATGCGTTTTATGGTAGTTTTAGATAAAACCATTGAAAAAATGGCGAGCGTGGCTATTCTGGATTCCCTCCGAATGGTAGCCATTTTCATTTATATGCAGCAAAACTTTCGTTTTTCCAATGCTACGAACAATTTCTGCTGTTTAAAATACATTTTGAAACTTAAAATGGATTGTAGACACAATTTATTCAAGATCTAACAATTTATCAGCCTTGTCACCTAATTGTTGAATTGTCAAGTATTTTTTATTATTCAAATAAATCAATGTTCTAGCAATGATTCCGTGGCGCATTAAAATTTTCGAACTTTTATGTTATAAAACACCAATAAACTGAACGTCGCATGAAAAATTCATCAATTGCAGGATAAAAAACTCAAGCATTAATGGTCAATTTTACAATTAAGTTAAATACGTATCCACTTTGGAAAAGAAACATCATATGTATATCGATGTTTTCTTTTCTCTCTTTCTCCCCATTCAGCAGAACGAATCCAAAAATGGAATCTTCGAAACATATTTGTGACGGACTGGAAGTGTTCTTAAAGAGGAAAATCATAAAACTACCAAAACTTGTGGTAGTTTTATCATAGTTTTAAGCATGTCCTGCATGTCATTACAAGTATGTACCGATAAAACTATCAAGTTTTAAGCGAATCTTGGGAAATAGTCTTGAGAACCTCCTGTAGTATGGGCCTTTTTGAACTTATGAGGGTTTTATGGCTGTTTTATCGATGTCATGTAGAATATCTAGTTTTATGCGTGGTTTTATGAAATGAGTCTTGAGAACTTCTTCAAGTGTACCTTAAAATTGAATTTGTTACTTGGGGGCGACAGCAATAGGCTGACAGAACCCTTTGAGATTTGGAGAATCCTAGTGGTGCAATTTATTCGAAGTATACTTCCGTGTTGGGCCAACGTTTTAGGTCAAGTGGTGACGATCACTTCCAACAATATTGGTTCGTCGTCCTGACAAAGCTAGAAGAAAAATGGGAAATATATCGCAAATGGTTGCACTGACCAAAATACCCAACACGGAACAAAGGCAACTTCTGTGCAAATCCTAGATGAGAACATTGCTTGACTGCTAAAATAATTCTACGCTGCTTAAAAGAACCCAGAAGCCAAGAAGCCAACACATACACACTACCAAAATGTCATCTAAATTTTGGTGCCCAGAGACATGCTAACGTCTTTTGAAACATAAGGATGAGTAAAAAAGCCGAGAAACCTAATTCAATCGAACCCATCTTTTGTCGACATGCGTATGTTAAGGTTTCGGGAGACATTATTTTACCGGAAATCTTTGTTTACGTTCCTCGTTTTATGTCATATGCGAATTAGGTCTCGTTTAATATTCATAACAACTGAAAAAGCGAGATCATTTAGAAATGGAGCACTTTCAAATGCGTGTGTTTCTTAAACTTTCTAAGATTGAAACAAAGGTATTATTTATTTATTATAATCGTTATAATCGTTATTTGGACGAAATTCTCGCGCTTTTCTGTTGATGCCGCTCATTAGCCGGCGCACACCTTTAGTCATGGTTTGGATAGCTGATTCCACCAATTCTTTATCTGACCAATGTCACTGGTGACTGCTCCCTTCATCTTCAGTTTCCGCTTAATTATCGCCCAATACTTCTCTATTGGACGAAACTGAGGACAATTTGGTGGAAACAGCTCTTTTGGGATGAACTGAACCTCATTATCGTTGTACCACTGTAGTACTTCCTTGCGGTAATGGCAGCTGGCTAGATGTGGCCAAAATGTAACTGGACCATCATGGGACTTAACGAAGGGTAATATCCTATTGTTGATTCATTGTTTTATCCGTCACAAAAACTCTGGTTTTCTTGCCACAGGAACAGATAGATACCTGGCCAAATCATGAACTTATCCGCGAAAATAAACTTGAATCTGCCAGTAACCTTGCCGCGAGCAGGAGCCTTGTAGAACTTGAGCCCCGGGATTTGTTTAAAATCTGCTTTAGCATATGTTTAATCATCAGAATCAGAACTTGGTCGTACAGCTTACGGGCCCGAGTTCTGACCACTGTTTGTTGTTTGAGGCTTCGGTTGAGTTGTTTACGTGCTCGGTAATATTTATAACCTTCAACGGTTCCACTGCGACCGCACTTTGCGGGCAGTTGTTAAAGTTTCCTTATTCTTTTTAATCGCTTGCGCCATTTTACTTTTATGATAATCCAGCAGTTTTGCCAGTGGCCGAGGTGACGCAGATGAATTTTGCAGGTGACTGTGAACAATTATTTTAAAATGAAGTGCCCCATTTCTAAATTATCTAGCCTTTACTCGGAAGAAAATGAGATACAATGATTAGCTTGTAACTTTTTAGCGTGTAGGTAAAATTTAATGCAATTTTGATGTCTTGCTAAAAGTGTAATCTATACGTTAGCAAAAAATCATCACAATCTGCCAAGTGGTTATCGAGATGGCATCGGAACAAGAGCAGATTCGCTAAATAAATATTTGCGCCGTCGTGAAAATCTGACTGTGTTCCACAAACGGAGTCTTTTGAAATTCCATCATTCCACGTTGTCTTAGGTGTCGAAGTCATTAAAAGAGACCCAGACGAACCACCGGCGGTCAGGCAGCGGCAGAAAACCAAAGACAGCTGATCTGGTGAAAGCAAGTAAGGTACCGAGAGGGGCAAATGAAACCGAGATGCGTCGTGCTGGACGACGAGACATACATCAAGGCAGACACAGAACAATTGCCGGGACAGGAGTTTTACGTTGCCACATCGCGGTTAACCGTTCCTTAGGAAGTATGGAAAAAGAACCTGGACAAATTCGCCAAAAACTTCTTGGTTTTTGCAGGCCATCTGTGGGTGTGGAGAGATGAGCCAGCCATACATCACGACGGGTACCATAAATGGGCAAATCTACCGAGACCAGTGCCTCCAGAAGCGCCTGCTGCACTTCCTGCGGTCTCACGGAGGCGAGACGTTATTTTGGCCAGATTTGGCATCCTGCTACTTCGCGCGGCCGGTGTTAAAATGGTACAGAAATAACAATGCTGTTTTCATACCAAAACAATTCAACCTACTGGACCCACCGGAACATCGTCCGATTGAGCAGTTTTGGGCCATCATGAAGGCCAAACTTCGTAAAAGAACGAGCTGGCTTTGAAGAAACAGTGGGTAAAAGTATCAAAAGAAGTCGGCCCCACTACCAACAATCAATATGCTACTAGCGATTTGAAATTGGTTTACTGTTGTAGAACCCCTTGGTCCGAAGTTCACCTTGAAGCCAGCACCTAACTATACATATTTGCGCCTTTGTTTTGATTTGCTGTGTTATTTTGACAGAATATTTGAGAGTGTGTTCGTGTGAGTTCATTATTAGGGGCGTATTATAAAGCTTGGGACCGATATGCTAGAACTGACTGAGCCAAGAAAAAAATCCTATTTGTTCGGGACCTACTGGTCTTAGAGTTAGTCTATGCCACTACTGCCCTAAACCTTATGAGTGGTGTCAAGGGCAAAGTGCGGGAATTTGGCTATGGAGAGAAGATCCAATGAAGCAATGAAATAGAAACCCAACCATAATGTATCAACAAAAACAATCTGATGCTGCCGGGCTTGGTAAAAGCGGAGGTTGAAAAAAATAAGGCTGCACTGGTAACACGTATTCTTTCGGCAATCAAGAATACTGATAGAAACTGCAACTTACATGCTGCCACCTCTACTATCGATCAAGTTTGTGCTGATAAACCTTCCTTCGCAAGTGTAGTGCTAGCCTCCGATGAGCCGCCTGCAAAAGGGAAAAAGCGTAAAGCTCCTGACGACTTGCTTCAAAACCGAGAAAATCGTAATGCGACAGTGATTTTGAGCAACATTGATTCTACCGCTGTCTCAGAAGAAGGTGGTCTTTTGCGTTCAGGTAAACGTCGTCACATAGAGAACCAATCCAGAAACAATCCGACCAATTCCCCACTCTTGCTACCACCACCGGTCGAGACTGAGATCCGGTCATGAAAATGGAACAAACCGTTCTGTTTAAACCGAAACAATATATGTATGATATATGTGAAAAATTTGATCCGATTGAGTTCGCTGTAAAAGAATTGCATCTTCGAGAGTCTGGCGAAGTTGCTGTTAGATGTGAGAATAAGGATCAAGCACTGAAGTTCGTCAAGGCTGCTACTGATATGTTATCAGTGAAGTATATCATCGACATCCAAAAACCACTGAAGCCAAGAATTAAAATCATCGGTTTTTCAAAGGTGATGAGTGAAGAAAAATTGGCTTCCAATCTGAAACAACAAAATCCGGGTGCAAACTTATTGGATGTGAAAGTAATTTGTATAACTCGCAATGAAAAGCGCACATCAAACCAGATGTCGGTTATACTAGAAACTGATGCGTGCGGATTCGACACTCTGATGAAGTTAAAACAAGTCAACCTGGGATGGGAGCGATGCAGAGTTTTAGAGGCAACTGATGTCATGCGCTGCTTCAATTGTTCGGAATATGGACATAAAGCAGCATCATGCATGCTGCCCGAAGTGTGCAGGTGATCACAAAATCAACGAGTGTCTGGCTGAGTTCGAGAAGTGCATTAACTGTCATCATGTGAATATGAAACGCCAATCGTCGGACGATGAGCTGCTTGATGTTAGTCATTCATCTTGGAGCAGTGAATGCCCTCTTTTCGCGAAACAACTGAAAAAATCGAGACAGAGAATTGATTTTTCGATCTAGCAACGAACCTTGAACTACTCCGGTAGTATCTGCACACCTAATAGCTCTCACCAGCTAAACTCATTGGCTGGTCCAGGTAATACTCTTTTGGATATATGTCCGTCCGAAGCGACTATGGATACCGCACCCTCCCCCAATCGAACTCGGCCATTTCAGACAAGGTTGGAATCTGATTCCAGCGATAATTATTCCCAGGCTACTTCGTATGATTTGTCGTCGATGGATTCTGTCAACACTCACCAGCTCAGCGAACTGGTTGGTCCAGGTAATACTTTATTGAGTATATGTCCTTCCGAAGCATCTTGATACCGCACCCTTCCTCAATCGAAGTCAACCATTTCCCTTCGGAATTATCTCAGAATCCGTTGCCCATTCTCCAAGCAACAATTCACACGTGCCTATACAAACGTTACTGTCTACGTACACAAAACAATCTCCGGAGAAATCCCAAACGGTTTTGGACTTTTGTTAAATCCAAACGGAAAGAAAACGGTCTGCCCGTAGAAATGTTCCTGAGAAATGATGTTGCTCGATCATCTACAGACAAATGTGAACTTTTCGCTACTCATTTCAAAAGTGCATTCAACACTGCCATCTCATCCTCTGAACAAGCAGCAAATGCGTGCAGGGATACACCAAGGAATGTATGTGAGTTAAGAAACATTGTTGTCAACCATCAACAGGTAGAATCTGCTATCTCAAAAATGAAGTACTCTACATCAGCTAGTTCAGATGGAATTCCATCCTGTGTTCTGAAACGATGTTCAAACGTATTGATCCATCCGTTGGCAATAGTATTCAACATTTCTTTGCGAAAAGGTAGATTCCCAACGAATTGGAAACTATCCGTTATGTTCCCTGTTCATAAAAAGATAAGATAGGAGATAAGCAGAATGTGGAAAACTATCGAGGTATTACTTCATTGTGTGCTTGTTCCAAGGTGTTTGAGATTGTCATCAATGATGTGCTGTTCTCCAGCTTCAGAAATATATTATATATCAGCTGACCAACACGGATTTTACCCCAAGCGATCAGTTTCTACAAACCTTGTGCAGTTCTCCTCATTTTGCTTGCGTAACATAGATGCCGGTTCACAAGTTGACGTTATATACACTGACCTTAAAGCTGCTTTTGACCGAGTTGATCATAGGATACTTCTTCTAAGGCTTGACAAATTGGGGATTTCTGGAGATCTTATTACATGGTTTGAATCATACCTTACGAATCGTCGGCTTTGCGTAAAAATAGGATCTGTAACATCGGCGTGTTTTTCCAGCGTTTCGGGCGTTCCACAAGGGAGCAACTTGGGCTCACTTCTCTGTTCTATTTTTATCAACGAACTATCAGAAATACTGCCACAGGGATGCCGTCTCTTCTACGCGGATGATGTAAAGATATACTTTATCGTGAAGTGCATCCAGGATTGTCATACTTTACAGAAACTGATTGACCGATTCGAAGAGTGGTGCACAAGAAACATGTTAACGATTAGTATTCCTAAGTGCAATGTAATAACATTTCACCGGAAAATTAACCCAATCAGTCATAACTACAACATCCGCAGCCAACCTCTGGTTCGTGTCGATCACATACGTGACTTAGGGATACTGGACTCACATTTTGGCACATTACGATGGCATCATTGCAAAAGCCAATAGACAACTTGGATTCATATTTAAAGTGACTAATGAATTCCGTGACCCTCATTGCCTTCGGTCTCGCTATTGCGCCCTAGTTCGCTCAATTTTAGAGTCAAGTGCAGTCGTATGGTGTCCATATCAGGCCATTTGGATAAACAGAATTGAAGCAGTACAAAAGAGATTCGTGAGACAAGCCCTCCGCAACCTTCCATGGCAAAGTGCAGCGATGACGGGATTTCCTGCTTCACATCCATGTACGCGCCGCGCACACCAGTGTAGGCGGGTATTCCCAGCTCCGCCGGAAACTTCTCCCGCACGATGCGTTTTACGCGTCCATCTTAGATAACACCGTAACAATCTCCTGGTCGGGAACCTCCGGTGGGAGATCGGATATTCGCACATAGCAGATATGATTTCTTTCCTAGGATTCGTTGTCTGAGTTGGCAGTCAGCGCGTGCAACATCGACCGCTCAGATTTGAACTTTACGAGAAGGGACTTTTCATCTGCTATCCTATACGCAGCTTCAATTTCATCAAGCTCCGTCATGCGGCAAGACTTTAACGAAATTTGCACTTCGTTTAAGGCTGGTTTATCCGCTCCATTGCCGAGATCAACCGCACAGATTTTTCAACTCGCAATGACTTCTACCAAAAAGCGAACAGGTTGAGAAAAAAAACAATGCAAATTGATTACAATGCCGCAGAGAAGAAAGCTGTCGCGAACAAAACTGATCTACCTTCCCATCGAAAGCAAAAAGGAATGTAACGAAAATAAGCATTCCACGTACAGTGGCGTTGTACGCATGTATTTATGATGGTTTTAATGTGTACATCATAGCATGCTGTGCGTTTGATTGTCATCTTTCGTGTGCTTGCTTGTTTGCGCGGTTTCAATTCTTCCTTTTTAAAATGTCGTGCATTGGAAATGACGTAAAAATTAAGGTTTTGGACACATAGTTACGTGAAAAGGGTGTAACTATGCGACAATTGGCGAAGAACTTTGGAAGCCATCACGCAATTGTAAAATCCAGTATAACCAAGTTTGGGCAACACTGTTCTTTTGATGAACTGCCAGGAAGAGGCAGAAAACCCAGATCTCCCAACTCTAAGCTAGATTAGAAAGTGGTAGCTCTAATTCGGAGAACAAATCAATGTCGATAGGTGATTTGACCAGTAAAGCTGGAACCAGCTTCGGAATGATTCAACGTATGAAAAAACGGAACAACCTGAAGACCTACAAGAAGCAGAAAATCGAGAAACAAAGTGCAGAACAGAAGTAACGCGCAGCAACAAGGGCCCGGAAATTGTATTCGCGAGTTTTGCTGCGACCGGATGCATGTATTTTGATGGACGACGAAATCTATGTCAAAGAGGACTCACCCTTCCAGGTCCACAATATCACACTGCTGTCGTAGGAGAGGATGTCAAGTGGAAAAGTTTGGTCGGAAAGGGCAGGGATGGGAGGCAATATGTTCCCGCGGTATGAAGTCTTCTATTTTTTAAACTAACGGAACAATCAATGCGGAAATCTATCGATCTGAGTGTCTGCAGAAGAGGATGCTACCTTTATGTCAGAGTCATAGTATCCCTCCACTGTTTTGGCCGGATTTAGCGTCAGTGCATTACGCCAAAACAACGCTCAATTGGCTTACAGAAATGAAAAATGAAAAAAAATGAATAACGTAGTTTATTTCCTGAAATAACCACCATTTTTGTGTCTCTTTTTTTTTCGAGTACAGTCTTTAATTTTCAAATGTGTAGATTTTCGCATTGCATTCTGCTACTATTAGACTTGCACTGTAGAACATGCAGACGTTAATGATGTCGGAGAAAAAGTTGTCGTTAATTTGAATAAGGTTTTCGATTCAAACTGTCGGGATGTTATTCTGCGTGATGTGAGGGGTGAGATGCCGACTTTGATGTTCTATTTCCGGGTTAGTTTGCCTACTTCCCTACAAGAGCAATTATGTGATCAACGACAATTTTCCCGAGATATAATAATGTTTGATGATGTTAACTGTCTGTCAAAGCTTTGCTTTGTGAGGTACGAGGGATAATTTCTTTCCAAATAATGAACGCAGCTGCTAATTATTCCTCAAAGTTTCCAAATGCCACCACTTGTTCTTTTTTCATTATTATTTCATGCGTAAAAAGAGTAGCTAAGCTAGTTTTTGTTCACTACATTTGTTGTTGTTTTTTTTTTTTATTATTCAATGTACCTTAGTATTTGCCTTATTTTTTTCTCATTTGCTTCACATAGTTTTTCTACACTCTTAGTTTACCACTAGAATAAATCTTGAAAATAGCGCAGTGATAGTTTCGTTATCTTTTAAGGTCTTGTTAGGCTTGAGTTTGTTTTCTTTATATTTCCTCATTTTTCAAATATATTTTTGTTTTGTGTTTACTGATTTGGAATAGGTCAAACGACTTGAGAAGTTGCCCTGGGGTAATTAAAATAAAACGGAATTTCTCTTATTTTTTTTTTGCTCAAAATCTATCAGCAAAGAGTGATTAATTTTTTTTAAAGATTTAGCTTAATTGGCTTTCACAATTTGAAACGTACTGGAAAATCAAATCTTCAAAGCAGTTTTAGTGTATCAAAATAATCGTCTCTTCGTGTGATCTATTCTCTGATTCATCCATTCGCAACCTCTCGTTTTCAAACCTTATTAAATATGGAACGAGCAGTTGCTAAAATATAAGAAAATAATATATTTTCTTTCGGTTCAAACATTACGTAAATATAAGTTTGATCTATAGGCTTATCGGTTAAACGGAAAGAATAACCTTAAAATAACGATTAACGATGTATGTAAATAAACCATATCGGTGATGCTACTGGATGGTTTCGACTGGTTGATTAGCATCGCAAAATTAGGGTGCTTTCTCAGTTTTCTTTAAAACAGTCCATTTTCGTTGGTTGCATTGAACCCGTAGCCCACTAAATGAAAATCTTTCGTTAATCGGGCTAAGCTGTTAAAGCTGATAATTGATTGAGGGTTCCACGAATGTTTTTCATTATCTAGATTCGCTATTTATGATATCCTTTTCCTATGTAATGAAAACATATACACTGTCGGAAATGACGTTTGACTTCGAGTAAGTTAGGCAATAGTGCAACAACGGGAGCCCGATTAGAGATAGCCCAACTAACGAAATTCGACTGTAGTAAAAACGATTGGTGTTTTTCGTCCCCTAAGCTTTAGTTTACTACTTCGATTGGGAGAAACTAATTTCCTTACATCACGATCTTTTTTCAATTATTCGATTTGTTAATTTACAAGAACTGTTTTCAGTAGATCTTGAAAAAGGCCACAACCACTCAGCCGAAACGTGGCAAACGGGGAAAAAACCGATCGTTTCTACTATCGATAACTGAGAACGCCGACCACTGAGAAGCGATGCAAAAACAGGTTACCGATTACTTATTCCTAAAGGCTATCGTTCCATGACGTCAAAACCAACGGTAGCTAATAATGAAAGAGCGAAACTTAAACGTCTGCTCCTGGTTAAATGCTTACAGACTTAAAATTGATGGGGATCGGGTTTGGACCACCATTCAAAGCAAAACAAAAATGGTCGCATATAATCTCATATTTCAAGGAAAGTATAGAAAACTTCCAGCACCACCATTGTTCTCCTGAATCTTCTACTGTGTTCTTACATTCACATCCTCTTTTGCAGGAAAGTTAGACGAAATTAATGAAATATTCTAAAATCTGAGAGTAAAATACTTTTTTTGCGGAACTATTCCTCTCCCATTCGAATTGTAAATCTAGGAGATACAACTTCACTTTATTCATTCTAGACGTTTTGTGTAGTGTGAATGTGTTTGTAATTTTTTTTTTCATGTGTTTATTACTTTATCATTGTTAAAAGTAGAGACCCTGGAGACAAATTTCGCACTTTGTCCGTTTCGCCCATACTTACTTACGTTTAATTGCTTAGCGCGAAATTTTAAGCTTAATAACCTTTCACTCACACAAACAAACAAAAAACACGGAACATGCTTCACCTCTCAGCGTGCGTGTCTTACGAGCTAATCGAAGATCTGCTATCATCAGTAGTATTCTGGCTGGTATTGAGTTTGTTAGCTGACGTGTCCTTTGATCAGTTCGGTTCGGTTCAGTGTTTCTGTATCCAACGAGTAACCACCGCTAGGGGGGCACTATTGACAGACCACAATACTATCGTCTCTGCAGAACAATATTCAAAAAAGTACAGTTGATTGGTAGTTGGTTCGAATGATGAATTAGTCATTCATCGTCGGTTGATGTCGGACTTTTCGGAACTTCCTGTTATTCCTGTTTGAGTTCGGTCGTCAATAGCCATCCAGCGGTGGCTACCGTTGCAGCAAATATTAGGTATAGATTTGGAATATTATCAGTATACTCAGGATGGTACAGATGAAGCAGATCAACACTGGCAGAATCACGATGAAGCGGAGCGATCTGTTGGGGGAAAAGAACATGGTGTTGTCAGTGAAAGGAAGTATTAATTAGCTCTGCAAGACCGTTGTTTGTCGAATCTGGATTAAATATGGGAATGGATTTTCAGCTCAAACTCAAGGATTTGAAAAGTTTGAAGATGGAAGACAAACTTCAATTATCGGATCTAGGGAGGACGTTGGAATTATAGAATTACCGCGAAGCCCTTCCATTTCGGTCAACAATTCGTAGTGCGTTGGGATTTTCGAAATGTATTTCCATTTACTATACAAATTTGGCCATCTAAATATATTTCTCAATTGAAATAGTCTTGTTAAAACTTAATTTGAATTTAACAAAAACGTGCGAAGTAAGGATACTTCACGGAACAGACAAAATTTGAGGATTGATCAGTCCGTGTAAGTAGGGCAGTGTGTTCCCTAAATCTTGGTGGTAGGCAAATTGGAAAACTACATGATGGTTGAGCTCATTTAATACATTGAGAGCTAGTAATTTTGAATTAGCTCACAAAATTGGGTAGCCCATTGGTAATCTCTTCTTTCACCTGGCGAAATTAAAATTATTATTTTTGTACTGTTTAACTGTATAATTATGACAAAATAAATGGGAAAACATTCGAAACACTTCCACGGTTATTAATTGTGATCGTTTTATGTCAGCATCATTTCATATTGATATGATTGAGTGGCAAGTACAAGCATTTTATATGCCCAAGAGTCGAGAAATGTTCAAGAACGCAAAATTTCAAGAACAGACCAGGAATAGAACCCACAGACATGCTGTGTAGCTTCGCCCTATCCAATATAAAGAGTTTAACAAAGACCCATGGTCGTGTTGCAACAAATGATTCCCGAGTTTTAAGGATTTAAAACAAAACAGCGTGCATTTTAAACCATTCGATTCGACATTTTTTTACTATTGGTAAAAAAAACTCACCTCCACGGTCCGTCGGCCAAATGTCAGAGATCTGCACCGTCGTGTTCTGGATCAAGCTGGTTCACCGAGTTGGCGTTCGACTGGAACAGACTGGTACTAACCATGTCCGATTGGTGCTCCGAGCTGGCGGTGATGGCGGTCTGCAGCGTTGACTTGGCTGCCGCAGCCGACCGTTTTGATTTCCCTATTAGCCAGAAAAACACTTTTCCCAGTAGGTTTTTGCGAGTTTGGGGGTGGATGGTGGGGTTGACGGAATGGATGAAGGTAATGGTGGTGATTTTTCGAGGGTAGAAAAGTGCGGAAAAATGCATGATGGAGTAGAAAAAAAAACATAGGAAGAAAGAAACCAGGGATGCAAAAAGTAAAACGAAAATTAACTCAACTAGCACGGTGCAGATAAATCTATGTACTATAAAAAGTAAAATCTACGGCTAAAACTTTAGCAAGCATGAAACAGTTGTTTATTGTTCATTGACTTGTGATGACACAGGCATTTCATGCTTGAAAAGTTTGGGTAAGTGAAGGCAAAATTATCTTTCAATAATGATATGATATCGAGATAGTGAATGATTGGAAGTCTAATGAACTTTTTGGTTTGAAGAAAGTCACAAGCAATTGCCAATAAACTGTCTTATAACCATTACAAATTTCAACGTTCCATTGAAATCTATAACCATCACTAATTCAGACAAGTTATTGAAGCGCACTTACCTCCGGAAAAGCAGAGACAACCTTTGTCGTCTGCCGTACAGTCTTTCTTTCCGTTGTTAAGCTCTCGGTTGAGCTCATTCATACAACGTTGATAGTAGTCGTAATCCTTCAAATACCACACCGGAGGCCACCGGTGCTCCCTCAAGTAGTCCTGATTATCCGGGTGCAAACTCTTCAAACTTCGAGGAGAAAGCTTGCAAATGCTGTTGTAGTTCACGCACAGATACGACATGCACCATTCGGCCAGTTGGTGCGCATTGTGGAGCTAATTAATCGAACGGAAATCAAAATCGAATTTTAACCTTTACCCACCACTTATGCCATTCACTTACCTTAACTGACTCCAATAATCTCAAGCAGTGTTCAACTGCTTCGCTGGTTTCGTTCTGCGACATTCTCGTGAGATCTTCGATCACCCGGCACTCAACCAGGTTGAGTAATCGTGGCAAACACAGACGGTTCGCCAGTTCCAGCAGGTTCAGGCATTTGTCAGCCGAAATGGGCGGAATTTCGTCCGTGTAGAGATAGCACAGCAGCTTGTGGAATGTGTATTCTGTTACACCTGGAAGTACAATCTGAACACAAAATGGTTAGATTAAGGTGGAAGAAGGTGTTAACTATCACTTACCAAATTGGCATGTGCCTCGCGGAAGTCCCCGTTGAGCATGGCCTTCATCACGTCACACCGGGCCACCAACATCGCTCGATGAGCTTTCATGTGGCCATCGTCCAACTCGAACGTGATATCACCGAAGATGCCATCCTGAACACAATATTTTTCTAGATTTTGCTTCATGCACTGCAAGAAAGAATGACCATTAGATAAAATGGTTCAATGATGTTCGAGAAACTTACCGTTGAATAATGCTGAATTGTTTCATCATTCATGAAGCTCTGGTTTGCTTGCGTATTGGACAACAGTACCATCAGTTGAGGAAGTTCTAAAAATTCTGAAGCTTGGCGTATTTCCTATAATATAAATATGAAAGAAGCGACTGATTAGGTCGAGCTCAAAAAGACGTCTTTAGCTGCAATTTTTATTGCTAAGCTTACGTTCTAGATTAGCAATATTGTGTTAAGAAGACTATCATAAGTGCCATTGCTTGACTTTTTTTTTAAAGCTTATCGATAATTATTGAAAAGATTAATTGAGCATAGGATTTAACCGAGTTATCGCAGAAAAATGTTGTTCGAAATGAAAATCAATTGAGAAGAAGTTAGTAGATAACAAAAGTGTTAAACCAAACCGAACCACTTGTAGGTAGATTTGAAAAGTTCAATTTGGAAACGAGTTATGGTGCAGTTACTAAAATGATCAATTATTGGGTAAATTTGTAGAAAAAAAAAACCAATGTAAAAACAACTGAACAACCAAATCTAAAGTTTTTTCAAACAAAACTAGAGAGCAGTGTTTCAAAACATTAAACGATAGCTTATACCGAACCTTACGGGATAGAGAATATCTTTGGAAGAAAGGGAGCTAACAAATTTGTTCGATTTTGCTCTTAGATATCTATTTTAATTGTCTAACATACTGCGTCATTTGCCTTAATGCTACAGCTGGTTTTAAAACGTTTTAAATGCTACAAGAACTGCACTTAAGTAAAGAACCCTATGAACGATCAGTTCATTTATTTACCAGTATTAATCCTATTGTAGCCGTCTGTGAGAAAATGAAAAAAAAAGTTGAAAAGATACACGTTCGTAAGAATATAAAAGGGACCAAACAGATATGAATGAAATGGAATGCCTTTTCAATTGTCCCTTTTTGTTGTCAAATACTTGTGAAAGTTTTCTGCTGCGATACTGAAAGGAAGCGCAGTTTGAGCAATCGGATCCCGTAAACGACATCCCGTTCAAACCAATGATCTAGATAAAAAATTCTGATTGTATCTTTCAAGGATTTGTCTTGACTTCAGCATTGACGTAGATTCTGTTTGAGTTATAGCGCTATTTGAGATTGATGAGAGTCCGCCCGTTGATAAACTCGTTGCTAAAAGGAAGGAAACTAACACGATTTTTTTCATGTCTTTTAAAATAGCACTCGACTTGCCGCATAAGGACAAAGCCCTTGGCCCTTCGACTTGGTATGAGGTTTTGGTTTTTCTTGGGAACTTAAGGATCATAGATTCCAAAAATATTCCATCGAAGACCAGGAAACCTTCACTCTTAAAAATAATGAAAATTATATGAGCTGTAATTAAATTTTCTTGTCGTGTAAATCAATAAATTACTAAATTGTATGTTCAAATAGATGAAAATAATAAAAATAATGATAGTGACTTTAAAATGAACACAATATGATGCGAAATATTGTCTTGTGATACAATATCACACCAAGTGCTGAATTATATGACAAGCGTATTTATTTTCAAGGATCAACACATAAAACTACACGACCGTGACCTAAAATATAAATGCAAGAATCATTTGTATGCCTTCTACTGCCAGTAAAAAAGGCCGGCAAAAATGCGAAAATGTTTAAATTTTAACAAACAAACTGGGATCAATATGCACAATATTTAAATTCGGAGTTATTTACAGAAGGTGGAAAGATTGATTCAGTTCAGAAATTTGAATCATTTTCCCAAAAGCTAAATGATACTATTTTAAATTCTTTCAATATTAGTTGTACTATCATGGAATCGTCCTCTAACAGGGATGTTCCGTGGTGGAACTCTAAGTTGGAACGTCTGCGTAAAACATCTCGTAGGTTGTTTAATAGAGCGAAAAGAACCTCAGACTGGACCCCCTATAGGAGTACACTTACTGAGTACAATAAAGAAATAAGAAAATCGAAACGAAGATCCTGGGTTCTATCGTATGAAAATATAAGCAATACTCCGGATGTCGCAAGACTTCAGAGGGTTCTTGCAAAGGATCATACGATTGAACTTGGGATTCTGAAAAATGAGGATGGAGTTTTTACAAAAAACTCCTAAAGAAACTTTAAAGTTGATTGAGGAAACACATTTTCCTGGATCAGTTTTGTGTGTAGATCCAATCAGAGATGGATCACTTGAAGGTGA
Organism: Aedes koreicus; assembly: GCA_024533555.2. Lineage (NCBI taxonomy): Eukaryota > Metazoa > Arthropoda > Insecta > Diptera > Culicidae > Aedes > Aedes koreicus. The sequence goes on along the minus strand of JAHHFK020004052.1, from coordinate 234,387 downwards.
AAGAAGTTCTACAAGGACATCTCAAATGTCTGTAAAAAAAAAAACCCCCCAAAAAACCTAGAAAAAAAAAATTAAAAAAAACCAGGGATAAAAAAAAGGGTGAGATTTTTTCTTCCCTACAAATCTTCAAGAATGGACGGGATATTTCCAGCATTTCTTCAAAACGGCGAAGCAGTGTTGATCTCGCCATTAATTGAGATTTTTAAGGCAAGTTTAAGACAACCATATTCCAACTTCATGGACACAAGTAAAAGTTATCTTCATACCTAAAGTAGTAAAGCGAGACAAGGCGCATCCTAAATCATACAGACCCATCATTCATCAGTCCTATTAAAGACCTTGGAAAAAGTGTTGAATGATTATATCAATTCAAATTACATGAACAAGCATCCACTATCTGAGTTCCAGTTTGCTTACCAGTCTGGTAAGTCAACAGTTACGGCACTGCATAGTGTGGTTTCAAAGGTAGAAAAAGCTCTATCGGTAAAAGAAATAGCACTTTGTTCTTTCTTAGATATTGAAGGAGCTTTCGACAACGCTTCCTATTCGTCTATGGCTCGTGCCATGAAGAAAAGGAACTTTGACATGAACATAATCAACTGGGTTCACACCATGCTTGCAAAAAGAGAAATCACTTCAGAGCTGGGAAGTTCGTCTATTACAGTACGGGCAACGAAAGGTTGTCCCCAAGAAGGAGTCCTCTCACCCCTAATGTGGTCCTTAGTTGTAGACGATCTTCTAAGAAGCTTAGAGGAAAAAGGTTTCGAGGTTGTAGGTTTTGCAGACGATATAGTCATCATAGTGAGGGGAAAATTTGACATCATTTCAGAAAGAATGCAATGGGCCCTAAAATTTACCCAGTCTTGGTGTATCAAGGAGGGCCTTAGCATTAATCCATCAAAAGTAGTAATTGTACCTTTCACTAGGAAAAGGAAGTTTAGTCTAAAAGCGTTTCAGCTAGGAGGATTAAAGATTCATCTTAGTGAACAGGTTAAATACTTAGGAGTGATACTGGATGCCAAACTGAACTGGAATGCTCATCTTGAGTGTGTGATCGGTAAGGCAACCAGTGCTTTCTGGATATGCTCAAAAACATTTGGCAGAAAATGGGGTCTAAGATCAAAAATGAAAATGTGGATTTATACATCCATAATACGTCCAAAAGTAACGTATGCTTCTCTTGTGTGTTGGCCAAAAACAAAAGAGGCTACTGCACAGAAAAAGCTTACAAAACTTCAACGGCTAGTATCCATTGCTATAACGGGAGCGATGCGCAGCACTCCATCAAATGCGTTGAATGAAATTCTAAATCTGCTGCCTTTGCACGAATACGTGCAACTAGAAGCAGAAAAGAGTATGCTTGGACTTAAACGGCTGAAAACTTTCCTGTCTGGTGACTTAGTCGGTCATCTGAGCATTTCACAAAGCTTTCAAAATGGGCCAGTGATGTATATGAATGGAGACTGGATGAAACCTGTGGAAAACCATGACATCCCTTACAACATATGTGAAACGTCACGTATAGATTGGGAAGTCGGAGGTCCCACTGTTCGTCATGGCTCCATAAAATTCTTCACAGATGGCTCAAAAATTGGAACAAAAACGGGAGCAGGAATCTTCGGCCCTGGGGTAGAAATCTCAATGGCGATGAGATACTAGCCAACGGTTTTCCAAGCGGAGATCTTTGCTATAATAAAATGTGTTAACGTTTGTCTGGAGAGGAAATATAGATATGCAAATATTTGTATTTTTACAGACTGCCAAGCGGCACTCAAAGCGTTGAATAATTATATATGTACATCCAAACTTGTCTGGGAATGCATTCTTTCATTGCGAAAGGTGTGCCAAGAGAACTCGGTAAATTTATTCTGGGTTCCGGGACACTGTGGCATTGAAGGCAAAGAAAGGGCAGACGAGCTTGCTAAACAAGGTTCAAATGCACAGTTTTTTGGCCCGGAACCATTCTGCGGTATATCATACTGTGCCATAAAAATGGAATTAAAATCTTGGGAAGAGCAAAGGGTGATGACCAATTGGTTGGTGATGTGATGTGATGTGTGATAAGAACCCACCATCAGTGCAAGGATTACCTATGGCTGCAGGACTATTCTCCACAGGTTGTTCTGAAAGAATAGCCTACGTGATGGCTTCTTTTAGCAGGGTCAGCCGATCTCAGTGAGGACCTTCGGAAGACTACGGCCAGAAGGCCGCGTGTCTTCGCATGACAAGGGACTGGCGACTCCACGAACCCTTGTCCAGTCAACAAATCTTTCGACTGCCTTAGGCTACCCCCCCCCCCCCCCCCGGCAATCCCCGTTATATAGTTGTTAAAGGAACAGTGGAAATTTTTAGCATAAATGACATATAAAATAAAAAAAATAAAAATTTAAGACAAAAAGAAAATTCCACGGCTATACTGAACTTTGGATTCAATTAACACATTTTATTTGTTTTTATTTGCACTAGTAAATGTACTGGGATATTGCAAATTTCTACTGTTCCTAATAATATAAATCTCACCAAAAAAATTACATTTCAAATAAGGGTGATGACCAATTGGTTGGTCACCACAAAGTGTGTTCAATCGAAAAGGTTTATCATTCCAAATGTTACAATTAGTAAAAAGTTTCTGGAGCTCAATAAGAGAGTTCTTTGTACCTATACTGGCCTAGTAACCAGACATTGCCCGAGTAGATATCATTTGAAAAACATTGGCCAGGTTCAGAATGAAAACTGTCGTTTCTGTAATGTTACTTTAAAGGAGAATGCATCAATTATGTATGCAGTACAATAGCCATTGCTCTCCTTAGTAATACCAGCGGCTGGATAGTCATGAAGAAAATGATTTTTTGGCTCAGGAAGTACTAGAACACCGGTCCCAAGCTCGGTCCCAAGCTTAATGATTCGCCCCTAACAACGTAACTCACACCCTCAAATATTCTGTAAGAATAACATAGCGAATCAAGACAAAAACAAAGATACTAGTACCGAAAGGTGCCGAAAAGGACCAACTACGGAAAACACGAACCTGTGCAAAGCATGTGCCGCGTTTTCAACAGCTGCTATAATGTGTTTGATTTTAATGTATCCCGTGATGTTAATAAGCGTTGTTTCCGTATAAGTCTTTGTTAAGTTTTGTTAATTTTCGTATGTAATTTAATTTTTTTAAATGGTCATTGGGATGAACATTTTTATCTGTTGACGAAAATAAAATAATAATAAAAATAATAATAACGAAAAAAAGCGCAAGAGTGTATTGCAAGGTGCAGACTGAAAGGTGCACTTCGGACCTAGGGGTTCTACAACAGTGAACCTATTTCAAATCGCTAGTTTCATATTGATTGTTGGTAATACTCATTAGAATTTTGAATTCTAATTTCGTGTAAGAAATTATTAAAAATCTGTAAAAATAAGCGTTGTGTCTGAAACTTACATCATGGCAGGCAAAATTGAGTGTTCAGTTTTTGGTTCATGTAAATTTGTACGAGGACGTTATTTGAAGTCTTACAAGCCGCTTCGTTTGAGTACATCTAAAAAAACAAAATTTACATTAAACAACTAGGAAAATGCAAACTAACATTTCACTTGATCACTTTATTAAACAATAAAAAACTGAGACTGAAACACTAGAATAAGCTTATCTTTTGACAGGTGGGCCTATTTCGTCTGCGACCTACAGACTTCTTCAGTGTCAAGTGCTTGACTCGAAAATGAAAATTTCTAAGTGTGTGTGTGACACCATTACTGGTACCCCCAATCTCTTCCTCGCTGGCCACTTCATCAACTAAACTGTATCATCCCAGGACGCAACACATTTCGTTTATTGGAAACTTCTTCAGGCATTTGTTGACGCTCAGTGTCAGAAAACGTGGCAAAGGGATGCTTATCCGCAAGCCTCATAAAAGCCTTCAATCTACTCACCACAGTTGAGGCAATTCCGCCAGCGACCAACAGCCATCCCAACCACGAATTTGAGTACGGAGAAGGGGATTTTTAAGCCTGTTTGTCACAGGAAAGTACAGTTATGGTACGAGCTATGTACCTTCCTTCTGTTAAATCTATTACCCCCAGCAGAACATGCTTTGACTAGCATCCAAAAATATTGTACAATATACACAGCATCCAAAAATATCTACTATAGACTGTACTCGAAAATAATCAGAAACACTGATTAGCTTATAACTTTTCAGCGTGTGGGAAAAATTTGATGAAATTTTGACTGAAACTAGCTAAGAGTGTAATATTCACATTGGCAAAATTCATCACAATCTGTGAAGTGTTTATCGATATGGCATCGGAACAACAGCAAATTAGCCGTAAAAATACGTGCGCCGTCATGGAAAATCCGACTGCGTCCCACAGGTGGATCGGAAAACATCGGGGATTCTATCATTCGACGATGTCCCGGGTGGTGAAGTCATTCAAGGAGACCCAGAAGACTCAGACGTATATTTAATCGCATACGATATCAAATCAACTCGTTTAAGAAAACAATGGAATTTGCACGTATATGGCCTCCACTTTTGCACGTATAAGCCCTATTTTTGCATTCTATACGATTTGACTACTTACATATATGTTTGTATATCATTAAAACAACTTTCAATATACGTGCATTTTGGTTGTCTGGGAAACGTGCCGGCCTCTACGTCTACAAGGTCTGAAAGGCACCAAAGCGGAATGACGAACAAAACACGGCAGCCAAAACCCGCGCCAGGAAGCTGTACCAAGAGTGGCTAACGAAACCGAAGTACGTCTTGGTGGACGACGAGACATACATCAATGCGGACACAAAGCAATTGCCGGGCCAGGAGTTTTACGTGGCCACATCACGGTGAGCCGTTCCTGAGAAGATAAGGAAGAAAAGGTGGACAAATACGCCAAAAAGTTCCTGGTTTGACAAGCCATCTGTGAGTGTGGAGAGATGAGCCAGCTATTCATCACGATGGGCAAATCTACCGAGACGAGTGACTCCAGAAGCACCTGGCATTCTGCTACTTCGCCAAAAACCTTATGAGTGGTATCAACGGCAAAGTGCGGGCATTCGGCCATGGAGAGGAGATCCAATGAGCCAATGGATTAGAAACCTAACCATAATGTTGTAGTTTATTTCCTAAATGTTTGAAGAAAATCCGAGCGAAAATAATTTTTTGGCAACCATTTTTGTAGTCTTTACTAACTTCCATGTGGTCACCGGGATGCACGCTTCTTAGTTCAACGGAAGCCCCCAATCATCTCATTGCAGTTGAGCCATTACTGCCAGTCATCCCGGTCCTGCACTCTACCAAAAAGTAAATGTCGGTGCCCAAACATCGTTTAGAACATAAAAATGAGTTGAAAGAAACGAAAAAATCAATTTAATAAGATACATCTTTTGAGGAAATGCAAATGTTTCAGTCTCGAGCGACCTAATGTTACACGAAATCTTTTTTTTTACATTTCTTGATTTGTGTCATAGGTGAAATACGACGCGTATGAAATGCGTAATTTCTTAGTGTGTGATTTAGTTTGGAGAGGGGGTGTTCCAAGTCGTCTTTATAGGCAAGTACAATTGTGATTCGAGTTTTTTTCATTCCATTGCTTATAGTGAAGATGCCAGGTAAGTGAATAAATCTCGCCTTACACATAACAGGCAGTAACGAATTTGCGACTCTCTGTTCGTTGTAATATTGCAACCAAGAAGTAGCAATTTCAAATTGTCAACTCCACAACCCAACTTAATGGAGTTCCGTATAGATATTCACGGTTTCTGGATATTGTTTTTGGTGACGATGCAGTTCGACCGAAACCATTGAAATGCTTATCGATCTCGATGCCGACCATCCACCATTGGACGGGATTGTTGCTCTCTTAGGTTTCGTTTGAGGATTGCTCTGATGTTTCTTAGATACATGACTATCGCCGTGCTGATCATTTTGGAATTTGTGCTGCGGTTCTCCGTATTGATTGGATACCTATCGATGATTCCGATCACGTTGACGATGCTGCGGCCCGTTTCAATCACGTTATTCGCGATATTATTGCCGACCATGTACCCTTACGTCGTCCGAAGCCTAAGCCACCGTGGTTTAAAAACCACCTGCATCTGCTCAAACGTAATAAAGCAAAAACGGGAGCCACAAGCAGCTTCAGGAATTGGTTGTTTTTAATAACTCAAAGCATTCGCATAGTATTGTTTCCGTTTTTGGCCGAAAATTGCTGGATCTATTCTTCCCGGACTGGCAACAACCGTTCTCCAGCGCGAGAGTTCATCAGATTTCGGAGAATGCGATTGTTGTCTGCTTCGAAGTTGACTTAGTTAAAACTTCCGAGACCCTCTGTGTATGAAATCATTATATTGTTCGTTAGTTTGTTTAATTCTCTCATCTAGTGTCGTTGCAAAGTTGAAATCTGTTCAGCGAACGTTCGTCCGCTATGCACTGAGACGACTACCCTGGCGGGATGTAACAAACTTTTCTGCCTACGAGGATCGCTGTTGGATGCTTGAAATCGATACGTTAGAACGAAGAAGACGTCGAGCGCATCCTGTTTTTTGTGGTTTCAGATTACGATTGGTCAAATTTAACTCTCCGGAACTTTTCCTTCAATTCAAGCCCTTCTATGCCCCGGAAAAAGCAATGCGACAACGCAATTTTCTACATTTGCAATCGTCTATTAATATAATATAATATGGAATGAACGAATCCTCTCATCTTCCTCCCAATACTTTTTATAGTGCACGTTTTAAGCATTATAAGAAGATTGTATTAACAATGACGTTAGCTTTTCCAACTTATTCATTAAGACAAAATTATGTAAGATGAATTAGGTACAATAAACACAAACCTTAAATGTACACTTTTACTGCACAGTTGCAGCATGCATGTTTAATGTTTATTTGATTTCGTATTTGCAATCTTTGTTTCTTTTTTAGGTTTGACCCAGCTTAATAATCTATTTGGCTGTTAAGGGATTTATCCAATTGGGATGTAGTTTCCCAGTGACAAAAATGTTTTTAAAATTGGGTTTGAATATTTTTTTTTTATTTTATTTTATATAACTCATACCTTACATAATATACCAGGGAATAGTTGAATAAGCTTCGCAACATTTCAACCCATGGGGATTTTGAATTTTGCGGGATACACTATTAGTGCACACTAGAGGTGTACAATAATGTTGCATCGCTGCTCACGGGATTGGGTTAGGGTGGGAGAATTGTTGGTGTGTATGCCTGTAGGAAAAAAAAAGGTTAGTAAATGACGGTATAAATCAGTTACCTTTCGATATGTTGGGAATGGTATCTACCAACATACCTGCTTAGCTTGAAAATACTTCTGTTTAGAGCTTGTTCTCTTGTTCCACATATTGACTTAATCTTCCATTTCGTGGACTGTTCTGTTAGTTCGTGACAGGATTTTATATCCAGTTTCGCGGGTTTTATTTTGAATAATTCAGCAAAACTAAGTTTCAGCTAAGTTTGTATTTGCAAATAGTTGAAATGTTGCATTTAATCATACAAACTAAGGTGAAAAGGTTTATTATCACAAATCAGCACACTTTTGGAAAGTATTACCACATGGGGAACTGTAAACTGTATTTGACCATTGATCACCATCTCTGAATTATAATGTTCATCGATATGGACTACTGGAAGAACTTCAGAAGCACTGCATTACCACTGATCTGGGAACACTAGTGTGTTTATTTCCAAAATGGTAAAGAGCCAGACCAGCCCTGGGACCTGGTAGTTGAAGTTAAACTACCCCAAGTACAACGATTCTGTCGGTTCTCGAGTACGGTAGCTTCTGTTTTCAATCCGCCGCGAAAACTCATATTCTGAAGCTGCAGCGAATCCAGTACCGTTGTCTTCGTATCGCGTTAGGCTGCATGAACTCAACTCTTCTATGAGTTTGGAGGTATTAGCAGGAGTTCTTCCTTTATCAGATCGTTTTGTAGAGCTATCGTTCCGGTTCCTCATCCGCTGTGAGGTGCTAAATCCATTGGTAATTGAAAATTTTGAAAAGCTAATCGAACGAAATCCTCAAACTAAGTTCATGACACTGTACCATTGGTACATGACTCTGGAGGTGAGCTCTTCTTCGAATGTTTCTAATCGTGATTACTCCCAAGACTTCTCTAGTTCTACTGTAGTTTTTGATCTGACCATGAACCAAGAAGCTCGTGGAATACCAGATCCACTCCGTTCGGAGTACATTCCATCAATTTTTGCTAGCAAGTTTGGCCATATCAGAAGTGACAGAAAGTTTTACACCGACGGGTCAAAAACAAATGATTCCACTGGATTTGGTGTTTTGAATTGGCGGCTATACACTATGCATTAGAGCGAATTGCCTCTGTTCCTTCTGATCAATTTTTCATTTTTACGGATAGTCTCAGCTCTCTCCAGGCGATTCGTTCAATGAGGCCGGCAAGGCACTCATCGCATTTCGTTAGCGAAAGACGATCTCTTTTGAGTGCCCTATCAAACAATTCCTAAACCATCACCTTGGTTTGGGTCCCTTCTCATTGCTCCATTCTGAGTAATGAGAAAGCGGACTCACTTGCCAAGGAGGGCGCTATGGCAGGCGACATTTATGATCGACAAATCGCCTTCAACGAATTTTTTGCTATTTTCCGTCAACAGGCCTTGATCAGCTGGCAACAAAAATGGGATGCAGGGGATTTGGGCAGATGGTTACATTCCATTCTCCCACAGGTATCGAAAAAATCGTGGTTCAGAGGGTTGGATATTAGCCGGGATTTGGTCAAGGTAATGTGTCGTCTAATGTCCAATAACTACTCGTTAGGCTCTCATTTCTATCGAATAGGTCTCTCAGATACCAATCAATGCGGCTGTGGTGCAGGTTATCAGGACATCAACCACGTTGTCTGGCATTGCCTCGATTACGAAATTGCCAGATCTGATCTTTGCGCATCCCTACGGGCCCAAGGGAAACCAGAGAGGGAAGATATGAGAGATGTGCTATGTAAGCTGGACTTGGACTATACGGGGCTAATTTACAAGTTCTTGAAACAAATAGATGTATTCGTTTGATCCTCTCTTAGCTGTCGCTTTAACATGTCCACCTCGTCCCCTCCCCCGTAATACCGCTTCTATTGTATCGTTACAGCTTAACGCAATGCAACATCTACGCCAGACCTAAAGAAACAATATAGCATCGCCACTCTGCTGTTGAAAGCCAACGTTAAGATTCCTACTTCCCGATTCCTACCCGAATCATTGTAATCCCTAACCTCGACCAAGCCGCGCGTTTTTCGGCTTTCCAAAACTAACCTAGTTAGTCAATTATTATCGTTGTAAAAATGAAAAAGAACTCGGCTCCGTTATACCTATGGCACTCGAGCCTTATCAAGAAAAAATAAAGTTAAAAAAAAAAACTACCCCAAGGTTTTGCCTGTGCCCAGGGTAAAATTGTGTTTGAATCATTGTATCCATTGTATCCAATTTTGTATTTTGTTTTTCTCTCTTTTAAAATCCAAACGGATGGAAACCATGATATAATGAATACCATCTCGTAATTTCAGAAATAAATACCACAATACAGAAGTAGTAACAGTCAATCTACTATTTTTGCTTTGTTACGTAAGCATTAAATAAGAATAACAGGGTTGTTGGTTCAAGCTTGAATATGATTTGACCTTTGAAATATTATGAGTAAGGGGCACAAGTCGAACCACTCTAGACGAGTATATTCAGTCATTTTACCGTGCATCACAACAAAGACATAATTTTTTTTCGACTGTCAATGCACATCACAGTCAAATACCACACGCATCACTCATTTCACAAGTATTTGAGGGAAGACAATCTTTGTAGGATTATCACTGTCAAAATTCGCACGCAATGACAAATGCCGAGATACAGGACGACATTACAGACTTTATTACTCCTTAACGACTATCGAGCTGAATGTGATCAGATAATGCATGAAAATGATTCAATCTACTCTCTAAACATGAAACCGAACAACACAAGTGGTTTTGTCTCGAAGAACACAAGGATAACATAAAGAAACCAAATAGAATAAAGTTTGATAAATGACAGACGGAAGACGAAAAAAATTGTAAATGAAACACGATTGGAAACAAACTTCCAAAAAACAACTAGGGTAAGAATACTCAATTTGACGAAGTTGTAAGTCCAGTTGCGTTAACGGCGTTAAAGGAATCGGAAAATTTCAGACAAGGCCGATCAGTGAACAGCCAGGTACACTCACCCTAGTTGCTAATTCATATAAAGATAGGCATTAGTGGTAAAAAACGAAAGATAAAACTAAGAGGCTTGTGAGAGGAGAAAATCGGTGCTGGAGGAGACATGCGACAAGAAATCAAGACGAGCAGGGTATGTTTTGTCGAAATTTGCATCGATTTCGTTTCTGGTCTCTTGTTCGATTCTCCAGCAGAGATTTTTTTTTTTTTTTAGAAGAGATAATAAATCTTCTGATCGTGTAAGGATTGAGAAGAATGAATACTATTTATTTTTCAGAGAAACAAAGAAATGCGCAGACGAAAAGAAGAAGATAATCGAGAAATATGATACTCTAGAGACGTACAAAAATTAGCAAAATGCAACATGGTGTTGTGATGAGATTTATCTTTGTGGCAAACGAATGGAAAATCATTCGATAAAAAGGAAGATGAAACAGGGGGCATAGAGACAATCGAACACTGGTGAAAGCGGTTTGTTTAGGTGAAACTGATGAAATTTAAAGGCATTCTGGACTTACTTGCAAATCGAGACACTCCCGATCGATGGCTCCGGTATATATGAACTTCAAGCATTGCTGCATGGCTTGTGGCGTGATAAGCTTACTCACTGAGACTATTGTTTGTGTTTGGGTGTAGGTGTGCTTTCCATTTTCGATCTAAAAAAGCATACATTTTCACAACGACCAATTTCGCTGGAGACGCATGGTTAGTTACCTGGAAAATCCTAATACTCTGAAACACTGGATGGTGCAACTCGCGATAGAGATCCTTCTTTGGCTCCACCGTAGGCAGGGCCTGATAACTAGAGCGCCGCTTCAGTTGTTCCCACATTCTGTGCAGAAATTTGTTGTTAGAGTTGCTTCGCACGCTGCCCAGAATATATGTTATGCATATAATACAAACCTATTGGGAGCTTTGTTTTGTTCGGCCCGAATAAGACATTCGGTGTCCTCGTTGAAGTCGGCCGTCGTTGACTCGCCGAACGTTGAACTAACCATGCTGGACTCGCTGCTACTTCGGGCACCCATATCGGAGATGTCCATCGCCAGTAACCTGCCATTTGTGTGGGAAGAGAGTGCTTAGTATTGCAACTGGTTCGTCCGTTTTCGGCAAGGCGGATGAATTGTCAATGCTAACCTATGAAATGCATTAGAACTACTAGCTAACATAAATCTATGTACGGAAAAACGTATAGTACCGACAATTAATACTAAATCTGTATAGCACTGCGAATTGAACATATTTAGCATATCTTTAGTGTGAGTGCCGGTAATGACCGTCACTTCCGGTGGCGGAGGTTTGGGCGGTCGGAATGGAGCCTGCAATGAAAAGAAACAGCAATTGATCAATATATCTGTTTCAAATCACAAACTTTTCCTCCGAGTCTTACTTGTAATAGCGGCCGCTGCACTCGCTTCAGGTTGGTCATCCAGAAACGATGCTCTCGACGCGCTATCAGGGCGGCACGGATTGCATTCTCAAATACTTCGTTTACGCCAAAGTACGTAAACACACTCGTTTCGTAGTAAGCGACGCCCAGCTCTTTGGCCACGGCGCGCGCCTCGTCTGGCATTACCAAATCGCTTTTGCGGGCCGCCCGTACGAATGGACTCCGGTCACCGAAGTAGGACAGATAGGTCTCATCACGATACATATACCGGAGGTCGTTCTTGCATCCGACTAGAATCACAGGAGTATCTGGACAGAACTTACGTATTTCAGGGTACCACATGGCCCGGCAGTTCCGCAGTGATACCGGGTTTGCTATCGAGAAGCATAATAACACTACGTCGGATCTGAAATGAAAGAAATAAGGATCAGACATATCAAATATTTAAACTTATGTTACACGATTAGTTAATTAACAAGTTAAAAGAAAAATTGTACTCTCTACGGATTAAAACCTTTCAAGCAATAAAGCTACTCAATAAGTGTGTGAAAACAATTTGATTGTGTTAGCTCGAATTAGACTCATTATAGGATAACTCTTATTTATTTTCGGCTAATAGATATGAGGACTAGAATGGCGAATCATCGGAGAAGCCAAATTGAAAGGGGTTTCGTATGACTGCTTGTATGAAAACAGTCGTTTCGACTTGGTTGTAATTTCTATGGGCGATATTTGCTTCCAAACATATTGATGAGAAGCACCTTCTCGTTTATCCAGAGAACTTTATTTTAAGAACGATTTAGCACATGAGGTCGTGTTCTTATGAACGGCAAGACAAACATTTTATTTGTAACATCCGTTACTTTTGATTGCGCCAAGTCAGATTTCATCCATCGTTACAAAATTGGAAATGCTTCGGATATATTGACTATTTTCGGCAACCGATTTTCAAACCATAAATTCTACATATTCGCCCAGATCAAAGCACCTCACTGATTATAATCATCCGACAAACTGGATTTATTTAGCTTCAATCCAATTGCCTTTCAGATAGTGAGCCATTTTTTTAAGCCATATCTTTTTTCAAATAAACCACATGTCCTCGAAAATGCAGCCCCTTTTTTCGTTGCCTATAATAGAACTTTTTTTCACACGCAGTTCAAATGAAAGGCGAGCCGAATAAAAAAAAGGGGCTGCCGCAAATGACACTCCCTTCAGAAGTTTAGAGCTTTCTAATAACACTTACATGCAGTTCTGGATAATTCTGTTGATTGTAATAAGGTACGGGACGGGTTTTAAGCAGTTTATGCAGCACCTGGGATATTTGATGAAGCTGTATGTAATCTATAATTAGAACTGCCAATATTTAGACGTTAATCCCTCTACTTATTTCTGATTAATCGGAACAAACGTTCTGCAACGAGCATTAGACTCTGAAAATTTCATAGCCATGGAATAAAGTTTCCAATTGCAGGGACTTTTTGAAAGCATGCGGATTGATTTCCGATCAAGAAAATGTTCTCTTCAGCTCCGCAATCTGTACATAAACTAACAATATTGTATGAGTGCGATTCCGTGCATGTGTGCGAAGGCGAACTGAAATAGGCCAGTTCACGATTTGCTGCAAACGTCAATTTCCTCAACCCGCTCCTTCGTTTTACCAATCTGCTCTCGAAAAGAATCAACCAAAACATGTCGATTGCTACGATCACAAACTCGTCTACTAGCAGGTTACGAGACAGACGTACACGACCAAACTTTTAGTTTGTCATTGATCTTTAGATTGGCAATGTGTATTTCTTATTTCATTTACTCTCACGCAAATGTTAGCCAAAGCGACTGTGACGACAAACGGGATGCTTCGTTTAAAAACAAACAAATCTCGAGTACTTTTTCAAATAGACGGAAGTAACATTTGGACGAAGATGAGAAAATCAGCATTGAACTTTTTTGAGTTTATTTTATTTATTCCTATTTGAAAACCGGACATGTTTATCTCAATTAAATTCCACTAAATGACACATTGGTAAAAGGTACCAGATCACTGTGCTTAAAAACTACACTAGGAGTGAAAATTCAAGCTTCATTTAGAAAAATGTTTCTTACAATCGAAACAGATAATACGTCATTTTGATAAGTCAGTATTATAGATGGCATGTTACATGCGTCAAAATGATATGCCATTCTGCGAATGACAATGTTGTTACGACGAAATGTTACGACAAGTTGTCATATTTCACACAGATACGTTGAACTTTTTAAAATGACGTATTAATTTTTTCCGAGACAAAACGTTGTAAAAATATTTTTGCTAAAAAAAATTTAAATTTTTAACCTTGTGGTATGAAGACTTTTACTAACGAGTCGTTAAGGGGCATCCAAATGATATAATAATGTTTCGCAGTTACTTTTCAACACAAGCGACGTATCTACCATTATTCCCAAAGAGTGCAAAAGTGATTCTACACCGTTTTGAAAAGAGTTAGTTAAACAAGGGCATATATACATGATTTTTTAACAACATGCCATGAACAACGCTTTTGTTTACATTTTGTGACTTACGTCCTTTTGAAAAAGTACTCGAGAAATTTAAGAGAAAGCAGGCTTCACGTTACAATATCGGTGCGCTACACGGCCAGTCATTTTAACTCAGTTTTGAGTCGTATTCGACTCACTTTCGTCATTAGTGGAGTCAATCAAATTTGAGTAAATGTAACTGGTATTGACTAGTCGACAAATCAAACACATCGACTCAAATCAGATGGATGTTTTTGATTTGTCGACTTGGCAATCCTAGTCACATTTACTCAAATTTGAGTGACTCCACTTTTGATGAAAGTAAGTCAAAAACGACTCAAATCTGAGTTAAAATGGCTGGCCGTGTATATCCATGGTGAACAAAGCCGAGAAGAAACATGGGCTCTCTCAAAAGTAACAGTGATGCCATAGCTGCCATACACCGAAAATAAAAAAGCAAGATTGTAATGCAATTGCGAATGATTTTGTTTCATTTCTCGTAATGGATCGTAACTTGGAGAAAAAATGCAACATTGGTCGTGGGCAAAAAAGCATCTCATCAATTCGCTTTGAAAAATTCAATGTGTGCGTGGGTTGTGCAGTGTATTAGTTGTTGAGTCCGGACTGACAAAAAACAAAAATTCGAGTTGTTACCAGGATTCGACCCGTCGCGCGCGGGGGGTCTCTATAGTAACCCTTTACCCCCCCTTTAACAAGTTGAAGTGAATGGAATAAAAGCCGTGCATATGCTTCGATTGACGAGGCACTCAGTGGTACAGCAACAAAGCAAATGTCGCTCGCACACACTTGCATGGCTTCACGTGGTGATCAAGAAGGGCACACTTGATGAGAGGGAGATGGGATTGCGATGACGAGTGAAAATAAAAATAGAACACTTGACAGCGGAATTACAACAGTGACCAATAGCGTTGCTTTATTTTGTGGTATTGTCTCACCCATATTGAACCATGGCTTCGTTTATACCATAAAATGCTTTGTGGATCATGATGGGCAAAAGTGCCTTTTCTGAATCATGCAGATTTCTCAAGATATGATTGCAAAAACTGCAATTGCGTTTTTTGCCACCTTTTCAACTTTTGGGTGTAGAAACATGAAATAAAAAGTGATTTCAGATCATCTAAATATGACATAAATTCAAACTCAATTATCAACATCACATTCTGGCAACGAGCCTAAATGTGAGAGAGAGCTGATGAAGACATGCCCTCCGGGTACACGCGATCAAATGCAAAATGCGCAAAGGCAAAATTTAAGCAAACTTCTTCAGCAGATAGGAAACCGATGGTTTTCTAGATGATGTATTTTAAACCTTCAAAATGACAGTAATTAATTGGAAATCAATTTTGATTTATACATCAAATCTTTAGCCCGATAGATAGAGCTTATGATCGTATCATTAAAAGTGAAATAATTTGGAAAATGTGGGAGTTTTAGACCAATTGCCTAGCAACTGATTAAAACAGTCACCCCTGATTAAGCCGTTCCCTACCCTATTGGACGAAAATTGTATTCTTTTATATATTGTATTAATGATTGTATGTAGCTAATTGCGTTGTTTTTTGTCGAATATTTTAGAAGGCGGAATCGGCATTTTTAGCCTAGTAACTTTATCCGATGATCAATTCACTAAGAGATTGGATAAGCTGGATGGTTACATGGTTACATTTCGTCTAAATCTTCGTCCCTTTATGACTTCAGCAAGTCCTGGAGAAACCGAAATGTAAGTATAAACATAAAAAATGTCACAGTGGTTACTAAACTATATTCATAAGTATGAATATAGTTTAGTAAACATATGCATCATTTGTTATAAGAATCAGCGATACGGTCTTTAGTAATTTTGTGCATATTCGGCATACGAAGCGATGAATAGATTTAGTTTGGTAGATAATAAGATGTTAATTAAACATATCTAGGGACTTTTTTCATTTGGGAGAATCTAAAATTGAGAGACTCTCTTTGATAACTTTCTCTTTCATTCATATTTCAATCACCTTTACGTTTTTCATTATATTATTTGTAGAGTATGCTAGCCAGCACTGTTGTGTTTCGATCTGTACTAAAGAATCCCTTGAAAGTTTTATAATGGAGCTGTAATAAATTATAGAGAGCGAGAAGGAGAGAATCTCTCGCTGTTAGATTCGCCCTATTGAAAAAAAGTTCCTAGATATAATTTTTCGACAGTCAATCTGTATCACTACATCATATTGAAATTCACATATGTTCCAGGTTAAGACCAATTATAATGATAATTGTTAGAATGAAAGTAAAATTAAATTTTTAAACATATGTTTATGTGCATATTCGAGAGTCGATACAAGCCGATTTAAACCTACAATAAAAAAATCGCTCACAAATTACAAATTACACAAATACAGGTAAACCTCGATTATATGTACACGACACTTGGCTCTTCCAAAACCCATTTCTTCGAAATGAGAAATCCATTCTCCCAAACACATATCATTAAGGTGTAGGGGAATGTTTCTGTTTTTCGTGATTGATTAACCATTTTCGAAAAATTGCCATTAGAAGAGTTTGTGTTGATGTCGTGTACAAATAATCGAGGTATACCTATAGTGGATAAGTTCATTAAGAAAACAAGAAAAAGAAGAATAAAATGAACAATGCTCAGTTTTTTGTTTCCAGCTTAAGCAAACCCCCTAATAGGCCGAACCTAACATCCTTGAATTACAATCATGTACATGATAAAAAACATTCACCCATCAATGGCCACCGTTCTATCAATGTTGCCACTCCCACCACTGAAACTCCGTCCTTTCCGTCAAAAAGATTTAGGCAAACATTGCTGAGGCCTGCGATAAAGTCCAACTGTGTAATGGATTAAATAGCGCATTTCTAAATCCATATGCAACCATAACACTTGATCCATCCGAACGCCAGACGAATATGAATCGATCTGATATACATACGAATGTAATTCCCAAAATATAAACATAACGAATCAGATGCTTTCCACTCCAAAATTTGTACTTACCTTCCGTACGCAAAGCGCCGGTCTTTATCGTGATCACCGAAGGTATCCCAGAGCCGCAGAGAGACGTTGACGCTGTCTACGATTTCCCATGAACGCTCCAGCACCTGCATCAAACCAGCCCGGCGGCAGACGACGATAGTTGATAGGCCACAAGCCAAATGTAAGGCAGCCGTGGTGCAGCGAGAGTTGAAGAGAAAAAAGAAGAAGAAGAGAGAAAAAATGCACGAAAACAAAGCTCATTTAGAATGTGTTAAATGTTATAAATTATCTCGAGCGGCTATGACAAACAGGGAAGGGTTATGCGGTGAGGTGGAATAGCAAAAAATGACCGAGATTTATGATCCCTGATGTCGTAAATAAACAAAACGATTATTCCTGTCCGATAATAACTTAATGAAAGCTTGGTGCAATTTGTATGCCATTATAATTAGACCGTTTAAAATACGATGAAGTAAACGATGCATTCAAACGAATCAGAAATGCATAATGACATGAGCTGTTATAGATGGAGACGCACGGTTTTTCATCGAAGACAAAACTCCATAAAACTTCTATCCCGAAACGAACTCAAAGCTCAGCCCAGAATAGGTCAAACATTGAATATATCACTCCCCCACCCTACTTGCCCCTACCTCCATTCATGAAACAGCACAAACAGCATGAGGAAAACTTCGCAATAAACAACGTCTAAATCGTAAATGAGACCCAGCGTCTTCGCCACCGTCCGCCGTCCGAGCTCGTGAAAAACTTCCAAGTAACATAATTAAGCTGAATCGTTCTCCGGTGGGATCTCACCGCGGTGATATTTTCTCGCTGGGGACAAACTGTGCTGCATATTCGCTGGGAATGATGGAGGTAAATGCAGGTTAGATCAGATGCTCTAACAGTCACAAAGAGTAAAATAACACGTCGGTCGCTATCGTTGTCGCCGCCATCGTCGTCGGAGGTGTTTTATGGTTTTCCTCTCATCATTGTATGTGCCTTCGGGTAGGATAATCCGGTAACAACCTCCGGCAGACATAGAACTGCACACCTTTTATTTCAGTCGTATGTTTCGAAAACAAAGAAAAATCTCAACCGCATAGAAGCTGAATTGAGCATGGATGTTTCTGGTGGGATGCACCTACGGCCACCCTTGGATGCACTCCACTATGCCACACATGCACTTAGACATATACAATTCTTGAAGTGGGATGCAACAACTAGACGAACAGGATGGAAAAGTTTTCCGTTCCCCAACGCCATCTGAATGTGGGTGGCGGTCGGGAAGGGGCGGATCGTAAAAGTAATGAATGGAAAAGGCGCACCAAAGTGAAAAACATGAAAATTCGATTGAGTTCTAAAAATAGACGTAGCTCCAGTGTCTGCGTTTCTTCGTTTTCCTCGCATTCCGTCCGCTCGTCGTTTTTATTGGTCGTCTTTCGTCAAGGCAATCAACGGCACACCATCGCAAGTTTTCTCCGCTCGTCCGAAGCAATGCGATGCTTCGGAAAGCTCTTCGCTGAGAATTTGCTGCTCGGTTGCGAGCATCATATGGCGGTGGCAAAGGCGAAGATTTCTGTCTCCATTCCGGGACGTGTGGGGATGTTCATGCTCTGGGTGACTTCAAGTCGGGTGGGGATTTGAAAGATTTAACTAGGACAGAACAGTTCCGGATTTATTCGCGATTTGGGCGGAAGTGTATTAAGGAATAATGACTTTAGTCATCGATTCCTAACGAATAAAAGCAAATCATTGCATTCTAAGAATACGAACTTGTAAGAGATGACATAGATTGTGCAGCAAAACAAGCTTTCGGAAATCCGTGTTAGAAGCAAATGTTAACAAATGCATTCACACCTATAACTTGATTTTTTCCGGACTACTCGAATGCGCATAAATCTGGCCAAATGAAACCACGGTCATCTTTTTCATCAAAAATCCTTAAGAACTGCTGTCTTATTTTATGATCGGTTTAATTTTCATTTATGGATGAAATAGCAATTATCGTTTGTTACAAAGTATGTATAATTATCATCAATGCAGGCCTATTTTAAATATAATTTAAATATAATTTATAATTTATAAGCTTAGATTTTTTACTAACAGTATGACTAATTGAACTTCGTAGACTTATTATAATGCAATTTTATAGATAAAAATTTGAGTGTTGTTCCAAATCGGACTGAAGATAACTTAACTATTATAAAGTATTCTGAACTTTAGAGATAACTTTAAAAAAATAATGCTACTGAATACAAGATATTTATAAGAGGAGGATCTTTTGAATGGCCTTGATAATATCGTTATAATTTAATATTTATACGACATTTTAATAATGATAACATTTAAAAAAAAAGAGTGTTTCAATGCTCCAATGCTGATGAAAATAAATGCCTATGAAAATTTACAATTTTATAATGTTTGTTATTGACCTATACAGGGTGGCAAAGGTTTCGTGTCAGTATTTTTTGTCTCAGCGTATCTCTTGTACATTTTTGATAACGAAATGTGCATATTTTTCATTGTACGTGTAATCATGTGGCATTTGACGGATGTGATTTTTTTTAGAAGATTGTTTGTTTTGGATACGCTATAAACATGGCGCAAAACGAAAGCCGGTAGTAGAAACTTAGACCGTGTGAGATCTCGAGGGATTTATATTTCGCACCATAAGAAGATACTGCGAGTATCAAATAAAAGGCCTGTACCTCTTCTAACGGTTATTATAATTGTTAATATCTAACGGTCATTATTAATATATTAAAATTATGGTAAAATACGTAAGGGGGGCGAATGCACTGGAGTCCGATACAAACAGGGGGAGCGATGGCCAAGGATCTGAATATCGTCGATCCAGAATATCATCACACATGATTTGACATGATTAACCGAAAAACAAAAGAAGGCTCGAGTGATTCGAAGTGCAGCGGCACGCTGATTGTGATATTATCTTTTCCGTTGAAAAATGTTTCTGTTGCAAGATATTGCAGCCAACAGGATGATAAAGTATGTACAGGTTGGATGTGCAGCGGTTCCGAAATGAGTCGAGAGAACCATACCATTTTCAGAAAACGTCAATCTTCTAAAGACTGTATTCGATGAAATTTGGACACACGCAATTGTTCGTAACTTTTTAG
Source organism: Aedes koreicus (assembly GCA_024533555.2). Classification (NCBI taxonomy): domain Eukaryota; kingdom Metazoa; phylum Arthropoda; class Insecta; order Diptera; family Culicidae; genus Aedes; species Aedes koreicus. The sequence continues at coordinate 214,130 of JAHHFK020004052.1, read as the reverse complement.
CGTGTGGGTAAAAATTATTGAAATTTTAACTGAATGTATTTCATTGTGTTGTGTCAATTGTGCAATGAGTTTCGTGAAAATCGGTCGAGTGATTTCAGTGATGGCTTCGAATGAAGAAATAGTGCGCCAACAAATTTTGGGCACTCACTTCGAAAACCCAAACGCTTCTCATCGATGGATCGGAAAACAGCTCGAAATCGCACATTCAACCGTAGCTCATGTGATCAAAAAGTTCAAGGACCGTTAGACAACCAAGCGGATAAATGGTAGTGGCAAAAAACGTGACACATCAAATCCGGAGAAGGCCAGGATGGTATTGAACCAATTTAAGCGTTATCCCAACATTTCGATCAGGGATGTTGCGAAAAAGGCGAAAGTTTCAGTTTGTTTTGTGCAGAAAACAATGAAACGTTCTGGATTACATGTGTACAAGGTCCAGAAGGCACCAAACCGGAGCGATAAACAGAACTCGGTGGCCAAAACTCGTGCAAGAAAACTGTACAGGGAGTGGCTCACAAAACCGTTCTGCATTGTGATGGACGATGAGACCTACATTAAAGCCGACACCAAACAAATGCCAGGACAGGAACACTACGTCGCCACCTCTAAGTTGGCCGTTCCGGAGAGTGTACGGAAGAAGAAACTGTCGAAATTCGCCAAAAAATTCCTTGTCTGGCAAGCGATCTGCGGATGTGGCAAAATGAGTCAGCCCTTCATCACCTCTGGGACCGTCAACGGACAAATCTACAAGGACGAATGCCTCCAAAAACGACTTCTGCCCTTCTTGAGATCTCACGATGGCCCGACACTGTTTTGGCCGGATTTGGCATCTTGCTACTATGCCCGGCCCGTCTTAGACTGGTACAAAGATAATAATGTAGTTTTTGTACCAAAAGACGTCAACCCTCCAAACACTCCGGAACTTCGCCCAATTCAAAAATTTTGGGCAATCATGAAGGCAAAGCTCGTTAAAACTCCAAAACTAATAGAAAATGAACTTGAACTAAAGAAAGTGTGGTTAAAAGTAAGTAAGCAAGTCGGTCCTATCATTGCCCAAAATTTGATGAAAGGGGTCAAGGCAAAGGTACGGGCATTTGGGTTAGGAGAAGAGGTTCAATAAACCAATAATGTCAAAACTTAACCATTTAGTAGTACTTTATTTCCAGAAAGTTTGAAAAGAATCGGGCTCAAGGAAAAATTTTGGTGACCTATTTTGTGTGTCCAAATTTCATCGAATACAGTCTTTACTACTTTTGATCGAGTCAGGAGTTAATATCAACACTAATTACTACATCGAACATGTTTTGAAGAATCACTTGTTAAGCCATGCTTCGAAATTGATTCCAGGCGGAAATTACTGTTTTCAACAGGATTCTGCTCCTTCTCATCAATCGAAAGCAATATAGGAGTGGTGTCGCCTAAATTTGCCTCAAGTCATGTCAGCACAAGGATGGCCAGCCTCACCGCCAGATCTCAATACTTTGGATTTCGTTTATTGCGGTTACATGCTCAGTAAAATTTGAAGCACAAAAAATCACATAGCATGTAAGAGATGGGTATAAGCAATATCATAGTTGGATAATCGGTGTGCTCTAGCAACAGCAACTTTTTTTTTCTGATTTTGGATTTGACTCCACAGTAGTTTTGTCTCATTTTTTGGAAGCCGCAGACCAATTCACTTCCATGATCTTGCACTTCTTACCACTCTTCTTAAAGTTGCGCTTGACGATAGCCCAGTAGCGACGAAGCTTTGGACAATTGGGAGCATTCATGTCTTTTTCAACGAAACCTACTCCATTTTCTTGCATCCAGTAGTGTAGAAAGTGTATCACCTGCCTCATCGCCTCGAACGACTTTTCGGAGATGCTGACATCTTCGCCGATGACTTTGATGTAAAATTGCGGCCCTGGAAGCGTTCTGGAGTCCCTTTTTCATATATGCTTCGTCATCGATCGAAACGCAGGCAGATGGTCGTTGCAAAAGTCGGCTGTATAACTATCTGGCTCTGGTTTACGCCCTGGATTTTCGCTCAGTACTTTGTTTTGCTATTTTCTGCTTTTTATAAGTCTTCAGGTTCTTCTTGATTCTTTGCAGCATTCCGACGGAGGTACCAGCCTTTTTGGTCAAATCACGAATCGATATCGATATGTTCCGAAGAATGAGGTTGACATCTTCTGGTCCAATTTAGAGTCAGCTTGACCTGGTTTTTTTCTCTTCTTGGCTGGTAGTTTTCCCCGAACGCAACGTTTCGCTATTTTGTTCATCGAGATATCCTTCTCGTGAAGCCACGTGTCCACCACTTGAATTTAAACACTCTTTCTGGCTCGCGGCATCTCGAAAAAGATCACTATTTACCAAAAGTTCAGGAGCTGATCAAGTTGTTGACAGATAACACGTCGAATGTATGTAGACTCAGACCAATAGTCTTACGCATATATGTGTGAGCGCATCATAAGCGGGGCCGGTTTATTTTCGATACAATCCTTAAATTCCATTACTACTAACTACAAAACTCAACTAACCTCTTATTCACTGTGACATTGGTCAGGAACGTTTGGGGCTATCTACAACGATAACGAGATATGTTGTTGAACAAACCGTATTGGAGACACCTCCGTGGGTACTCAAACAGGAAGCAACCTCATTGAGTGTTTTCAAAAACAGCAGTTAGGCCCCGGCTAGAAGTCAATAACTAATTAAAAACTAAGCAATAATCAAAATCATAATCAGGATTTGAAATCTTTTTCTGATATTCTGGCGAGGATCCTATTTTTTGAAGACATCACATCCCACATTGATTGGATGGGATTTACTGTAAACAATTGTTCAATTGAATACCTCATTCAGCAATAAATTTGTTATGGAATTACTAAATGTTATGCTCAAGAAACCCATAAGTAGAGATATTTAGCAAAACTGGAGCAAATTTTTAAACAAAATTGGTGTATCTCGTTCAAATAAAAATATAATACCCACTTATTTTGTTGCTAGATAATAATTTGTCTTTGAAAACAAACCACTAAGGACTGTATCGATAATTATGAGTACACCTAAAAATTGCTGTATTTAAATATGTTTTATTTATTTTGCAACTCAAATTCATTTACATTATTTATTGACCATCAAAAAAGCCCATTACATCAGTATTCATTTAATTTTTCGTAGATCTGTCCAGGTCTCGCACCTATTTGTTGATGTTCCTCATGAGGTTTTGCACAACCGTTCCGTCGATGGTTTTGCTTACCCAGTCTTTTTTTAATTTGATGAAGTCATCTGCCCCCCTCCCTAGCCTTCTTCCGCAGCTTTCATTTCATCAAAGCCCAAAATTTCTCAATGGGCCTTATTTGTGGACAATTTGGAGTATTCATCGCCTTTTCCACAAATTGGACAATGTTCTCTTCATACCGGTCCAAGGTGGCACGCGCATAGTGACAGGATGCCAAATCAGGCCAAAACAGTGTCGAACGTTTGTGTTTTCGGATTTGGCAGAATTCGTTTCTGCAGGCATTCCTTCCGGTACATTTCGGTGTTCATATTTGCGGTAGTGAAAAATGGTGTCGATTTCATACCACACTGGCAAATTGCTTGCCAAACCAACAGCTTTTTTCCAAATTTTTCGCAAAAAATCGATTTCTCCGAATTTAGAACATCCGTTCCACGCTTCACGGTGTAAAACTGTGCCCCTGGAAGTGCCCTGTAGTCCAATTTGACGTACGTCTCGTCATCCATGATAATGCACATGTCATTTTTGCTCAAAACGTCGTCGTACAGCCTCCGAGGCCGAGTTTTCACGGAGTTCGCCTGAATTTAGCTGCGTTTCGGACATTGTTGTGTCCGGTACGTCTTCAGGGAAATCTCCTTTGCGCGTTGGACCATTCCAATCGTTCCACACTTTTTTCTCTGATCTCTGATGGATACCTCCTTTTTTCGTTCAAAAACTTTGCAAATGTGGGTTTGACGCACCTGTTTTTCTACCACGGCCGGGTAAGTCCTTCAATGTGTTACGCATAACAAACCCGTTGATCGCATTTTTGACCGCACAGACACTAACACCTTTTTCTTTTGCTAATTTTCTTAGCGACAATCCCTTTTCAGTGCAGTACTTGGTCACAATCGATTTTCGCTTTTCTTCCGCAAGACCTCGCATTGTTCCGCTTGAAGTAAAACTTTAACTTTTAATGAAGGTTTTCGTTTGTTTACAAGGCAAGCAACACATTGACACTAAACAGCTGTCAAAATAAGTCTTTTTTTTCATACAGAACTTCAAAGGTGTACTCATAAATAACGATGCAGTCCTTACTTGAAAAGCAGATAACCCATTCCATCGCTAATCTATGAATTTCCTATGTATTATAAATTTTTCAATCTGAGGTAGGTATCTAAATAGTTACGCTACCCTTAATAGTAAAACAAATGTAAACAAGCAAAAAAAAATTGGAAAAGCGCATTTACACCAATGATTATTTCTGCTTTCCGATTCCTGAAGTGTTTGTGAATTGTGAAAAGAAGCCGAACCAAATTTTGCTTCCAAAAAACGTCATGTTCAACCTTCTGTAACGTTGAAAATTATCAATATTTTTGGCTAAAAATTTTAAAAACATTATAATCAATATATTGCCCTCATGTGACCAAAATGATCGCCTCAACATTTTTTTTTACCGATATTTCAGCATAATCAATATCGGGTGAAAAAGGGAAATACTCGTGTTGGTGCGTCAACTTTGACGCCAGCTGTGATCCAAACCACTTGATGGAAACAGTCAACTTTGTCCACATTATTTCCTGTATTTTTTTAGACTATGGTGAAATTTTAAATATGCTACCCAAATTTTTCACACAAATACGGATTTTTGAAATTGGTATGACCAAACACGACTTTTTTCACATATGTTATAAAAACTTCACATGTATAAACCTTATCAACATGGTCAACATTTTGGTCACATAAGGTCAATATATTGGTTATAGTGTTGTCAAATTTTCAGCCAAAAACATTGATACTTGACAAAGTTACAGAAGGTTGAACATGACGTTTTTTGGAAGCGAAATTTTGCTCGGCTTTTTTATGCTACTGAGTGTAACAACGTATTGCATTACACTCAAATTTGACTGGCTCCACTTTTGACGCAAGTGAGTCGAAACCGATTCAAAACTGACAAAACTGATAATTTGAGCAACCCTACATTTCTTCAACACAATACGACATGTAATAAGCCTCAGCAGCCACTCAGAATCGATATTAAGACGCTAATTCACAGTGAGAAACCGCCCCAGGCATTATAATGCTCGCCAAGAAGCAGACGACAACCAACGGTGGAAAAAACGGCGGACAGCAAAGTTCCTGTAAAATGGTTTTCCTCAATGAATCGCTGAATACTGATGCAAAAATGATCACATAGCTACAACAATATAGGCGACAGCGGTGGTGGTGTTTTGACGTCACTACATTAAAACAGCCGGCACAGCTGGTAGAAATGAAGAGAGCAAAAACTACGAAACAAATATTCGATGGAGAACATAAATTTCCCACATTCCTCGATCAATGGGGAGGGCCCTGGGGGGTTGTTGATTGGGTGGAGGAAAAGTTTAGGGAAAATGGTATTGCACCAATTGCATCGCTATGAGTACATCACACGGTTTCGCTTTCGAGTCTGAAATATACTTGTATACTTACATCCTTGTATATCCGATATTGGTCAATGGCCCACACGGTTGGCACATGCGTGTTAAGTAACTGCGAAAGTGAAACATGTTTGTTACAGGCCCGTGCACAGATCAGACGTGTTTTGCCAACGGCGGTATCGCCTACGAGGACACATTTTACCAACTCCTGGTGTGGCTGTTCGTTGTCCATACTTCCATTAGTGCCGACTATCTCTCGGTTCCTACGACTCCACACTCGACGTTGGTTTGGGCTTTGCGGATCCTCTTCACCTTCGAAGGAGCCTTTCGCTCAGTCCGCAGGTTGGAATGATTAGCGCAATAGCCGTACAACCCCACAGTCCTGGGATTAGGAATCCTAAAAATAGGAGAAAAGTGACAACAACCAATTAGTATACGCCAAAACGAGCTGAACAAAGCAATTTCCTACTGATAGGGGTCACAGGGGAGAGACATGTTGTATACGACGTGTGGTGGAATGATGATAAATGGCAAATGAACATAATCTGGTTGGTTGGAGTTGTGGGAATCAGAACATGACTTCTGTTTGTTTGATCCTGGTTATCTTTGCTACTAATGAGGGATACGTGTTCTGTCAGACCGAGGTGATTTGGTAGTTTTAGGAAGTGGGAATGAACTGGTTATGGTCATCATCATAAAATGTAAGTTGGACTGAAAAATGATTGAATTTTCTAAAAATTGTTATTAAAGCTTTGGGGTTGAATTAGTGAGTCCCTTCTAAAATATAAGTGTATATAAATTGCGTCGGCACCGATATTTAATTGCGTATTTGTATAACAAGAACGACTTAATACCACGTCTTTTAGAAGTAAACTATTTTGAATGGATTCATTCACTTATAATTTATTATACTGTAATAGATCAGTGTATTTTGAAAACAAAATAAATAAAAAAGAGATGCATTTTTTAAGTTATCAAAATCAAAAAACTATGGCAGCAAAAAATAAGCTCAACCAACCTCCGGGAAAGCTGCCATGGAAATAACCTAAGGATTCCATTCATGAAATGCAATTGCAACGCAGATTGCCATACCGAAGAAAACATCAACCAGACCCAAAGTTTACTTCTTTTAGATTTTAAACACTACACTTTCCTTCTTCGCTTTCTGCTTCTTCTTCAGTGCACAAGGCGACCTACAGTTTCGTAACTTTTCCCAATGACGTCTATCGCCGATCTATCTCTTCCCTTCCTTTATTTCCGCAGAAGCCCACCAAGAGGGCGCGTCGTAGCTGTAGGCTCCGGTTGATTTGCATGCAGTTTTTCCCGAAACGTAATTCTAATTTTAGCAACCTGGCTTTCATCGGACCAAAACTTACACGCGTATCGCAAACAATAATCCGACTATAATCAATGTTGGGACCATGCTTGGTTTCGTTCTTCTTTAGTACATCGCTCTAGCTATATTTAGGAGGGCGCGGCTAATGCGAAAGTTTCGATAATTTCAACATTAAAAGCTTAATAACATTTTATCATCAGTCATTAGCCAAATTGGAAATAATTATCGAGGCAGCACGGGTGAAATTGCAAAGTTTAAATGTTTTTTTTTTGTTGAGTAACAGCCAATACTGTTAGCTTCTTCTTCAGCTTCTAACTGGCTTTGGCACTCGATGTAACGGGCTGTCACCTGTAGTATTTTAGAACCACTTCCGCAGTTATTAGATGAGAGCATTCTATTTCAACAACAGCATAAGGCTTGCTTCCTTTAGAATTGGAACAAACTTTTGCTCATATTGTGGCGCTCCTGGTGGACGGATTTGGAAGTTCTTGGCGCCCACGTGTCGGGAATTTTGTCAGCTTCACGTATGTATTTTTGACATTCCGCAAATCGACTGTACTTTGTAAACAATCAACATGGAAGCCGAAAGAAGGGAAAAAATTGTGCACAGTTATTTGGAAAATCCATTGTGGTCTGCATCTAGGCTAGCTAAACAGCTGAAATTGCCCAGAAATACCGTATGGCGCGTTATCAAACGGTATAAGGAAACATTGACGACGATTCGGAAGCCTCAAGCCAATCGTCGGAGTGGAACTGTCGACCGGAAACTGCGTGGTAAGATTTTGAAGACGATTAAGAGGAATCCCAATCTGTCGGACCGTGATTTGGCCAGAACATTCGGTGCTGCCCATAGTACCGTGAGGAGAACTCGACTCCGGGAAGGAATCAAGTCGTATCGAGCTAGCAAACAGCCAAATCGGACCATAAAACAGAATAGTGTGGCCAAAATCCGTGCTCGGAAGCTATACGACCAGGTGCTGACCAAGTTCGACGGGTGTCTTCTGATGGACGATGAAACCTATGTCAAGGCTGACTTCGGGCAAATCCCAGGTCAAAAATTTTACTTGGCAACGGCTCGGGGGGATGTTCCAGCCAAATTTAAATTTGTTTTTGCCGACAAATTTGCACGAAAATTCATGATTTGGCAGGGCATTTGCAGCTGTGGCAAAAAAACGAACGTTTTCGTTACAAATAAGACAATGACGTCGGAACTATACCAAAAAGAGTGTCTCCAAAAACGAATTTTGCCGTTCATTCGATCCCACGACCATCCCGTAATGTTTTGGCCAGATTTGGCAAGCTGTCATTACAGCAAAGTCGTTCAAGAATGGTATGCAGAGAAAGGGGTCCAGGTTGTTCCGAAAAACCTTAACCCACCCAACTGCCCCCAGTACCGCCCTATTGAGAAATTGAGAAATACTGGGCAATCATGAAGAGGAGACTCAAGGCAAAGGGAAAGGTTGTCAAAGACATCAATCAGATGAAGACCTGGTGGAATAAGATAGCTAAAACGATGGACGAAGAAGGTGTGCGCCGCCTAATGAGCCGTGTTACAGGAAAAATTCGAGAATTCCTTCGAAACCGTGACGAATAATTTTATCCGCATTTTTTCTTAAAAGTATGAAGAAAACACTACATTTAAAAAAAAAAAAAAAAAAAAAAAAAAAAAATTTTTTTTTTTTTAAAAAGCATTCCCCACCCCCCCCACAAAGCCCCAAAAACCGCCACCCCCCTCCCCCCCCCCCCCCCCGGGCAAAAGACGAACCACCCCTCCACACCCGGAAGGATGGGATTGTGCGGGGGGCTTTCCCTTGGCGAGAAAGCATATGTGTATTTATACAGGGTGACTGGTAATTGGTGTTACACCCGAAAGGAGGTGATAGTAGACCCCATTTGCAGCAAAAAAATGTATGGCAAGGTGGGTCGTAAAATCATTCCTTACCGAGTTATTGAACATTTAAGTCTGCATTGCCGAGCGACAATACCACTTTTTGGTCGGGTACTTGTACGCATTATCAAGGCCCACCAAAGAGTACGCATTGCTCGGCTCCTTTGATCAACCTTTGTTTACTAACAACTCGATTCAATTGAAGTTACAGGCTTACTTTCGGATGGGTTTGGTCATTTTCTTTCCGTTCTGTAGCTCAATTAAATGTAATAAAATATTTATTTTCAAATGATATTGATTGTTATTGATATTCGGAGTTACTTTAGATAATTTTCGAAACGATTGCCATCCATTTCAATGCACAACCTAACGCGTTTCTCTACTTCCGTTGTAGTTACTACAACAGTTAGTTCTTCGCTTACCTGTGCACTGGCTTGGTAAATTCTTTCCATTAAAATTTCCTGCGTAGGAACTGGTTTGAAATAAACTAACTCCTTCATTCTACCCCACAAGTAAAAGTCAAGAGGAGTTAGATCTGGCGAACGAGCTGGCGTCCGATCTAGCGTCCTTCATATTCGTTGTTCAAAAATTCTCGTACATCTCGATGATAATGCGAAGGACAACCATCATGTTGAAAAACCATTCTTCTTCTGATCTCTTGTGGAACATCGCGTAGAAGTTCGGGAAGTTGATTTTGTAAGAAATCCAAATACGCTGCTCCATTGAGCCGATCAGGTAAAACATATGGCCCAATGAGGTGACCCCCTACCATCCCTCCCCATAAGTTCACTGAGAACTGTCGCTGAACTTTTTTTACTCGTTTGGCGTGGGGATTTTCCTCACTCCAAACGTGAAGGTTTTTCAAATTCTAAACTCCTGCTCTGTCAAAATGACACTCATCTGTCCACAGCACTCTAGAGAGGTATTCTCTATCAGCAGCAAGAGCTGCTAGAATAAAATTGCAGTAGAGCAATCTGTTTGGAGGATCTCTTGGTTCCAATTCTTGGACAGGGGTGTAATGGTATGGGTGCAGTCGATTTTTGTTCAGCGTTTTCCACACCTTCCATTGGGATACCCTGAATCTGTAAAAGCAACCTTATGCAATAAATGTGTGCATCATATGGACAGAGATAATACAAACCTTGATGCTTCTTGTCTCGTACTAGTAGTAGGATCCTGTTCGAAACGACGCAGGATCTGTGTTTCGAGGTTCGTTTGCGCCTCCGGTGATCCCGCATCGCGGTGATTGCTCTGAACACTGCCCGTTTCTGAGAGGCGGCGGAATGCTCTGGTGAAAACGGGTGCGCTGGGAAGCGTGCGATGCGGGAATCGTTGTTCGTACTCCCTTCTGGCACCTGCAGCATTGCCGTCTGCAAAACCATAACAAAAAATCATATCGGCGTACTCGCTGTTCGAAAACTGCATCTTTTGCTTCGAAACCCAGGTTCACACAGAATGACGATCAACCAAACATGATATCGACTACTACGATTACATTGATTGTTGTCATTTGCCATGATGGCACCATGGGATATTTATGAGTACCCGAGCAAAAAGTGCTATTGTTGCTCGGCAATGCAAACTTAAATGTTCAATAACTCGGCAAGGAATGATTTTACGACCCACCTTGCCATACATTTTTTGCTGCAAATGAGGTCTACTATCACCTCCTTTCGGGTGTAACACCAATTACCAGTCACCCTGTATATCGTCCACGATGATCAATGCGTTGTTGACGTCCCTTCTAACTCGCAAAGTTTTCAGGTTGATCAGCCGGCAACGGTTTTCGTAGCTGGGCAATCGGAACCGATCCCTCCAAGGTAGTCTTCGGAGAGCGAAACGGAGAAAGCGACGTTGAACCGATTCAATTCGTTCCGCACCGTTGTTGTGATAAGGGCTCCAAACGGCAGAACAGTACTCCAGCGTGGACCGCACAAGAGAGCTGTAGAGCGATTTTAAACAATAAACGTCGGAAAATGTTTTGTCTATTCTAAAGACGAGTCCCAGCACTCTTGATGCTTTAGCAACGACGTATGAGACATGCTGCTTATAATTTAGTTGTGTATCCAAAATCACCCCGAGATCCTTCACATGATTCACTCGGCCTATTGACGATCCAAGCAGTTCATAATTGAAGGTTATTGGTGGCTGCTTCTTCCGCGAAAACGTTATGACGTAACACTTGGCAGGAGCGATCGCCATCCGATTAATCGTGCACCAATTGGCCACTGCATCAAGTTGCCGTTGAAGATGAATACAATCATTAACTGAACGAATCTTCAGATAGATTTTGAGATCGTCTGTATGATATGTATGATATGTACTACCACCCATTGTAGCACGGAAACTAAGTCCGACAGCAATGGGCTCTCCTCTCTGTTAGACTTGATCAAGCCTTAATAACCACTGATTATCCTAATCATGCCGTTGTATGAAGGGCCAAAAAGGGGTTGGGTGGATCGATATGCAACATCACTTATACGTATCCACAGGGATATAAAGAATCTCCTTCCAACAACAAGATTGAACAATTGGTCAAAAGAGCAAGCTATCTAACATGAGGATGCCCCAATGGGCGGGGAGAAGAGCCCGCCCTCTATTCACAAACTGTTAGCAATGGGGAGTTGGCATTCCCACTCTCCCCATCCAGAGTGCTTCAATCGGGTGCCCTGATGGTCCCTCCCATTCCCATGAAATATTTATATAATGGTGTATATATTTATGTGAATGAAAAATACTACAAGCATTCGTATCTATAATATATGATCTTCATTCGGTTGATCCTGAAATGCAAGAAATGTTGTATAGTGTTAAAGTGTAGAGTTCTGTGGTTCGCGCTTAAGCACGTTTTCGTTCGTTTTCAGCGATAGCAGCATTTCACCAAAATTTTGATTTGAGGTATCCTGAAAAAGTTTATTAAATCTATTGCAATTTTACAAAACTAACATTTATACATTTTAATTTACTGTTGCCATGGTCACTATTTGCTACTTGGTGCTGATTTTATAATAGCTGTCCGCTTTTATTTTTGCTGACCTAATAGTTATTGCTATCGAGTTAGGAATGGGAAGATTAAAGTGGAAGGGAGTTAGAGATAAATGGGCAAAAACAATCAGTAATGTTTTAATCATCTTTGAAGTAAAATCAATACAACAATATTACCAAATATAATGATATTGTGAGTTATGATCAAGTAATGACAAAGGTTGAAATGTAAAATCAAACACTAGCCAAATGGCACACAGCGCTGCATGAATCAGATCAGCTCAGAATTGGTAACAAGTCCATTTGTAAACCGGAAATGAAATATACATTCAGCAATAAGGGCAAAAGCCTACCACAGATTCCGTAATTTTCAAAAGCCTACCACAGCTGTAATTTTCTTTTTTTTTTTTGTAGAATTTGTCGTATATTATCCTCTCTCTAAAAAAAATGTAAAAACCATCCTATCTTTTCAAATACACAACGTGAGTTACGTGGGCCAAAACTTACAATGATGGAAATGCGAAGCTGAAAATAGCATTGAATAATATTGTGAAAGGATGTTATAATATAAAGTGGTAATAACAATTATATTTGTAATGTCTGCATGTCTGCTGATCCTGCTGCAATTGTAGACGGACTTGCATTATCATAGCCACGGGTGAAGAAAACAATTCAAAATTATTATACAACACTTGGGAATTCCATGGATGATCTGAAATTATATACCGTATAAAGAATACTTCCATTTTTCGTGGTAGGGTAAGATTTCAGCATGCTTCTTTACCGGGGTCACGCTGCCTTCATCGCCTTGGTGCGGCTGCCACCTATAGTTGACGCGATACAGCGTTTCTTACTCAACCGTTGGATGCCAGGACAGACGCTGTTTGAGCCGCACCTCCTTGGTGGACAGACGCTCGGCACGCACCTCCTCAATCTAGCTGAAGTCAGAAGGACAACAGTGCCCAGGCTGCACTACCAGCTAAGTACGCAACCCTTAGCTGGCGGTCTTTGTCATCTCTTGACCCGTGGAAGCATGAGGTAGGAACTTGTGAGGACCATAGCTATGTTGCGTGGACGCACGCTCCATCCCAGGTGTCTACTCACCATTTTGCAGCCCCTCTAGATTTTGAGATCGTCTGCATAAGATAAACACGGACTTTTGATGATAAGATGCACGTCGTTGAAGTAGAGTAGGAAAACTAGCGGGCCCAGATAGCTGCCTTGTGGAATGCCAGATGAGGCACAGAAACTTGCAGAATGACAATCTCCTTTAGCAACCTTAAGTAGCCGATCAGTAAGATATGATCGAAACCAATCTAGTAGATTACCGTTGATTCCGAGCCTGTCAAGTTTGGCTATCACTATAGCGTGGTTAGATCGGTGTAAATATCATCCGTCTGAGTCCGTTCCGTCATAGTTTCGGTGACGTACGATGTCAAGCATAACAGATTTGTCGTGGTCGAGCGGCCGGCAATAAATCCATGTTGATCGATGCTTAGATACTGCTCGCTATGTGAGACGATTGGATCCATCACTACCAACTCAAAAAGTTTGGAAACAGCGCTCAGCGATGTGATGCCCCGGTAATTGTTGACATCGCGCTTCCCGCTACCCTTCTTGCAGACTGGAAACATATGAGCAGATTTCGAGCACTGAGGAAACGTACCACGTGAAATAGAATGCTGGATATTATGAAGAAGCGGCGGAATGAGGACATCAATCTGTTTCTTAATTATTGCGGATGGAACTCCGTCTGGTCCCGGATTAAACGACATCTTAAGTCGCAACGCGGAGCTGGAAATCATTGCATCGGTTACGTTCACACCACTCATCGATTGATTGTATACCGGAAAATTCTGCGCAGCAAGCGAGATTTGATCAGAGGAGAGTAGTTGATCTGTAAAAACATTGGCAAACTTGATGGAGAACAAATGGCAGATATCGGGTTTCGACGAAGCTGTTATGCCATCGAGCACCATAGAGGATGGTAATCCGGACTCCTTGCGTTGCTTGTTGACGTAATTCCAGAAAGATGTTAGGTGCGATTTAAGCTTGCGTTGCATATCTCTTTGGTGACGAAGATAGCAGAGCTTGCTTAAGCGCTTGTACTCGTAGTTAAGCCTGACGTAATATTGTTTTAGCGGAAGCGTACGGTACTTACTGAACCTTTTGAAGGCAGCTCGCTTGGTAGTCTTTAGCGACCGAAGTTCGTTGGTCATCCAAGGTACACGAGAATCAGCACGGATGGTCTTTTTCGGGGCATACCTGTCAATGACATAAGCCAAGACAAGTGAAAACGTTTGTGCAGCTTGGTTGACATCTCCGGGATCTAGAATGCGCTCCCATTCTAACTGAGACAAAAAAATTCTATACTTTGGTGGTCGGCCACATGCTACCTGCCACACATACATTAATAAGGGTGACCCCGGCGTAGCGTTAACATCCATACTTCTCATGTCAAAGTCACTAGTTCTAATCTCACTCCCGAACAAGTAAAAAAAAATCCAAAAAAGTGTTTAAGCGGTGGAAGACCAGCCCTAGGCTGAAAACTTTGATAATGAAGAAACTAAAAGAAAAGTAATTATGTACAAATCATGAAGTCGACTGGTTTTAAAAACGGCTGAGTAATAGGGATGATTGACGTATATGAATCCGTTGCCAAAATTCCACCAGGTTGAAACTGAAAATCTCTAAACTCTGAGATTTTCAAACACCAGGATGAATCTAACCTATCCAAAGTTTCTAGAACTTCAAAAAGGATCAGAAAACTAATGTTGTCCTAGCCTTGCGAATTTATAGGAGCTGAAATGAACTGTAAATAGGTTCTGCGTATTTCAAATTCCAGTTTTTTTTTAAAGCAACTGCAATGGTTTTGACAAAAGTTCTTTGAGCCTATACGTTGGACGTCTGAGAACCGAAAAGACAGTATTTTAAAGTGACCTCTGTAGATGAATGAAAAAGCAAAGGACTTATTAATTTCAAGAAAAATTGACTTTAGTTGAATAACATAGAAAAAAGACATTATATTGACGGGGTCGATAATAGGGATCAAGTCACTAAAAAGTGACCCGCTACCAGCCCTGGAACAAATTAATAGTTTTAAGTGATTCGAATCCTTTGCAGTACAAGTTCTGAAAATTAAGAGCTTCAGTATCGAGATGATGAATGAAAATGTATCATTATATTCCCATTGGCGATTAGAATTCAATGATACATTTTCTTGATCATTGCTTCGAACATAAACGAAAAAACTGCTTGATGATAGTGATAATGATGATTGTTAGTTGCCCCTTAAATCTGATTGATGAACCAGACTAATGTTTAACTACGGTAAATAATAAGCTGGAAAAAATGTTATGTCATCAGTATACATGTGTAGTATCAACATGCAACAGCAAAACAAAAAATCTGTTGATGTGATGCGGTTACAGGAGATAATTGCGGTTTCGTTTGCCCACACGCAAAGCCACGTATTGAATACGAAGCATCTGCCACTTGACTCTTGAACAAACGATGACGAAGCGACAAGCATGCCAGAAATCACGTTCGCAAGTTCGCGAACCTACACCGGGCGTGTGACGAATATTCACATCGGTTGCATCGGCACCGATTACTTAACGTAAGATGACGGAATTAAAGAGGGGGATTGTTTGATTATGGGGTCAGTCAACTCATTATCACTGCTAACTTCACCGTACTTTCAAATTACGTTTGAAATGAAGTTAACCTTCCTTGGGTGTTAACATTTTGTGACGAATAAGGTGCTTCGGGTCATATTGACCCGGATTTCAAATTCAAATTGTGGAAAATTTATATGACCAAATTTAAAGTTTTTGCAGTCAAAATGCTTATTAGAGTCTCAATTTTCAGTTTCTGGTGAGTACTGCCCTTTTCAACCCGATTGGCTATAAGGAATCTGTGCCGGAAAAAGGCATGTTTTGCCACGATCCGTGAGGCGGCGACAGCCACAAATTTTCATCGGAACATGCTTTTCGACGGCTCAAACTTCATGATTTTTCATGAAAAGTCTACTTCTAGTCTTGAAATGGACCAATGATCATATTGGCCATTCTGGGACAATCCGGATGCCCCGGGGGAACCATTTAGGAGGGGACAAATTCGGACTTTCACCGAAACATGCCTTTTGACGACTCAAACTTCATGATTTCTTATAAGTAGTCTACTTCTAGCCTTGAAATGGGCCAATGAATATATTGGCCATTTTGGGACAATCCGGATGCCCTGGGGGAACCATTTGGGAAGGGACATATACAGATTTTCG
This sequence comes from Aedes koreicus, assembly GCA_024533555.2. Lineage (NCBI taxonomy): Eukaryota > Metazoa > Arthropoda > Insecta > Diptera > Culicidae > Aedes > Aedes koreicus. The sequence continues at coordinate 198,017 of JAHHFK020004052.1, read as the reverse complement.
CCGAAACATGCCTTTTGACGGCTCAAACTTCATGATTTTTGTTGAGTAGTCTACTTCTAGCCTTGAAATGGACCAATGACCATATTGGAAATTATGAGACAACCTGGATACCCCGGAAGAACCCTTTAGGAGGGGACAAAAACGGATTTTCACCGAAACATGCCTTTTGACGGCTCGAACTTCATGATTTTTTATAAGTAGTCTACTTCTAGCCTTGAAATGGATTAATGACAGTTGCCTTTTTTTACATACGAACTAGGATTGGGTGATCTTGGATTGACCTTTACGAGATCGATCCTTTTGATGTCGGTTTTCGATTTTTTAAATTGATCCTATGACCCTTAAAAAAAATCGGAAAGATTATCTTTTGTTTTGATCATTTCGATCTTCGGAAAATAATTAACATTTTAATTGTATATGCTAAACTTTTGAACCTGATCCAAAAAGTAGAAGAGGAAGAATGGTAAATTTGGCAAAAAAATCGTGGTAAACAATTGTAAGGTAAAGTGAGGCTGAAGGTGCCAATTTTTCTTTGAACCGTTGTAGTGGCTATATATGTACAGTGAACGCAAAAATGTAAATATGCTGTGAAACGTGAAGCCTTGGCTACAACTTCATGTTTCACGTCGCCAGCATAGGAAGCGGGGCCAGCTCGGCAGTGGGCTAATTCCTGTCGCCAAATGCTATTGCTCAACCGTTTTGAAATCGAATGATTTGATTTTCTTTTATATACAGAATTTTGGTCTTGTGTGGCTGAGTAATAGCGATTGCTGACAAAAAGTGGTCCCGCACCCTATATGAGTTCAATCAGATGATAAAAAATCAACAGTATAATAGTAATGCGCCAAGATGTGAACCTTGTGGCACCTAGGGCTGATTACTGGTAAATTTGATTGATTTCCTATTGTTGTTCTCAAATCACATTGAAATATTCTAAAACGTCCCAACGTGCTTATAAATGAGTAAAAATAGTAAACAAAGAAAGCCCTGTAAATCGGATCATTTTTGCTGATTCATGGAAGCTCACGAACTTCGATTACCGACCGGTTACCGAAATTACCGAAATCTGGCAAGTTCGGTAAACAGGACGGTAATAGAATTCGTGAAATACCAATATCAAAGAAAAACTGATCCAATTGACATAGCTTTCTTATTTTATCATTCTTACTCATTTATGAGCAATGGCGTAGCGTGGTCGATCATGGGGGGCGGTCCACTCCGGTTGTTATCCAGACAGTTGAGGAAGTGAATGAGTATTTACTATACCGGCTCCATGGATCTAGGTAACTGATTTGTTTAATTTTGTTACCAATTTAGTAAATAATAAAAACATCACATGTTGGACATTGACAAGATAGTAAATGTGAAATTGACATGGTTTCCTTTGACAATGACTCTAAGCTTGAATGAATGACCATAGCTGCTTTGTCAATATCTTCATGCATGGTGGAAATTTAGTAGTATCGGCATGTTTCGACGAAAAACCGTAATTGTCTCCTCCTGAAGGGTTCCCTCGGAGTATCTGGGTTGTCCAGGAATGGTCAATATGGTCATTCGACCATTTAATTACTAGAAGTAGATTGTTTACAAAAAATCATGAAGTTTGAGCCGTTGAAAGGCATAAAAGGTTCCCCCGGGCCATCTGGATTGTCCCAGAATCACTTAAATGGTCATTGGTCCATTTCAAGGCTGAACGTATATAACTTATGAAAAATCATGAAGTTTGAGCCGTCGAAAGTCATGTTTCGGTGAAAATCTGTATTTGTCCCCTCTATATTTGTTCTTCCAGGGCATCCGGGTTGTCCCAGAATGGCCAATATGGTCATTGATCAATTTCAAGGCTAGAAGTAGACTACTCAACCAAAATCATGAAGTTTGAGCCGTCGAAAGGCATGTTTCGGCAAAAATATGTATTTGTCTCCTCCTAGACGGTTCCCACGGGGCATTCGGATTGTCCAGGAATGGCCAATATAGTCATGGGTCCATTTCAAGGCTAGAAGTAGACTACTCATAAAAAAATCATGAAGTTTGAGCCGTCGAAAGGCATGTTTCGGCGAAAATCTGTATTTGTCCCTCCTCCTAAACGGTTCCCCCGGGGCATCCGGATTGTCCCGGAATGGCCAATATGATCATTGGTCCATTTCAAGGCTAGAAGTAGACTACTTATAAAAAATCATGAAGTTTGAGCCGTCGAAAGGCATGTTTCGGCGAAAATTTGTATTTGTCCCTCCTAAACGGTTCCCCCGGGGCATCCGAATTGTCCCGGAATGGCCAATATGGTCATTGGTCCATTTCAAGGCTAGAAGTAGACTATTCATGAAAAATCATGAAATTTGAGCCGTCGAAATGCATGTTCCGATGAAAATTTGTATCTGTCACCGCCTCACGGATCGTGGCAAAACATGCCCTCTTCCGGCACAGAATCCTTGTGGCCAAAAGGGGCAAAAAGGGCAGTACTCACCAAAAACCTGAAAATTGGGACTCTAATAAGCATTTTGACTTCAAAAACTTAAAAATTTGGCATATATAGTTTCCACAATGTGAGTTTGAAATCCGGGTCAATATGACCCGAAACACCTTATTCGTAACTTTTTTTTAGCAGCCCTTCAGAAATGTCAAAAAAAATTAGGTTCGATGCAGAAACGTAATTTCCTATGATTTAGGAAAAGTCAAGAAAATTCAAACGTCTAGATGCTTATTCTAGAAAGTTATTGCATTTTTAAAATCCATTCCGGGTCATATTGACCCCGACACCTAAAGAAGGTTAAAAAAAAAAAAAAAAAAAAAAAAAGCCCCCGCACAAAAAAAAAAAAAAAAAAAAAAAAACAAAAAAAAAAAAAAAATAAAATAAATTTTATTTTTCATTCTTTTTTTTTTAAAAAAAAAAAAAAAAAAAAAAACACACACACCACAATAAAAAAAAAAAAAAAAAAAAAAAAAAAACACAATAAAAAAAAAAAATAAAAAAAAACCAATAACACAAAACACACAGAAAGCCCACCTACCCCACAAAAAAATAACCCAACAAAAAAAATTTAATAAAAAGTGTATAAAAAAAAACAACACACAAAAAACAGTTGCTCACTAATCCGCATTACATCGTGATGGACGACAAAACCTACGTTAAGGTAACTTCAGCCAACTACCTTTACCGGAAGTCCAAGTTAGACGTTACAGCTGATGTTCGGAAGAAGAAAATGTCAAACCTTGCCAAAAAATTCCTACCAAGAACCGGAATAAGTGAACCGGAAGAAGAGAAGCGGAAGAAAAGGAGCGAAAGCAGAGAAGCGGAAGAATAGAAACGAAAGAAGGGAAATGAAGGCATCATGAAAGTAAACAAAAGAAGAGACGCGGAAGAAAGGAAGCACCAGAAAAGAATCGGAAGCAGATTAGCGGAAAAGTAGAAACGGAAGAAGATAAACGGAAGTAGAAAAACGGAAGGAGAAAAGCAGAAGAGGAAAAACAGAAGAGGAGGTGGAAAGAAGAAAAACGGAAGCAGAAAATAGAAAGAAGAGAAGCAAAAAAGAAGAAGCAGAAAAATATGACCGAACGAGAATAGCGGAAGGACGAAAGCTCGCAAAGAGAAGCTAAAGAAGGAGAGGTAAAAAACAGTAGCTGAAGCAGAGAAACTGAAGCTAAAGAAGGATAGGTGAAAAACAGTAGCTGAAGCAGAGAAACTGAAGCAAAGAAGTGGAAGAAAAAATAAGTTGAGAGAGACAAAAAAAAAGCAAATGACGGAAATGAGAAATTTGTATAAATTAAGAATTAGTGGAGCAAAATTTTACCGACACGAATGCACGCATTTGTAAAGTGTCGTAAATCAAAAAAAAATGAGCTAGAATTGAAGAAAGTCTGGATGAAAGAAACCAGACAGATAGGAAAAGCTGTATGTACAAAACTTAATGAATGGAGTCAAGAGAAAAGTATGAGTATTTGAAATGAGAAAAAAGCAAGAGCGCTTTGAAAGTGAAATGAATAATACAAATCAAAGCTTATTAACTACACAGAAAGGAAATCTGAATTTTAATTGTGATGTAAATAATAGTGCATGTAGAATTATATTTCTTTCCACACGAAGCAGCAACTTGCATGAAATAGTTATAATAAAGCCGAGCTTTTGTATACAACATTATCCGCAATGAATTGAATGTCCCAGAACTTTACACGTTTTATAATGTTAATTTGTATGCTTTGTGACGCTCCATTTATGTGCATGATATTGACCAGAAAATCATACTACTTTTTTGAGCTGTGTAGAAAATGAGAAGAAGAATATTATAATTTCCATTTAATTCCAACTTTCTTTATTGTTTATATTAACAGAGACGTGTATTTCATCAACAATGTGCAGACTTCTTCAGTGTCGTGTACTAAAACTCGACTGGAGTCGATACTAGTCCGCGACACTGAAGAAGTCTGCACAGTGTAGACGAAATACGCGCATCTGTCAAGATAAGCAATAAAGGTAGTTAGAATTAAATGGAAATTACTTCTTCTCATTTTCTAGTTACAGGTATTGCAATAACAGCTCGCACTCACCAGGATAGCTTATTAGTTTTTCTTCATTCTCTACAATTTTCAGAAGAACCCGATAAGAGGCCGAATTTTGATGAATATTACTGATAGGAAAATGTGTATCCATCAGGTATTTCAATGTCTTTCCGGCAAACCAAAATAAGTAACAAAACAAAATCTCCTCATTTTGGGACTCCACAATCAATCAAATTGTAAAATATATAAAATAAATTTGGTTAAATAAAATAAGTTACTAGTATTTTTAGTAGATTTTTCCATTTATTTGTTTCTAGTTAAGATCAGTTTGAGAGAAGGATGCAAAGCGTTAGTTGTAGGTTAAGGAACGATTCCGAAAACCTACACGGTGTTCAATAAGTTCGAATACAAGTTTTCATCATTGCGTAGGTATGCGCCATGTACATATTCTGCATTGGTATTGGTGTCAGCTTTAGCTTCATTCATATGCTACCGAATGTGCGCGGTGTTGACATTCTGTTAGTTGTTGTTTGTTTGTTACGCGCGATGAAAGAGTATCGGGACTTCGTAATTAAGCGTTTTTTGAACGGTGAGCGACCCGGCGATATATTCCGGCTGCTGAAATCGCATGGGGTCAAGCAGAACTTTGTCTACACGACCATCAGGCGATACCGGGAGACGTCCTCGACCAATGACCGTGCGAGATCCGGTCGGCCGCGTTCAGCGAGGACGCCACGGATCATCAAGATCGTGAGGGAGCGAATTCGGCGCAAAAAGAACCGCTCAATCCGGAAAACGGCTGCAGATCTCAACGTTTCCATTGGAACCGCTCACACCATACTCACCAAGGACCTTGGTTTCAGGCCTTACAAAAAACGTAAGGTCCATGGCGTTTCGGAGGCTACCAGCAAAAAGCGGTTGGATCGAGCTAAGAGGATCCTCTCTCGGCACGCTGGTCAGGAGTTTGTTTTTTCGGACGAGAAACTGTTCGTGCTGCAGCAGCCGCACAATGTGCAAAATGACCGGGTGTGGGCGCCATCGAGGGACAGCATTCCTGAATCCAATATAAACATCCCTCGGTTCCAAAGTGCCGCGTCGGTGATGGTTTGGGGGGCAGTATGCAAACGTGGTAAGCTACCCTTGGTGTTTATTGAAAAAAACGTCAAAATCAACGCGGCGTACTACAAAACTGAGGTTTTGGAAAAGGTTGTTGCCCCCAGTCTCCGAAGCCTCTACGGTGATGAGCACTACGTGTTCCAGCAGGACGGTGCACCAGCCCATACGGCAAATGTGGTTCAAGCCTGGTGTCGGGACAATTTAACCGACTTTCTGGACAAAACTTTGTGGCCTCCCAGCTCCCCGGACTTGAATCCTCTCGACTTTTTTGTTTGGTCCTATATGATGGCGAAGCTGAACGAATACAAGGTCAGCACTTTGGATCATTTCAAGACGGTAATTCTCAAAATCTGGGACGAAATGCCCATGCAGTCCGTGCGTGCCGCCTGCGACGCGTTCGAGAAACGTTTGAAGCTCGTTAAGGAGTACAAAGGGGGGGTCATTCCAAGAGAAATGTTGTAAACGTTCCTTGTAAACATAGCTTTCAATAACATAAATCCAAAAAATAAAAAAACATGTTTTCATTTTTTTAACAAATTTTGAAAGTGTATCCGAACTTATTGAACACCGTGTATACATATTATTTTATTCAAACAAAAAAAGACAAAAAAGGGGAATGTTTAACGTACCAATCCTGTATGAAATTTCTAATCGTCCGGTAAACTTAACTGAACTGTTGTTAAGAATTATCGAACGTTCCGGTAGCTTTGACAGTTCATCCAAAATATCGTTAACCGAACGTTCAGCTGTTGAAAATTCGGTAAAAAATTACCGAATACGACAATAATTTTAACAACTTCATGTTCGTCCAAAGGGTGACCATCCTCTTCTTTGACCAATTTATGCTACCAATGTATTGTATTCTCATTGGTTATTCTAATACAATGTATTCATGTATATTAATGTATTCATCAGCAAACTAAGTAGACACAACACTTATTCAGAAGCATTTACTGAGTAACCCATCATGGATTAGCAACCATTAGCAACAATGTGCAGGTTTATCCAAAACAAATTCAAAGAGAGCTCCCCGTCCCCCATCTCTGATCTAACAGCAGTGACCCTTCCATGTACGTAATGGTTTGCTAATTCTTTGTTGTTTGCACCAACCATATGGCCGTCATAAAACATTGCACTTCAAATCGAAAACGAAACTACTTGTTATCTTAGTCAGCCGAGATAACAGGATGAACTTAGTCTAGATCTATTTAGTGTGCACCTCTCGAATAGATGCAACGAACAAAACCCCGTGTTGCCCCCTTGTACGTCATTCCAAGGAAGCCCAATCACATGTGACGCCTCAATCTGGATCTTCTCAGTAAAGATATCTCTCGAGAAAATGAGTCGGAGATTTATGGCCACGCTAGGGATGCGAAAAGCTCGCCAACTGTTATTTGCGGAACCGGAGGAAGTCGATGTGCTTTGCGGAGTGTGGTTTTTGCTAAAGACGCATATTTGATACGTATGCAGGTGTAAATATTTGACATTACTTTATTTTTCTGTTGTGATCCAAGCCAATTTAAATTCGGGAACAGTGCGAGCTTATCAGCATCGCCACGACACCAAATTGCGCGGCCAATTTTCATTACAAAGCGTATTCAATCAACTGCGGTGCGGTTGTTGTTTATTTTTGTGCTGATGTTTGAAAATTTAATGCGGCCATAACTTCGCGTAATTCAATTTAGGGCCCTGTTTGGACTAAATTGTTCTGAGTTGTGCCGATGCGGCAAGATGATCGGGTGTCACAGAAGCAGATCCGAGACAACATATGGACGACCACCATGGAAGATGGGCTGGACCGGACCGGAGATGGCAAATCATGCGCCGCATCAGAATCTTTAATATTCATTATCGTATTATGAACCAGATTGTTCGGCCGAATCGGTTCGACCGGTGTTCCACTTTATTTTGGGACAGCAGCGTTACGGTTCGTCGTACGGCACCAAAGAGAGCAATTGAGGCGACGGACATGAACAAAACCGCAACTATTCGAAGAGCGAGGTGGTGGAAAGGACATTGCTGATGAGGCAACTTTCCGATCGGAAGGCAGGGAAGGGTTAGTTTGCGGGTTGTTGTTTGCGTTATGACATTGATGGGGGTTTGTTCCAGCTGCTCTGTGTTTATGGCCCGAACCGTACACATGCTAAAGGAAAAGAGACTGGCACTTTTGGATCTGCCCTGCCGGCTGCTCTGCTTCGCTTCATTTGGTTCTGTGTACAACGGGCTAAAAATAGGCTTAATCTTTATAATCGCCAATAATTGAACGGAAAGCAGTATTCAAGTATGTACGTTCCATTCGATGCCCGGCCAACGGCAAACGCGACTGTAACAACAATAACATGGAGACGCAGCAAACATGGAACGGAAAGTAGAAATAATTGAATTAGGAGTTGTCCGTGTGTTCTTCTCCATAAGTGGATGCATCCATCAAGGGAATATTCCAGATCGATGCATTAAATCTCGAGGAGTTGCATTTCAGAGAGCAGATTTATAGACGTTAGGTAAGTTTACGTAAACTTGGGCCAGATTACTTCTGTAACAAAAAATCAGAACTTCATGTATTTTGTATTGAATCTAGAGGTTTCAATACGATTTATATCAGTTTTGCAAATAATTAAGCAAAAAAGTTTGCTATGAATAAGCCCCGTTATTGGTATTCTGTATATTTCATGCTGTTTATGGGATCATCTGCAGTGTATCAGTTGGATCAATATATCGATGATGTAATCCCTCTTATACGGATCCCAATCTGACTAATTATGATTCACCAAATATTTAAGCTTATATGATTTTGACCTCTATCTACACATCAAATTCCAACAAAGTTTATTTGCGAACTACTATGAGAAAAATCTACTTATTTTACGCAACGTACAACCTAGTGCTATAAAACCTTCAAGAACCTTTCCCACTCCCCAATTACCACACGGTTTTTAGATTGTTTTTTAAATATTTAAAGAACTATGATGGTTACTCTCGAAATTTTTAATTAGTTATATATTCATGAATTCGAACACATTTCTGTGTAAAACTTTTTTTATTTTTTCTAGTAGCGTCTCGTTGGCAAGTTCAACCACCTCGAGAGTATTAGTAGACGACACTGAAGAAGACTGTACATTGTAGACGAAATACGCGTATCTGTCAAGATAAGCAATAAAGGTAGTTGGAATTAAAATGAAATTACTAATCTTTCTTCTCATTTTCTTATAAGTTCAACCTGTTCTGCTCTTTCACTAAACACAAAAGTTCTCTAGAATTTAAAAGCAGTTTCTTCGTTCAAAAATAAAATACTGTTTATGAAAATGCACACACCGTTTTCTATTCACCAACCAAAAAACAGTAAATTAATTTTGAACTGCTTTTGAATTATTGTGAAGATAATGATGGTCGCCCTGAAAATTGATAGCATAGTATCAAGCTATGTTGCCGTTTGATAAAGTTTCTAATTAAATTAAAATATGGACATTCCTTCTGATTTACCGACCTAGCTTAGTGGAAGAGTTTGCATCCAGTGAATCATGTGATGGAATGTGGAACGATTTGAACAAAAACGAAGACAGGAAACTCATCATTTCCAGAATAAGAAGCGCCACCTGAAGAAGTTCGAGTGTGAAAAAAATGGCGCAGCTGTGAGGTTCTTAAGAAACCTGATAATTCTACAAGAAACTCAACGGATCCCGCAAAGACCTTGTGCTGCGAGTCGAAATATGCCTGGATAAGTACGGTGGTATCTTGACAGATGAACGTGAGGTGCGCAGCGAATTCGGCTGGAATAGGGTCCTCCCTTAGCTCAGTCGGTAAAGGCGCAGCTACAAAGCAATACCATGCTGGAGGTGGCTGGGTGCAATTCCCGGTCGGGTCTAGGAATTTTTCGTAAAGAAAAATTTCTCGACTCCCTGGGCATAGCGTATGATTGTACTTGCCACACAATCATACTAATGCAAAAATGGTACTTGGCATCGAAAGCTGTCAATTAATAACTGTGGAAGTGCATTTAGTTGAGAGTTGAGAGCAAGCAATAAGCTTGAAATGCTAAAGAAGAAGAAGAAGGTGGGCAGCGAGCAAAATGGTTAGGCCAGCGGAACAATACCTAGGAAGTGTGAGATACTCGACAAAGTGAAGGCAAGCAGCCCTCAATCGATTTCGTGACGAAACAATGTAACGCAGATGTGATCCTAATGGGATATTGGGCCAGCATAATTAAGTAAGTAATAATTATCAGATGAAAGCGTTGCCTAGCCAGCCATGTCCAAACACTACACTGCACGCCGAGCTGTTTTTACCACGCTAGCGCGTGTATTGAATTCACCACTTTGACTTCGTGCTTCCAGACTTACACGCAACGCGGTGGGTACAGCACCAATGCCAGTGCTCGTGTTTTGGCTTCGGACATCGTGTATGATGTTTCGGCAAACGAGTGTTTCCGATTGTGTCCGATTGCCAAATACACGCGTGGTTAATTTGTTTTATTTCTACCCATGCCGTGCTTGTTAAACTCAATCAACTTATGCGCCCGTCACCCAACAACCAAGAAAACAAACCTATAAGTCAAATTATCATTTTTTTAGAATCATCCGACGAGCAATGCTCTATCCGTGGTAACCAGTGTCATACTGGGTGTATGTTGAGAGCTTTCTTGTGATCTTAACCACTCGGCTCGGGTGTTTTCCCAAAAATCAAGACACGGTGTCTAAAGAAAAACACGAGCGTGTACAGTCGTGTCCCGTCCATTGCGTTGCGGATTCATCTATAAGCACGAAACTGAAGTGGTAAATTATTGCCACATGGTGGTGTGTTTGCAGTCAAGTTCGGCTCTCGTGCAGAACGGTTTGGTGTTTTCACCAAGGCTGTGCCTCGCGTTGCTAGGATCAACAAAGGAATCAATAAATGTCCAGAAAAAGGCAGGTGATTACAAAAATGGCTGCCCACATTGTAAGAAAGTCTACATTGGTCAAATTAAAAGGACTATGGAAACGTGGTTTAAGGAACACATTGCTGAAGTTATCGAAGCTAAGAAGGACATTGAAAGGGACTTCAATACGATTTCAGATCTAAAATTGAACGACATATAGTCTCAAAACGGCTTGACTAATGATAACATAGATATTCTATGAAGTGTATGTTCGCCGTGCAAACTTGATGTACTTTAGAAATCTAAGCATCTTGCTATGAAGTACCAGGTGGGTCTCCACCAATTACCTGTCGATCTGCCGAATTTGGAAGACGTCTGCATTAAGCTATCTCAAATCATAATATTCCGTCCTCTATATCACAAAGCATTGCGATTGGTTGAGCGGATTGGAGATAATGAAATCATTGGGTATAGGACCAAGTGTCCCCCGGTTGGTGCTAAATCGATGTGCTTGGACATCAATAGAAGCAAAGTTGCCAGACGACAAGAAATGATTCTATGGACTCTTGTTTTTACCAGATCCCTTAACTGTAGTGTTGAATTGACGTGTAGCGTTGATTGAACTTTATAAGCTTCTTCTTGATTGATGCGGATATTAGTTGCGTAGTGAAGTAGTTTGTGGAGTGCGATTGTAAAACTTGAAAATTTACGAAAAGAGAGTTTGTTTTGAGCATAGGGCGTAGCACGTTTTGTATTGTTTCGGTTATCTATTGTTCGGCGGCGCGAAATATAATGATATCACTTATCAAGGTGAATCCTTATTCATCGAGCCCTACCCTGCTAACATAAAATAAACCTCCTTCCTGTGACCTTTGAGGGGGTGTAGAGGTAAACACGGTCCCTAAACAGCGAAGGCCATACTAACATACCTTTCCTATTCTCTCCTGATTGCCGCCGGTGCCGTTATTGATTATTAAAGAAATTGAATTACGGAAACGTGTACAGCGAGAATGATCGGTTATTCCCAGCCCTATTCGGTTGATTCATTGTGCAATTTCACTGATTCTAATCAATTACGGATTAGCAACCAAAAAAAAAAAAAAAAGATTTACGCTAGGTCGCATACACATTTGAGATGGAGCCAGTTTAGAGAAAACAGCTTAAAATACCGATTCTTAACTCTGTAATAGTTGAGATTTATATGCATAGGAGAATTTTTTCACCAACCTGTTCAACCTATTCAACGCGTTCCATATTTAAGAAGACAGCGCTCAGTTAAAACAATATAATGATTTAATTTGAACATCTTACGGCAAAAGCCAAGAACGGTTCAGGAACTAATTGAAAATTGTAAAATATGTTCTAGTGCTGCAAGCAGCACTCTTTACAAGAACCCAAAGAAATATTATAAGAGTTCCACTTATTTTTGGCACAAGGTTATTAAACAGAAAGGGTAGGAGTTAAATTGTATTGAAACAATAAAGTAAGGAATTACGCCCAAGCTCATTCCGATCCACATCTACATGGTACGGACAAATTATTCGTGATTTGTTTTACAGTGTAGTGTTCGAGTTTAACACATGTAGAAATGAGCACACCTGTGCCAATTGCTACTTTGGTGTATTATAAACAAATACAGAAAGTTTCGTTAGAATCGGTTCAAGTTTCGTGCTGCTATGAATACGAATCCCTTGCGAAGTGCAGTATTTGGGTAATTTGATTGATTCATCAGAAACCATATCAAAGTTCAAAAGAGCCAAATTCACATGGTTGACAAAAAAATGCTCCACGCAAATGTTGCTATCATTTTTTAAGAAAGCCGCATGATTCGAAAAGGCAATTTTGCCCATCTTGATAAACAAACCGTTTTATGAAGTAAACGAAGCCATGAAACTGTGTGCGAGCGACTGGCTGCACACAGATTCCTCGAAAACAAATTTATTTATTTTCATCACTGTATCCTTGATAGTCGAAGCAACCGTAGGGTCTTTTTTCGGTTATCATCAACTTTCCAATATGAATGAGTGGTTCCCACTATTGGCAGCAACACTATTGGCCACGGTTGGAATTCCGCCGACAAAAGTTTTTTTTCTCTTTTATATGTGCCATCATCGGACTCCAATCTCCCTTTCATCAAGTTTGGGCTTCTTGATCGATAAAGCGTTTTATGGAATAAACGTAGGCATGCAAGTGCGTGCGAGTGAAAGGTTGCACACAAATGGGTGGGAAACAATCTTTGTCTTCATTGCTGTACCGCTGAGTGCCTCGACAATCGAAGCAACAGTAGGTTATATATTCGAAACTTCGAATCTCGATTACGAATGTCGTTTTTTGTTAGCTATCCATGGGTCGAATTACTTAGCTCGAAACGAACGAATTTTTGTACGAACGCTTGTGAGAAAAAGTTCTTTGTTTCGAGATCCGCAAAACGGCTCCAGGACTCCAATCTCACAACACATCAACTAGTACACTGCACAACCTTACGCACACATTGCATTTTTCAAAGCGCATTGGTGTGTTCCATGTTTGCCCAGAATCCTCCCTTCTTAGCTAAATAAAGGTGTGCAGCTACAAAGCAACAGCATACTGGAGGTGGTCTGGGAATGTTTCGTTAAGGAAAATTTCTCGACTCCCTGTGCATAAGATATGATTGTACTTGCCACACAATCATACAAATGCAAAAATGGTACCCAAAACCCCAAAAATTTTTCCCCCCACTTTCCCCTCCCACTCTAACGACATTAATTAATAACTGGGGAAGTGCATTGATAACACTAAGTTGAAAGCAAGCAATAAGCGAATTGTGAAAGCAATAAGCATGAAATGCTGAGAAAGAAAATGTTTACCCACAATCAATGTTGCTTTTTTCTTCAAGTTACGGTCCATAGCGAGAAATGAATTAAAATCATGGTAAATTGCATTACAATCATGCTTTTTTATTTTGGGTGTAACAGATTCCGGATGCCACATAAAAATGGCCAAATTATTGTTTCAATAGGCTCTAGCCGTGCGTCATTTACTCCTAGGCTCAAGGACTTCACATAGAAAGTTCAATAGCCCATTCCATACAACAGGGATATTTTAAGCTGCAAGAATGTTCTTTGTCTTAAATGACACTATCTATATTCGAATGGTTCAATTGTCTACCCCAGCGAACTTTATCGAAAGAAACAGGTTTATTCTCTACTTATTTTAGCTTCATGAAAGAAATCTTCAGCCGGAACAATTAATCGTTGACAAAAAAAACAGGTTTAGAACGCAATCCAGCAACATAATGAATACAAACCGGACTCCCAACGAAGACATTTTATCTTTATTATCAAATGCATTAGTCTCATAGTAAAACTCAAGAAACTAAATTTCCAAAATGCCACACGTTGCTTTACACCTCTCGAATAAGTATCAACTATGGGGCTATAATTAAAAATATATTCACGATTCACAACAGAAAAACAATCCCATCAGTCACAACAAAAGTGAGCCTGGAGGTTATCTTAGTGCAATAATTGCACTGCCGTTGTTGGCGTTCGAGTGTCTAGTTTTGCTCGATCAACTATCAGCCCAACCAACAAGGACGAATTTCAGTTACTCTTTACTCCTAACATTTATTTGCTGACAGATGCAAAAATCTCCTTTAATTATACTACTTTTAACTAGCGCTAATAAATAATAATGAATATTAATTGACCAATAACTGACCAAGTTAAAAATGGAAGCATAAATGTTAATCAGCTGCGAAAAAACTACTAACATTGTCCTGGTAACCATTTCTGCGAATGACAAGTTCGTCAGCACTATTGATTCAGCACAAGTGCAAACCGGAAAATGGGGCCAGCCACATCTTGTTTCGGCTAGTTTCCATTTCCCAATAATATTCGTAAGTCGATCAACTGATCTGCATCATTCGTCGATGTAAATTGAAAATTGTAAACATAAACAATAAATTGTCGATAGATATGACTGTCTTTTCTAGTGTGGTGACGGTAGTTCATCTGCTTTTTTTTTCGCATCATTGCGGGCATCCGTCGCGACAAGATCATTAGCGTTGGTCGTTCCTTGTTCGGTTGAATCTCTATCTGTCTGTCGGTGTATGTGCGATAACGCTGATTGATGATTACGACTTTGTTATTGTTGACATACTCTTCATTGCTAGTTCAGATCTTCGTCTTTATATTCCATGCTATTCGCCATCGTATTGTTGCATCGCCATATGATTCGCTCTCTTCCCTGGAGCAGCCAGTAGCTTCCAGCCAGAATATAGAGTGCAACTGATATGTAGCGATAACGTCGTACGTAGTACTGTAAGTAACAGCCGAGCTAGCAGTGAAAGCCAAGTGCAGCTTTGCGGTTTTCAGTTGAGCATTGATGGAGACTGACAGGAGCTTCCTGACGAGTGCGGTACGATGATTGCTGCATAGGTACGGGTGTATTGAGGGGACAGTTGTTGCTTTTTCACGCAACTGCACAACGAACGCAGCGTGCACATCGTGGTGATTGAGTTCAATGGAAACATCATTGACACAGAAGCCGAGTGTTAACTAGGTTTGTTCCAACTGGAAGCCGGTCGCTGTTCAGAATTACGCTTTTGTTTTCGTCTGTTACCATAGGTCAGTGTTTTCTATTCCGATGATAGGTGTTTTCCGATGACACTATACCTCCCAGTGACGTAGCTCAATTAGCATAAAGTCGTGATTCGAGTTAGAGACTGATATTAGGTTAATGATCACTGCCGTTAAATGTATGGAAGACGATTTTTCATCTGCTTTAGTACTGTGTATTAGGAACTTTTTTTTCAATATTCAGTTGAAAAAGTCCACTGTATTTATTTGGAGCTTGTACTAGGTTTTCTACTGTATTTATTTTCTGATGAAAGCAATTCAAAAAGCAGTTTTGCATTTATTTTTCAGAGTTGTAAACTCGTATTGACCTAGTCATATAAAAAAATTCAAATTTCGAATAAGAAATTATTTTTAGAAGTAAAGATTAGTTTAGGAATTTGTTCTTGAGTTTTCTTAAATAGCTCGTCAGTTTCCCTAACATCTCTTGATTTATTTCCCGAATGCTAAACAAAATTATGTTCATAATTATTAGGCCTTCTCACCAAAACACAAAAAGTTCCATATTCAACGGAAGATTATTTTTCTCATATTAAGTCGAACTTCTGGACGAAATTTCATCTAAATCAATTTTCTGGCTTCTAAAATTTGCATCTCAAGATTGAAGCCTTGAAAGTAACTACAACAACTTGCTTAGCAAAGCTTTATATACTATTTCTCAATGTTGGTACAAGTATACGATTATTAAGGTGGTTCAATTGATTTTTGGCTTAGTTTTGTGTTTGGCGATTTCCCAAATCGGTAGTTTTTTGTCAGTTTGTATTCTACTAACTTTTATAACATTTTAATGACATTTTCAGCTTCACATTAATGCATCTTTGTAAGTTTTAGCCCACCTAACCCAAGTTATATATTCACATGAAGCTTCAACCGTCGCTTCGTCCGTTACTTATTTTTAGCTGGCTTTTAAGTCTTCATTTTCTTTTTATTTCAGTTGGATATTGAATGTTATCACATATTGTTTAGTATCGTTGATTGTGTTTTTATTAATATTATTTTTCAGGATTCCATTTATTTCAGAAATCATTATTCTAGGCTCTTTGATCAAATTGCTAACTTTGAAATGTAACTAGAATGGCATGAGGAATGCTATTGAAAATATGTCTTGTAGCATAATCTGTTGATTCTCAGAGAAGGAGCCAAACATCTTTTTATTGAGATTTAATCTTTGTTGATTGGACTAATCAACTCTGTTTTTCAGTTTTTCCAGGACTGTTAGGATGTTACTACATACCTAAAAAAAAATTTTCAGTAACAAACCAGTGGATGTCAGATATACTTTATTAATACATTTATTATATTCTGATACGTATATTACATACATTCATTCAATAACAAAGGGGAAGGGGGGAATACAGGGTGGCAGACGAACTGTAGGCTGGATGAGGGATTCGTGGTTATCTGGCCCAAGTCATGGATGACAATTTTGCCTTCCTTGATGGAAATCGTCAGATCGAGATCAACGAAGGTCTAATTGTCTTCCGACAGTCTACAATGAGTTTGCTGACCCTATTTTTAACAAACCACCAGATGGAAATCCTAATGCGTATTGCTTACTGTTCATTTCCTGGAGTGTATCGAAAATAAGCTATCCACAAACTTTCTTTCAAATTATGTTGAAAACCGATATTTTATTCATACAAAAAATTGATCCTTTATTGTACGAGGTTAAACTTGAACATAATGAAGACCGGATGAAATTTAAGTTATTCCTTCACGAATTTTCGAACTTTGGATCGAATGCTCTTCATCAAGTTCCGGACAAGTGTTGCATCGCATTTTTTGGACGCTTGAGCCCAAATTTTTTTGAACTCCTGCATGTTCCCAGCTGCCTTACCAGTCTTCTTGGAGACTCTCTTCACGATTGCCCAGTAACGTTCGATGGGTCGAAGCTGAGGGCAATTTGGTGGATTGATATTTTTCTAAACGAAATCCATACCCTTTTCCGCAAGCCAATTGAGAGTGGTTTTGGCATAGTGAGCCGACGCTAAATCCGGCCAAAACAGTGGAGGTGTGCTATGCTTCTTATATAAAGGCAACAATCTCTTCTGGAGACCCTCAGATCGATAGATTTCCGCATTTATAGTTCCGGTAGTGTAAAAAATGGTTGACTTCAAACCACAGGAACATATTGCTTGCCATACCAGTACCTTTCGACCGAATTTCTCCACTTGAATCGACCTGTCCGCATCGCTCACATCCTCCCCAACGACGGCAGTAAAGTATTGTGGACCTGGAAGGGTTTTTGAGTCCTCCTTTACATAGGTCTCATCGTCCATCAAAACGCATGCATCCGGACGCTGCAAAAGACGCGAATACAATTTCCGGGCCCTTGTTGCTGCTCGCTTCTTCTGTTCTGCACTTTGTTTCGAGATTTTCTGCTTCTTGTAGGTCTTCAGGTGGTTTCGCCTCTTGATACGCTGGATCATTCCGACACTCGTTCCTGCTTTTTTGGCCAAATCACGTATTGACATTGATTTGTTCTTCATGATTAGAGATACCACTTTCTGCTCCAGTTTCGGGTTGGAAGAACCGGGTTTTCTGCCTCTTCCTGGTAGCTCATCCAAAGAATAGTGTTCCCCAAACTTATTAATGATGGTTTTAACACTCGCATGCTGAATTCCAAACCGCTTCGCCAATTTTCGCATAGTAATACCCTTCTCACTTAGCCATGTGTCCAGAACCTTAATTTTCACTTCCTTTTCAATACGCGACATTTTGAAAACGCAGAATTTGAACCGCACAAACAAGTAAACAAAAGAAAGCTGACAGTCAAACGTACAGCATGCAGTGTTCAGAGCATAAAAAACCATCACAAATACATGCGTACAACGCAAATGTATGTGGATAGCTTATATTCGATACACTCCTTAAGAGCGTTTTGTTGGAAGGAGATTCTCTATCCTCTCCGTGGGTTTCGTGTAAGTGCTTCTGCTTACGGGTCCACACCGTCGTTTTTGACCCTTCATACAACGGAATAGTGAGGATTATAGGTATGTACAATTTGATCTTGCCATTGGGAGGAACCGTACGCCATTGCAAGTCCTGCACTGGTGGTGGCTTCTTATCACATCATATCATTACTAATTATGATTTTCTTGCGTAAGGATTACGCAGCAAGAAACAGCAATTGATTATAATGTTTTGAAATTGGAAATAATTTCTCATCAACATGAGACCCTAGTAGCGGACAGCAATTTCTGTTAAAACCAAATATATGAAGAGAAAGTATTGATATGTCCGTTAGAATAGAAGCAATTGAAAATGAACGGAGGGCTATTTTGAAAAGGCGGTATCCAATCAAGCACAGAATCCTTTGCCAAGCTACCCCAGTGCGGAGTAGGCAAGGGAGGAGAAGGGACCCCCCTTGACTGGCAAAATAGTGCGCGCTTGATCGTGCTCATATACCGCAGATTGCACATTGTTTATGATAATTCATTTCCTATTTCAAAAACATAAAGAATCATTTAAAGTTCCAGTAGCAAACTAGAGTTATCGGAAAATTCATTTTTTTTTTTGTAAATTTATTAATCGTAGTAAATATGCTTGTTTGATCTTGTTAATTGTTGTTATCTAGTTTCAGTTATTTTATGGAAGATCTAAGAAACAGTGCATCAAACGTAAAAAGAGCAAGCGTTAATTAACACAAAAATAGCAAAAACCGTAAAAAATTAAAAAAGTAAACAAAAACTAAAAAAATACTAAATTTTAAAATTTTGGGCTGCTGCTTGCCTGTTCCTTCCTCTTGATGAACCGATCTAATCGATGAAATATTTTTAGATTTCAGTTTGGAAGTCAGGTCCAGATGTCAATTATCATGTTTTTATACTTTGACTCATATAACCACATTACATAATATATTTTGCCATTGATAATTTTAAAAAAATGTTGGGGAAAGGGAGGGACCATCAGGGCATCCGATTGAAATAATTTGGATCAGGAGAGTGGGAATACCAACTCCCTATTATTAACATTTCACGAATAAAAGGCGGGCTCTTCTACCCGCTCATTGAGGCATCCTTCTATTAAACGGTTTGCTTCTTGACCAATTGTTTGATCATGTTATTGGAAGGAGATTCTTTTCTACCCCGTGGATATGTTTAGGTGACTTTGCCTATCGTCCACCCAATCCGTTTTTGGCCCTTCATACAGTGACATGTGAGGGCAATCAGAGGTTGTTAAACTTGATCAAATCTAATAGGGAGGAGAGCCCCCCCACCGCACCTCCCTTCCTCCCCTCGTTAAATACATATATCATCTTCCTCACCTCACACACAACCACCACAATAACCCAAACCCCCCCCAACAAAAGGATTTTTCTTTGTTTATTTAGATGATGGGTGGCAGCGCCTCCGATGCTCTTCTCCCCCCCCCACCACGAAAAGAAAAAGAAGAGAAAAAAGACTATTTCGTCTCGCCCATTGGAGCCCCCCCAACCCCACCCCCCGCCAAAAAAACAAACACATAATGGCGGGCAATCTTGCCCACTTTGGACCCCCAAGGACGCTAAGATCGAACAAAGTTCGCCGAACCACAAAGTTGGCCATCTACAAGACATTAATTAGACCGGTAGTTCTCTACGGCCACGAAACATGGACATTGCTAGTGGAGGACCAACGCGCCCTTGGAGTCTTTGAACGGAAGGTGCTGCGTACGATCTACGGTGGAGTGCAGATGGAAGACGGAACGTGAAGAGATCGAATGAACCACGAATTGCACCAGTTGCTGGGAGAACCTCCCATCGTACACATCGCAAAAATAGGTCGACTACGATGGGCTGGGCATGTCGTAAGAATGTCGGACGACAGCCCAGTGAAAATGATTCTCGAAAACGAACCGACAGGCACAAGAAGGAGAGACGCGCAACGAGCAAGGTGGATTGATCAAGTAGAAGGCGACCTGCGGACCCTCCGCAGACAGCGAGGCTGGCGAGGTACAGCCATGGAAACAACTTCTGTGTACAGCAGAGGCCA
This sequence comes from Aedes koreicus, assembly GCA_024533555.2. Taxonomy (NCBI): domain Eukaryota; kingdom Metazoa; phylum Arthropoda; class Insecta; order Diptera; family Culicidae; genus Aedes; species Aedes koreicus. The sequence continues at coordinate 177,969 of JAHHFK020004052.1, read as the reverse complement.
CACCGGCTTAGTCTGATTGGTAAGGTAAGGTAAGGTACTCTTTCTAGTAAAACGCCTTGTTGATTGTGCCTGTAATGACGAACGATTTACTCTTTCTGCCACACGTACAAACTGCTTGTCAAACAAGGTATATTTTGGGCTATTTCGATGTCTTCTTCGTCCGGAAATGCTCAACAGTTACATTTCTGGCCATAGCCAATTTATCTTAACGAAAATCCCCCCCCCCCGGAGGACCCCCCCCCAACTAGCTAAGGGAGGACCGCAACGCATGACTTCGTCAAATATTCGCAGTACAAACGTGGAACCCCTGATTTTGCTGTCAAGTTCTGTTTGTCGTTACGCTTTGGAATTGTTTTACTGTTTTAGCCCAGAACGCTTTTTAGATTTTTAGACAAAACCAGGTGACATTCCTCTTTTACGAGCCACCCTTCGGGGTTTCTTTCAATATCCCCTTCGCCTCGTCCATTGTTTGAATCACTTCTCGGCTTCCTCTCGACTTTCAAACGTTCTGAAAATGATTTGAGCACATCGTGAACAGTGGATTAAGGTAAACTCATTTTTTTTGCATGTTCCCGCATTGATAAGTCAGGATTTCCTTACGTCCGTAAAAAATCCGCACGCGCACGCGCACGTCCATTCGTCGCCATCTTGAACACTAAACATGGAATGTAAACACCAATCAAAAACGTTTGTGTTTGGTCAATCTTTTTCATCAAGAACTTCCAGCCATACCTCAGCGCAATTTTTCACTCCTACGTGCAATATTTCAAAAGTCCAGATTAATGTGGGTAAAAATCATGTGGGCGGTATGAAAAATCCTGAGATCTCCGGGCATGATTTGGCCAAAAAGTTTAACGCGACGAACAGTACAGTTAAGTGAATCTGTATGCCCGAAGGTTATCGGTCCTACCATGTTAGGAAACATCCCAACAGAATGCTGAAACAAAATCAAGCGACTAAAATTCGTGCATTTGTACGATCAAGTTCTGACTAAGTATAACGGATGTATTCCGGTGGACGAGCAAACATGCGTAAACATGGACTCTGAACAAATCCCGGGTCAAATATTTTACATTGCTAAACGTAAAAGGGATGCTCCGGATAACTTAAAATACGTCTTTACAGCTAAATTCGCTCACAAGTTAATAATTTCGACTACGTGACTACGTGTTAACAAGGCGACTCCAGAAGTAATTTTTTTATTCAATCACACATTGGTCCCGTGAAATTCTGGAACCATTACAGTCGAGATTTCTTGGAATGGCGGAGTAGTGTGGATTCTGTTGAAAAAAATATCGGAAATATGGTAAAATAATCAAAACATCAGATTTGGAGAAATTGTTGGAAAAAATACACTGAAAATTATATTTAGTTTACATTACGAAATCGAAAGTAGCTAGCTTGCTTCATATTAAATGCTACACGCGCAACTGTCAAACATACGAAGCATTTATTTAAAGAGAAAGAAGATTTGTGTATTGTATGAAAACAATGCGAAGAGTATTGAGAGATCTGTAATTCGAAAAAAGCACAACCACGAGGAATGTGGAATATGATCCTATGCTTTTGAGAAGAGCTGTTATTGAATCCCGTGGTTGGTTTTACAAAACCGTGGTGAGTCGTTAGAAGTTACTTCAATAATAAAGATGAAGTTACAAATTTCGTCAACGCTTATATTTTATTTCGGGATAAACCAAAGATTCCCGCTAAATCTAGTAGCAACACCAACATGTACGAGTACGATAGTAGAGAATCAGCGATTGGCTGGTCCTCGCGAAATTCATTTCGTCCATTGTACAAATGGCGTAATGAAAATATTTCACCAAATGACAAGCAATATGAATGTTTCTTACAATTTACGAGACGTTTGTTTTTTTGTGCCAAGTCCAAATTTACGAAACGAGCAAAAGCAGATTTACGAAAAAAAATGTTTGGTGTAGCCGATCAACTTATGTATGCAAAATACATTGAACATGATATTGTATTATTAGTTCAAAGAAAAAGAAAACCTACAAAATGCTATGCTAAGACTCTTAACATTTTTTTTAGTCTTGGAAGAATTAACCCATTTTGTACGGCTCAGTTCTAATGTCGATTGTTTTAAAAGAGAACAAACATATTTATAGAATCACGAAATCGATTTTCGTTAATCATTTCTTAAATCCAGACACTTCACACCGTCGTTAACCGCTATCAATCTGCAGTCACCAAATCACGGTAATACACACATGATTGCAGCGTTATTTTTGAACCATTCAATTGATGTATCTAAATAAACGAGCAAGCCATTATGGGATTTACCCGGCACCGCTCGTTTTCGTTCGATGCGAAATCGTCAAAGTCCCCTCATGCATTGATTCGTGACCTGTTCCTCAAGATCATTTGCGTTTGTTGTGTAACCTGTTGTTATCCTATCGATATTTTGTGTAACTTGTAACTTCGGATAATCAACGGTGTAGGCTTGATTTTGTTTTTTCATTTACTTCAAACACAATTCCTTTTCAAATGCATAGTGAACGGAACTGGATTGACCACGAATCGGGGGTGTGTATTTGTTGACCAACCGACTAATCAACTACCGAAAGGTGCATAGTGATTCAGAGAGGTGAAATTTAATGGGAAAACAATAAAATCAACTTGCATGAAATTAGATGTGCAACTTCTAATTTTTTTAATCTTGAAATCAAACATTTCGTGTATTAAATTAAATTGAAAATGTTATGCTATGTATCTTCATTAGACACAGTTTAGCAGTGTGATCTGAGGATTTTCTAACGAAAATTTCAGCCAGCTTTCTTTCAACGTCGACCACTGTGCGGCGAGCCTCGAGCTTTCAAAATAACATCCTAAATTATGCAGGCTGTGTTGATAGCGAGCCATCAGTAGGATGAAAAACTCCGAGGAAAATTAAATAAATAGTGGAGGAAATGAATTAAACAAAAGCACACAGAAAACGGAGGCGTATTTATGAGTACACAATAAATAACGCCATTTTCGGAACTGTACACACCTATTGGGTATTGATTTTCCTCCCGATTGGGGTACCTATTTTTGGCCTACGTGTTGAAAGCTTTTGGGGTGTTGAACGTGTTGAAAGGGTGTCAAACCTTTTCCCAGCAGACGCGAAGTGTTTTACATAATAATCGCTCGAGAGACTAGTTAATTGGTCTGATCCAATCGGAACACCATCAAAAAAAGGTTATTCCCCCTGCCGAACATTTGATTAATCGGAAGAAAGGTAGTTCAATTAGATTGATTAAATAAATTACAAATTGAGCTCGGAAGGTTACGATAACCGTTAGGTAGAGTGTTCGATATTATACCACCAAGTTTATCCTTTCAGTGAACCACCAGCGGAATCCATCGAACCGTACTGCAAGTGATTTTATTACATACTACCTACATCCAAAAGTACGTGCCATAGACCGCTCAATACGGACTTGCATTTATTGCAGCACGATTTGATGTTATTAAATTAGATGAAAGAAGAAGAGAGTGAGCTTTATGTGCCCTCTGCCAGTGCCGTCCAGTCCAATTCAATTGCATCGATATAATGCAATCGTTGAGTGGAAACAGCAGCAACGAACTAGTGAGCGACTATATGGTCAAGTAAATTTTATGACCCAGCAACTAGAAAACTCAAAGGAAACTTAGTTAGCTACTGAGAATATCTGTGCTTTTATCTTTGCATCTATGGCTGTCAGTAGCGATGATTCATGGGAAATTAAATGATGCCCCTCCGTCGTTGTTGGCTCATATGAAGGGCGGTTTTCATCGTATCGGTTGGGTTATTGTTTAAAGTTGCTTCGAACCGGAGAGGGTTCAGTGAACTGTGGAATTTATTTAGCGAATTTTCAACTGAGGTCTCGTAGAAACATTGATTTAAGTTTCATGTTGAATGAAATGATCGTGAAGTTGATAGTATCAGCAATGCACTGATTTAAATGAATGAAAAACAAATTGCGAAGCAGAATTTGATCTGCAGACAAAAGGGTGGAATGCGCATCTAAGAATGATGTAGAGTAGAACCGTTGTGATTCTTCAGGAATGGAAAGAGACGCTTTTGAAGACACTCTTGCTTATATGGTTCCACATGGTTCCAGAAGTGATGCATGGAGCGCTCATTTCACCGCATCAGCAAATCGCCTGCCAAATTAGGAATTTCATGGCAAATTTTGCCATTTTCTTCTTCCCCCCCCCCACAACACCAAAATCCTCCCCATTTATTTTTTTTTTTTTTATTTTTTTGTGGTGTTGTTATTTAGTTCATTTTTTTCTTTTTTTTTCAAACAACACGGAACCATTTTTTTTTTTTTCTTTCAAATTGGCGGTTCAACTTTTTGCCCGCGCTTGAATTCCGCCCCCCCCCTTTTTTCCCTTTTGAATTATTTTTGCAACATTTGCCCCCCCCTCCCCCCCTCCCTTCTTTTTTCATTCAAAAGCTGCTTAAAGTTTTTATCATACAGGACACGGTGGTATTAGTGATACCAAGCTTCTTAGCAATTCGTCTAACAGTTGGGTAGATAAGTCTGTGTCCTGACTAAGAAAAAAACTTTTTTTTTTTGATAAATTCAATTTTATTATTCAACATAGTTGCCTTCGAGGGCGATACAGCGATTATAGCGATCTTCCAACTTTTCGATACAATTTTTGTAGTACGATTTGTCTTTAGCCTCAAAATAGGCCTCTGTTCTGGCGATTACTTCTTCATTTGCGCTAAATTTCTTACCAGTGAGCATTCTCTTGAAATCTGCGAAGAGGAAATAGTAGCTGGGGGCAAGATCTGGAAAATACGGTGGATGAAGAAGCAATTCGAAACCCAATTCATGCAATTTCGCCGTCGTTTTCATTGATTTTTGACACGGTGCATTGTCATGGTGAAACAACACTTTCTTCTTCTTCAAATGTGGCCATTTTTCTGTGATTTCGATCTTCAAACGCTCCAATAACGCTGTATAATAGTCGCTATTGATGGTTTGTCCCTTTACAAGATAGTCGATGAAAAAATATTCCATGTGCATCCCAAAATAAGGACGCCATAGCCTTGCCAGTCGACTGTTGCGTCTTTCCACGCTTTGGATTGAGTTCATCGCGTGCAGTCCACTCCGCTGACTGTCGATTGGACTCTGGAGTGTAGTGATAGAGCCATGTTTCATCCATTGTCACATATCGACGCAAAAATTCGGCTTTATTGTTGTTAAACAGCTTCAAACATTCCTCCGAATCATCAACTCGTTGTTGTTTTCGATCAATTATGAGCTCACGCTGCAACCACTTTGTACAGAGCTTTCGCATGTCCAAATAATATGAAGTACACGATCCTTTCATATCTTCAGAGTTTCAGCTATCTCCCTCACTTCACTTTACGGTCATTTAAAATTATTTAGTACATTTTTTTTAACCACCTCTTTTGGGCGTCCACTGCGTTGTGCATCGTCTGTGTCTGTACGACCACGTTTAAATTCACGAAATTAATAATTTATATTTGATTGTGCTAGCGCAGAGTCCGGGTAACATTTATCAAGCCATTGTTTGGTTTGCACAGTATTTTTTACCATAAAAAAGCAGTGATGAATTAACACACGAAAGCCATGTTATCCATTTTTTTCAGCATAACAAAAGTTGCTTCACTCAAAACCTTCTATCTCACAAACTACTGATCTGCAAGCTGTGAAATTTATACACGTATCTTTTAAAGGTTGGTACTAACTGAAAATCATATAGATTTAATTCTAGTGGCTCCATATAAGACAACAAAGACTTATCTACCCATCTGTTATGGGATGCATTAAGAATGGCTATATGAGTGCATACCATTTTTCACGCAGGGTTTGCTTTTTCGAAGCCTTCGTCGTACGTACTTCACGAATTGTTATGAAACTTCACAGAATGATTTGTACCCCTATTCCTCAATGATTGACGCAAAGCGGAGACGCAACAAAGGTCCTTTTTGCCGTTATTTTGTGTTCAACTGCATCACGGCAGGTATATAAACCCATCAGAAAAGAGAAACCGTATCACGTTTATACCTAGAAAGGAGACATCAGATAAAGAGAAGAAGCCAAGCAGCAAAAGTGTCGTGTTATTTCTGCATTTCAACCAAGGCAGTCTACAAGATATCCACTACCCTCTCTAGCGAGAGCATACGAAAAGAGCTGATTTGCGACACAGTTTTGAGGCAGAAAAGTTACAGATTTCCATGGTGAAAATGAAAATCGCCAGCCGAATAGTGTGTAAGGCGTTGGTTTATACCGGCTCAGCAGTGAGCCAGCCTTTCAATTGGCTGAGCGTAGTGAAAAACTGAAAAAAATAGTATGCTAGTAATGGAAGTGAAAAATGCCTATCGAACGCTCGCTGAAGAAGCACAGCCCGTGGATCTTAGAGAACTGAAGATGATGATATACCAAAGAGGGCAAATTAAACGCAAAGTGACGGAGAAGATCATCCTACAAAAGTGAACAAATCATCGCTTAAAGTTTTTTCAAAGAAGCTGCATTACACCGAATACATTTCGTTACACCGTGAAGTGCTTGCCGCCACACCACCGTCGAAGGTAGAAGAACAAGACGAGAAGCTCGATGAGTTCGATCGAATTCACACCGAAGCTCTCGAACGACTGATAAAAATTTTCACCAAGTCTTCTACTGCAACCGAAGTTCATGCTGACGGATCAGCACCACAAGAGATAGTGCAGCAACAATCCCTGAGAGCACCTATACCAACCTTCGACGGCAAGACGAAGCTGTATCACTTAGACAAGTATCCTTGTCGGCGAAGCAACTGATTTGATCAACGTCAAAAGGATCCAGGACAATAATTTTCAACAAGTGTGGAAACATATCACCGATCTGTTCGAGAATCTAATCTTCATCGTGGATACCCACATTGATGGTTTGATCCAGCTGAAGCCAGTAGCGAAGGGAAATCTCAAGGATCTTGTGGTGATGACGAAGGCCTGCGACTGCCCTATCGCGGGATTGGAGTACCAGGGTTTGGTCATCGACAAACTGGTCTTGATACCGAAGCTAGTCGTCAATCGCCTAGATAAACTTGCGATAAAAAAAACACCATTCCCTCTTACACAATGAATCTTTCTGGATACACCATCAGTCCACACCAGGGACGCATCATCCAAAGCCAGTCCACAGACTCCACAGACAGATTCCGCGAATCAAGCCTCCACATCTGGGACGAACCCAAACCAGCAACAACAATCCACAGTGAATTCCACATGTTCGTGTTACCATTCTCAAACCATAAAGACTGTGATGTTGCTTGAGAATAATGGCAAGTCAATTTCTTGCCGTACGCTTTCGATAGTAGTTCGCAAGTTAATTTCCTTTCCGAGCGCATAGCCAACCAGTTAAACGTCCCTCGAAGGTCTATATGTAGAGTGTTTAGTGGTTCCGGGATCGAAGATCAATGTTTCTTCTTGGCCGATCCCTGCTGGAATCCAACTTGTACTGGAGGGCATCGATATGTTGATTGATGCCTCCAAATTTTTCAGTCTTCTCAAGTCTCACACCCGCCGCTTGATTCGTTGAACAAAACAATTACAAAGTTTTGGGAAATTGTACATGTTGCAGAAACAAACCCGTTAGTTTCTGAAAACGAATGTAAGAAGTCCAAACGCACCGTCGTTTGCCGTTAGATCGATTTGTAGTGAATTTTCCTTTTCGGGAAAAATTACTAAAAAAACCAAACAACAACAAACCACACACCAACCAACCCAACTACCCCTCTCCCTTACACACCAAATCTATGGGTTGGTTTTCAGTAAAAATATTTACGGTTTTGATTCGTAAAATTTAAATTTTGCGGAATGCTTTGTAAAATGGCTTGATTTTCAAATATCTGTCAAAAAACTACAAGTTTTTGGTATTTCCTTTAAGAATTTTGCTGAGAAATTGTTATTACTTTACTGATGTAATTTGTAAACATTGAAGTGTCATTGCCAGCTCTACTGCTCAGTAAAAGAACTACCGATTTTCGGTAAAATAACAACAAATACTGCAAGCAAAACGTAAAAAATCACTGGGTTTACTGAATCGTGCAGTTAAAGTTGTACCTGTCAAATCTTCGTCATTTTTTCATTCTACGCGGTGGAAAATTGGAAACTAAACTAAACGTGAAAATTGGAAAATTGTGTGTTTACGGTATAAAACAGAAATGGAGGAGGTGTTGGATATAATCGGGCCACAGATAATGAAGTAATGGAACTTTTCAGTAAGTATGATAGGAATGTTTTCTAAATAATTTGACTTTTTAGCATTCGAACAAAATGGCTGGTGAACGCATAATTTGCTTTTCTGTCGTTTACCAGTTCCAGGATATGTTGAAGGGCTTGGCCATCATATTCAATGGCACATCCAAAAGGAAAACACGTTTCAACTGAAACTTTATTGTATAACTGCAATTCCCTAGTGTCGAATGCAATATCAAATTTGGGATCGTTGAAACGGCATATTATAAAAAAACATCCTCCGGCTTTAAGAGTCAAGAACCTAATAACTACAGTGATGAACTTGATGAGCTTAGTAACGATGCTCAAGATTTTGTTCATCTAGAAAGCAAAAATAAGAATGCGACGCAACGACTTTGGCGGAATCAAGCAGATCGTAGCCAGGAGTATTTGCCGGTTGACAGCCAATGTTGGAATTCCTCACAATAAAGTGCTTGACCGGGTGATCTGCGAAATATTGCTAAACATGTATCCAATATCTTGGAGAGCTTACAGAATCATTTTTGAGAAAAAACGGAACTGATATGAATTTAAAACCTACCATCGATTTGTTAATAAGTTCAAAAATTAGAATTATTTGGGAGTGTTAGAACCTATAAGAAACAACAAATTTTCTTAAAATCACTAGCTGTGAACGTTCCTCAGCCATCTCCTAAGTGCATTGGAAGACGTGATGTCGTAGTTGGTTGCTGGTGTCAACAAGACTGTTCGTATCAACGACACCTTCATGTACATCCCCATAATTCAAACACTGAAGCTACTATTTCGAAATCCTGCCACCAGATCTCTTCTAACACAAGAAGAATATTTCAACCAATCAACTCCAGGCGTTAAAGAATACAGCTCGTCGTGCACAGGGTTGTCGTATGAGAAAAATGATTATTTCAAAAAGTATCCACACGCCATACGCCTTTCTTTATATCAGGACGATGTTGAAATTGGAAATGCATTCAGCTCAAGAGCAGGGAAAAACAAGATTTCTAATTTTTGCATTAAGGTTCAAAATTTTCCTGCGCAGTGGAATTCGTCTCCAAAAACTATTTTTCCCTGTTACATATGCTCTGTCAAGCCAAGTCAAACAATATGGGTACAACAAAATTTTGCAATCGTTAATTTTGGACCTTAAAAAGCTTGAGGAAGAATGGAGTATATTATGGAGACGAAAATTCGAGCTACGACTACTGTTACTGTATTTTGTGGAGATACGCTAACCCATGAAGTATTCGGACTACTTGCCCTGGTGCAACTTATTTTTGTAGGATCTGCACAATACCTAGACCTTATTTCATGAGAATCCCACTGCTCAATTTCCATATCGAACAGTGGACTGGTACAACATCAAATTACAAGGTGTTAGAAATGGTGAAATAAAACCCTCAGAATGTGGCATAAAAGCCACTGGATGTATTTTGAACGAGCTCCAAAACTTCCATGTTACTCAAAACTATGCTTTGGATATTATGCATGATTTGGCGGAAGGAGTAATACCTTTGGCTATTCAATCAACTTTGAGCTTCTTTTACAAACAGAAGGATATTCAGATCAACAAAGAAGTTGTAAACAATCGTATAGCTTTTTTTCACTACGGATACGTTGATCGCAAAAACCGGCCGTCACCAAATATTACAGAAGACATGCTGTCTGCTCCTCAAAAACATAAAATGAGACAAACTGCTTCTCAATATTTTTTACTGTTGCGGGCTTTCCCATTTTTATTTGGGGACCTGATACCTAAGGACAGTAAACACATGATCATGATTGGTCACCTAATCAACATTACCCGAATATTATTATCACCAGTTGTTTCTGATGACTTGCTGATTTGGCTGAATGAACACATCCGTTTGTTCCAAGATATCTTCTTTTCTATCTTCGATAAACGTATAAACAAGCTGCATCATTTGAGCCACTACGAAGAATGTATCCGGCAAAGTGGAAGTATGAAACAATTTAATTGTCTTCCGTTTGAGCAGAAAAATAAACCATTGAAAAATCAAGCAGCTACGTGTCGCAATTACAAAAATATTTGTAAAAGTTTAGCGGAACGACAAACCTTTCACACAGTATTGGAAATTTTGGACAACCCTCTACGAGATCACATGATGTATAAATCGGGACCGATTATACACAAAAACGAAACACTTTCTGGCCCATATCTAGGAGAAAATATTCATCTTGTTTACTCGCCCACATCAATAATATTAAACGGTGTGGAATTCCGCAAGAACTTAGTTGTTGCTATGAAAAGTCACAGAAACGAGTTTTTCCCGGTATACGGCATAATTCAAGAACTTATCAGTGCGGATGATGGTATTCATGTTCTGTTAAGATTATGCGATACGATCTTGTATAACGACGTTCTCTAGTCGTATGAAGTGCACGTTACTACAGTGGATCAGCTGTTCGACATGGACGCAGTATTCCAGCATACAACATTCGCAATTTGGAAAGCTTTTGGAAACTCCAGCAAATACGTATCACGACGTTACTATAATAGAGATTATTAATGTTATTAACATCACATCACAGAACAACATTGATCAATACACCCACACATTTTTGATACGAGTTTCGACAGACATTGGCACAACTTGAACGGTGAAGATTTCCATCTCCATCAAAACAAACTTTGCACGTTCATACAGTACTACTCGCTTCCCAGGTACATGTAACAAACACTCTGCAATCTAGCGTATCATATAAACAAGTACTTATTCAATTATTCTTGTTTGGGGCTAGGATCTAATGATTAACTGTTATATCTTTTTTTTTATCTTTCAGTTGACGAAGGAATCACGGACTTTGGCACGTTTTTGGAACTCAATGACGGCGATTTTATACGGCTACGTTTGAAAACGAAGATGATAAAATTGGTACAGCGGATTCAGAAGGAATTGAGAACCGATCCAATAGTGGAGGTGCTTGATATTGAGAAAACCGATACGAATGTCACAGTCGAGGCAACTTCTGAAAATAAACATCCAGAAAATGACGAAACTGATGGAGAAGACGAATCAACATGGCTTAACAATCCATATGAAGGAATTCGTTTAGAAGAGGTAAGATTTTGAAATGACGAGCACCCTTACGAACACTATTATTAAATTCTACTGACTGAATGAATAAATTATGTTCATTCTTTTTTTCTCACGGAAATATAACTCAGTTTCAGCTTGACGTACAGTTAGTCAATTTGAGAGTCATGTCTTTTTCTTTGCCTTTTACAGACTTCTGAGTTGATGCATAGTATAAAGCAGTCTTGCTGATTTTTATTTCTTGCTGACACTTTTTATAATACTTCTTCACAGTCTCAAGAAAGAAAAAGTTAAATTTACATGATAGGCTAAGAAACAGTTTTAAAATGTATTTACTTGGTTAGTAGAATATATCACGGGTAAGAACGTAGGTTGAAAATAAACCCATTAATTACATGCACTCATGTTTAAGCTCTTTAATTAGAGTCGAAAATTATATTTAAAACTCGCGTTAGAACACATAAGGTAGGTAATTACAAAAGTAGTGCAACCTAATGAGAAATCTATGTCAAATATATCTCCTATCTATTATATTATTAAAATTTTGTGCTGTTCGGTTGCAGGAGATCAACGTCGACAAAATTTTACGTCGAACTCGTGCCGGTCAGGATGTGATGGAGATTTTAAAGGAAGGTGATAAGCTTGCAGATCGGTGCTTAAAAAACATCAACAACCTTCTTTGCGAATACCTGAAATCATCCTTTGGTTTGTAAGTATTAAGGCTGGCCCACAATTGAAACGTTGCGGATGCGTTTGCGTGGATTTGACAGTTTTCCCATAGGTTTTCTGTAAAATTTACGTCAACGCATCCGCAACGTATCAATTGTGGGTCAGCCATTACTTAGGGCTGATTTCTTCAACTCTACTTAAGCACGAAACCAGGTTTAACTATATGGGTAAACCTGGTTTAAAATTTAAGCGAGAGTGAAGAAATCGGCCCTTAGAAAATAAAAACAAAAATAACATTACTGGTTTTTTTTTTTATTTTAGGCATCCTTCTTCATACCACAAGAATCTTTTGGCGATTTCTTTGGTCAAAACATATCCTGCTTTAGCATCTTCCAATGTGTCTGTACCCCAAGCACTGTGGTTTCACCCGCATGCCAGAGGAGTGAATAAACATTCAGGCAGGATCCACTATCATATGCAATATCTAGTGCGTAAGTCTGGTGAGCGTATAATTCATCGTCAACGGAAACTGACTGCTTCAGAGTACGTAGTCTTAACAGATGTCAGTACTATTTCTGAAGATCAAATTGAACAAATGGTATGTTTATTCAAAACTCTTAAACCAAGTATTCAAATCACTTGATAAATTGTTTTTTTTTTAGAGAGAAGAGCTAAAATATATTTGTCCGGGACCAACAACGAAAGCACGGGCAGAGGAGCTTTGGTTGGCTACCTTTGAAGATCGTCAGCATATTCGCCATACTGAGAGCCTGATTATGTACCTCAAAGATCATCCGGTAGGGTCGGCTTTCAATGGAGAGTTGGTAATAAGAATTAATTAATTAAATTATATTCCGAAAACATCACATGAACAGAATCGATCAAACCAGATGAGATATCTGAAAATGTGGATCTCTGTTTTTTTTTTTTTTAGTGCTTATCTCGACAAGGGCCTAAAGCCATTTTCAAACAATGACTTTAAATATTGATTTCTCTTGAATTTTAAATCAATCTCGTGAAATCAAAGCAGCATCTGGTTGAAGAATTTTAGTTCTACCATATGGAGTAGCATGATATAGTGGAATTCTCGTGATTCATGAGAGATCAACGTTTAAAGTCATTGTTTGCAAATGGCTTTTAGACCCTCATCATGAATTACTCGAGATATATTCCTCTTTCAGTTCAAAACTGGAAACCTCAACTGGCGATCTATTTTTTTTACAACCGACATGAACGTTAAGCATGACGTTGAAAGTAGTGCATTGTATAGCGCATATGATGGGCAATACAGCGCACTCCTGAAGAATGGTAGTAAAATCAATCCTCACCAGTTCAATTTTACATGTATAAACGCCAAGCAGATTATAAGTTTTATTGGTCATATTTTTCCTATTTTTCATTACAGTTTTCTGTCGAATTCCGTCTTCTCAATCCAAAATGTTTGGACATTTAGATAAGTTTCAGTTACTGCAGGCTCAAATTCTAACGGAATACGAAGGATTTTACCGATACATCACAAATGGTAGTTTAATTACCAAAATTTAAAAATAATTGTTAAATTCATTTTTCGTTACAGAGTTTTTGAGAACACTATCCATTATTCGCTTAAAAAACCCAAGTCGAGGGGCAAAACGTTTGCGAGACTCTAATACTGTTAACGATAACCCTCTTCAGGGTATTATGGACTGGTATCAGGTGATATAACTTATGACATCAATTGCTACATATATTTTTAAACAAAAATTAACTTTACAGGATGATGGCCTTCCTTCATCCCAAGATGTCCCAGTATTAAATTTCAAAGGTGACAACTTTGCAGACAACTGTGAAGGCTACATTGTTTTCAAAAACTGGTCCATGTGTATCAGCGGAGACTACGAATACTGCTTCCGGGTGCTGGTTGAGTCCTATTCGGTGCTCAATGTCAGTTGTCGACCTTCAGACAAACAGTTTTTCTTGTTTGCACATGCATTGATGGGAATTGGAACGCTGACGACGACCGGAGAAAAATTCATGCGTAGCCTTAAATGATTCTTTTTCTATTTTATTGTTCCCACTTTTAAATTTCAATATAACTTTTGTCCGTGGTGATGGGGTAATTTTTTTATAAGTGCAAGCGGTTGCATTAGTCAGTCTGAGCCACAATTACTAATAAAAATTTAATTTCAGTCAATTTTCTCGAAGACTATAAAATTAGCTTTCCTTACTTTCTTTGCATTTTATTAAATATTAGATGTAATAAATTCTCTTCTCAAGGTTATAGGTTAATAAAATTGGTTAAGTCGGTGATATTTTAATAAAACAAAATAAAGGCAATAAACGAAAAATTATTCTACTCTTCGTTTTCTTATCAGGCATTCTGATATTTAATCAGTATAAATGCCTTTCTCTCATAATAAAAAAGGCAGCGTTCCGCATTTAACTTTTTTTTTGTAAATTTTACCGAACTTCGGTATTGATTGATTATGTGTTCAGTGCTTTTTGGAAACTAACGATGCTCCCAATTTCACAGTTTTTTTTCTGTAAATTTTACTGAACTTTTGTATTGCTACTGAATTGGTCAGTAGTTTTTGACAGTTGAGAGTTTATTACTGGTTTGACGATCGTTCAGTAAAAATACTTTTACTGAACTGCTTACTGAACACTCAGCTGTTTGAAAGTCAGTAAAACTTTTACTGACTTCAGTACAAAAAACTTGGTGTGAAAATTTTCCCCCCCCCCCCCCCCTCCCCCCCTTCCCCCCCCCCCCCCCCTCCCCCCCCTCTCCCTTTTCTATTTCCCCTTTTTTACTTTTTTTTTCTTTTTCCCTTTCACAAAACCCCCTTTAAAAAAACCCCCCCTAGATTACTGTCGCGTTTGCTCTTGAGAGCCCTGGAGGAGTTAAAGGCTAACGTCGATGACATTGTTCTTTGGTCCGATAGTTAAAGAAACCACTAGTCAATCTCGACGTATTTGTTCGTAATAGGGCAGCTGCTATTGCGAATGAAACCAAAGATTTCACCTGGATGTCGAACGATAATCCGGCAGATGTCGTGCCGAGAGGACAGCTTCCTGGTGTACTTAAGTCCATTACTGAGTGGTGGGAAGGTCCGCTTTCCGTGAGAGAAGATAAATATTCTGAGGAACTACTCAGACTTCTCAAAGTACAACCAATTGTTGCCGCTCCGGATTACAATGCTCCCGGTATTTTCAGGCATAAGTTCGTTGTGAAGGATGCTGCGTGTTATGGCGTACGTGCAACAGTTCATCTGTAACTGTCGTCAGAAAGATCCATTGACAATTATCCAAACTATTCCAGAGTTGCGAAAGTCATTAGATTTGATCGTTAAGGTCGTCCATCACGATAAACTAAGTTACGAAACCCAGTGGGTTCAGAACGACGAACCGTGCAAGCGTATTGCAGCTTTAAATTTTTTTTTCCAGTATGGAGTCCTTCGAGTGGGAGGAAGTCTCAAAGACTCGTCGTTGTTGTTCCATTCCAAGTACCCGTATATTCTAGCGGAACACCCAGTTGTTGATCTGTTGATTCACGATTACAACATTGAAAAAATGCATGAAGGTCTGAAAAAATTACTAGCTGCTCTAAGAACACGAGCTTGGTTGTTAGATGGAAGGTCGTCGGTCCGAAAGATTACCCGGAATCGCCTTACCTGTTTCCGATCTCGCCCTAAGCTCGCTAGTCAGTTGATGGGAAATTTTGATTCATGTCGCGTCACGCGAGCTCTTCCGTTTGATCAGGTGTTGATTTCGTTATATCAGGTGTTGATTTCGCAGCTTCAGTATATGTATAGGAGGGTCGATATAAGCCCACACTAGTGAAGGCTTATATATCGGTTTTTGTTCGTATGGTAACCAGAGCCATACATTTAGAACTAGTTTCCGATTTGCGAAACAGCGTCCTTTTTAGCCGCATTGAAACGTTTTGTTGGGTTGGTCGAAGAGGGAATCCAAAAGAGATGCATACGGATAATGGGTTTAATTTTCGTGGGGCCAAACACGAATAACATGAGTTGTATAAACATTTCAAGCGACGCACGATTGTATCTCCTCTTTCTGACAACCTCGAGAAATAAGTTGATCGTTCATTCCTCGAGAAGCTTTCAATTTTAGTGGATTATGGCAGGCTTAAAAGCTGGTGGATTATGGGCGTAAATAGTGCTATATTTCACCTAAAGAGAACCCTCAAGGACGCGTTTAACATTCGAGGAATACCAAACGGTTTTGACGCAGGTGGAAGGAATTTTGAATTCACGTCCACTCTATGCCCTTCCTTAATATCCGAATGACTCAAAGGTGCTAACACCTGTAATACACATTGAGCCAGTTTTGCACAAATTTTCAAAAGTTTTTGGAAAAGCTGTGACTTATGCTCTCAAGAAAATGTGCAGAAGATATCATAATTATGTCTCTGGTTATGTTACGAACTTATAAATTATTCCACTTAATTTTGCTTCTTGGACTAAGCGATATAAAACATAGAATTCAGAAGAAATAAAATAAATTATGTACTTGTTTAACAAGTTGCACTTTTATCGTAATCAATATGTGTGTATCAATCACCCTGCCTATGTTATTATCTTGTTTTGGTTTAATATGCATTGATATCATATAACTGCCCATATAACCTCCAACACTGACGGAACGTTTGTGACATAGAAAAAAAAGATTTAAAAATATTTTTCCTTAAGACGTCCAAATTACCCCAAACTACTGGTTGAGGGCCTCTTCATCCAGTTGATAACTGTTCCAGCCTGGATAGTAATATTTACCTTGGTGCAGTTGATTTCTAAAAGGAAAAGAGAAAACGAAAACATTATTAAAGGTTTATTGATCATCAGATATGTATGTTAAATTCTGCAGTGATTTACTTTTTTATTCAAAAAGGAATTAAAAATCATCACCCGTACTACAATGTAATAAACAAACCTAAAGGCTGAGATTGTATATCAAACAAAAGATGACAGACAAACAATAGGTAATTCTCAAAAGGGATTCTCACATAACGCCAACCACGCAACACATATAATATATTGTAAATTGTCTTAGCGCCAGGACAGGATCATAAACGAGCGAAAGAAAAAACAAATATCACAAGAACGAACCATATCAGCTGATTAAACGTTTATATTGACTCAATAGGCACCTCTATGTGTACATATAGTTAGTATCTTCATGCCGTTGCGCTCGTTTGCAAATGTTGTTGGCTCCATGGCTCATAAGCGCTTGCCACCAAGTGACGTGATTTCGTTTTGTTTTTTCGTCCTCATGTAGGGTTACAAACGGTTTAGGCAGCCTTCGAGGGTAGGGCTCAAAACCATTTTAACAACATTTATTTTAAACATTTTAAAATAAGCTGTCTATTGTAGTGTTTACTTCAAGATCAAAATAGTTTCCGAAGTGGCTGAAGCCATTGAACACCCTAACTTTATGTGATGATTCGAGAATTTCGCAACACCATGAGTTGAAATGCACTCGTCAGGATTCCCTTTTTGCCAGTGAGCGGCAAAACAAGACAGGCTAGCACGGCGCCATGAGTATCAGTCTTTGGGGCAAATTACATAGTTGGACAGCATTGGTAATCTGTTCTAAGTAGGGCGGGAATACTTCACTGAATACGATGTAAAACCAAAAATAAGCTCTTCATCGACATATTGCAAGTTGGTAAAAACTTATAAAAAGCAATATATAGGAATCTTTACCCTACACTTACATCAAAAGAAAATCACAAATGTCGAGAATTGACATTCAAAATTAAGGGTTTTGTTGACATTTCCCGGTTTTAAGTGTCGAGGAAATCATATTGCATCACTATTGTTGAAGAATATACTTCAAACGCTCCAAAGCGCAGAAAACCTATAGGTTGTCAATTGATTGCCATCAATCACCATTCCCCGTCTATTAAATCAAAGAATCCCTTCAGTCTGATCTCATCACTGCAGTATGATAGGCAAGTGCTTCTATTCCCTTAAGGCTAATCCCCGCGCCTATAAATGTGACCCAGTCGAGATGCAGGAAATTAATTGCATCCCGAGGGAGCGATACCCTGTGCCCGAGCCCAGTATCTACGTGGACGTTGCAGATAGCAGAAAGATAGATAGAGAGAAAAGTCGGTGTATTCCAGACCCAGCTACTAACAATTTGTGTCTATAAATAAACACTTGAACTATAAACATTCTTCTATTATCGTTCAATTGTTTACATAGCAATATCATCTCATTGCGGTCTGCTGGTCGATTTCTTTCCTGCTCTTGATGTGGCGACCTAATATATGCACTCGTTCACAGACTGTTACGCATTTGACCAGCAGCAAGGTTTTACAGTGATGATCGGGTAAACAAGGGAAGCTCTTTTGATTCAAGTTGAAAATATATATTGATTATACCAATTCAAATATTTTCCACAATCTTCAAAGGTACTCGTCTATTTACGATCGCTGTTACTAGGTAGATGGAAGATGCTTCGCTTCCGCAACGAGAGCGAGAGAGAGATATCATTTTCAAAGCTCAAGACCTGTAAATCGATTTGATACTTTATTGTGGTAGAGAACTACTTTCAGCCTTATCCCCTATTGTTGGCCTGATGTGAAGAAAATGTTAACTACACGACCTACAACATGATATCCTAAATAGTGTAATTCATGGACGTAGGCGATACACACACGATACACATAAATTTAGTTAATACAACGAAATCGACGGTAGGGCTCACGAATCTATTCTTTGCTTTCTGCGAAAAAACTGATTTGTACTTTTTATTAAGCTACCTTCGTATTCAATGACTCACATGCAACTGTCAAAAGTACGAAGCATTTGCTGAAACAGAAAGAACATTCGTGCATTGTACGAAAACAATACAAAGAGCTACGAATATGTTGTTACAAATACAAAAGAAACATCTCTCTGGTGGTTGTTTGACAGATCTGCTAAATCAACTCAAAGTTTATTTGAAAGAAGAAAAAAAAACGCATTCACGAGGAGTTGATCATTGTTTTTATTCTTTCTGACTTGGGGTTTGATGTACTTTAAGGAAGAGCTGTTATTGAATCCGTGGTTGACCTCACTTGGCCATGATGACTCGTGAGAAGTAACTTGATTAATGAGTATGAAGTCACAACACCGACTTTTCGACAGCGTTTTTATTTTTATTTGGGCATAAACAAATAATTCACGTCTATCAGAGCAGTAACGCCAACACGTACGAGTACAATAGAAGAGGAGCAGCGATTGGCCTCATGAAATTCATTTCGAGCATTTTACAAAATTTGTGATGACAGCATGTCATCAGATGACAAGCATGTTTTATACAATTTACGAGACATTTGTTCTATATACAAAATTCATGTTTACGAAACGAGCAAAAGCGAATTTACGAAAACATATTTTCAGTGTAGCTCAGTCGGTAGAGGCGCAGCTACAAATCAATATCATGCTGGAGGAGGTTGCTGGGTTCGATACTTGGTCTGGTCTAAGATTTTTCGATAATAGAAAATGTCTCGACTTCTTGAGGCTCACCTCTACTTGCCACACGATCATACTTATGCAAAAATTGAACTGATAACAAAAAGTCTCAATTAATAACTTTGGCAGAGCCAAATTGAGCAAGCAATCAGCTGATTGTGATAGCAATAAACATGAAAATACTAAGAAAGCAAAAGAGGATAATTTTGTTTGGAAAAAGTACAACGAATGGCTGTTCACTCGATTGAGATTCTAGAATTATTGCTGAAAAACATGTCTTATATAAAAATAAAATCTTACTCTCAGGAAACTATTCAACTTATGATTAATAAATTGAAAAAGTGTGGTTCAGCCATTAGTGTAAATATTTAATAAAAATTACAGAGGATTGATACTTCATACAGACAAGATCAAATGAGAATCATCAGAAGCTAATCTGGTTGAACCTATATACGATTTTTTAGACAGTGTAGTTTTAGGTTAGAGAAGTTGTATATTAAGTAAAGAATAAAACCAACTGTGGGTAATTCATTCGCATAACGATCTCTTGTCGGTTGATTCCTATAATGCTATATACAATGATATTTTCATATATTTTCACTACTCTTCGATTTAAAATTATCATATGTGAAGTTTACAATTCTTACAGTATGAATTAATAAATAAAATTTCAATATCAATCAAGGAAAGTCAAAAACCCTTATAAACTGAGTCGATGGGCAACCATCCATCCTACAACGCGATCTCAACTATATGCCTCATTGTAAGGTATACAGGGTGCGCCATAAAAAAGGAAAAAATATGTGTGGAAATGAAATTAAAAAAAAAAACATTAAACTTGGTTTCGAAAAACAAGCTAAAATTTATGAAGAATATTCTTGTCCAAAAGTCGAGCTAATGCAACCTTCTTCAACGTTAATATCGTGGTAAAAAGATGCAAGGGTCCAAGCCTGGACTAATTCCCATACAAAAGAGCGAAGAGAAAATTTCAAGCTCTGCATCAGATACAATAAAGTCCTGTTGACACGGGCTTCATCTGGGTGAAAAGCAACATCCTGACCTTTGTCGATGAGGAATACAATAATGAACATAAAATATAGTTTACCCTACGAAGTCGTTCGTTTAACACACCACTGTTTACTGCAAAGAAATTGATTTGTACCATCCATGATGCTTCGTATGCAATACCACATGCGCTGTCAAAATAACGTAGCATTGGTACATTCAAAAACCATTATGTACAACATTCGTGAATTGTACGAAGACAGTACAATGAACTACGTCTCGCTGGCGCTTACCACTGTATGCATGCTTGAAAATTCTGCGTTATCGGCCCAAAATGAATCTCGAAAAATAGCTCAACGGGGATGGAGAGATTTAATCGTTATTTTGTTATGTTTCTGATTTTGGAATTGATCCTGTCCAATTGGGAAGAGCTGCTACTAAATCCGCCGTTCATGTCTCTAGGCAATGGTGACCCGTGTGAGGTAGAGAGATAAATAAATTTTGCTGATGACATTCAGTACAACAGTTGCTTACAATGTGTGAGACATGTGTTAATTTAACGAAAACTGTATTTACAATTACGAGTGTAAGCGAACTTTGTACGAAAGCATATGTTCAGTGAATTGTTATTGGTCCACCCTGTAGCAGACGTGAACTTATTATGAAGATGTATAAGATGCATTATATCGCGGAATGGATAACATGATGCTTCTTTTTCTTTCTTTCTTTCTCTCTCTCTCTCTCTCTCTCTCTCTCTCTCTCTCTCTTGAAAACATACTACTAACCGCTAAATTGTGCACCTCCCTCTTACTTACTGCTATTTTCTCACTACTGCACATGCTACAAAATTCTAACAATGTTTACAAAATCCAGTCGAACTAATTGTGCAACTAATTTACCCGTGTAAAGTAGAGAGATAAATAAAGATCTCTCTGAAGAAGAGATAAAAAAAAGATCTCTCTGTGAAGTAGAGCGATAAATAAAAATCTCTCTCTCTCTATCTCTCTATCTATATCTATATCTATATCTATATCTATATCTATTTCTATATCTATATCTATATCTATATCTCTATCTCTATCTCTATCTCTATCTCTATCTCTATCTCTATCTCTATCTCTATCTCTATCTCTATCTCTATCTCTATCTCTATCTCTATCTCTATCTCTATCTCTATCTCTATCTCTATCTCTATCTCTATCTCTATCTCTATCTCTATCTCTATCTCTATCTCTATCTCTATCTCTATCTCTATCTCTATCTCTATCTCTATCTCTATCTCTATCTCTATCTCTATCTCTATCTCTATCTCTATCTCTATCTCTATCTCTATCTCTATCTCTATCTCTATCTCTATCTCTATCTCTATCTCTATCTCTATCTCTATCTCTATCTCTATCTTATCTCTATCTCTATCTCTATCTCTATCTCTATCTCTATCTCTATCTCTATTTCTATCTCTATCTCTATCTCTATCTCTATCTCTATCTCTATCTCTATCTCTATCTCTATCTCTATGTCTATCTCTATCTCTATCTCTATCTCTATTTCTCTATCTATCTCTATCTCTATCTCTATTTCTCTATCTCTATCTCTATCTCTATCTCTATCTCTATCTCTATCTATATCTCTATCTCTATCTCTATCTCTATCTCTCTCTCTATCTACATTTGGAGCTAAAGTCTTTAAGTACAACAAATATCAAAAGAGGCGTGCCATTTTAGAATAACATCTTCAATTTTTCACAGCAACGTTGGTTTAAATGGCAATATCTACATTTCTGAAGAATTTCGTCTCTATGTCTATGTCTATCTCTATCTCTATCGCTATCTCTATCTCTATCTCTATCTCTATCTCTATATCTATTTCTATCTCTATCTCTATCCCTATCTCTATCTCTATTTATATCTCTATCTCTATCTCTCTATCTCTCTCTCTATCTCTATCTCTATCTCTATCTCTATCTACATTTCGAACTAAAGCCTTTAGGTACAACAAACATCAAAAGAGGCGTGCCATTTTAGAATATTATCTTCAATTTTTCACAGCAACGTTGGTTTAAATGGCATTATCTACATTTCTGAAGAATTTCGTAAAAATAAGAAGGATATTTTTACATCTTTAGAAACGGACCACCTAAGTAACCACTACGCATCAAAAGATAGGGAAACTGGGGAATATAGGGCAATAGGGGCAAACGAACAGACTAAAGGGTGTTTCGATGAAAATTTGGTCGACTTAAACTTGACGCATTTCCTTTCATCGTGCAAATCTTGTTGATTTTGAGATTAGCACTTCAGTTATCAAATGTAGTCGAAGAAGCAACGCATCAAAATTTTGCACGTGCATGGCGAAAATCCAAACTACTCTCACGCCAAGTTGGCGAAATTGTTGAATGTGGCTAAATCAACTGTAACCAACGTATTAAAAGTGTTCGGTGAACTTTTGTCGACATTCCTGGCTGTAGCTGGATCCGGGGGAAATCGAAAGCCGGAGGCCACAGCAAAGACAAAAAGAGTTGCCCGCTGTTTCGAGCGGAACCCCAACACGTCGGCCAAAGCGCGATCCCGAAAGTTGTGCACGACGATGATGACGAAGTTTGATTGCGTGGTACAGGACGATAAAACTTACGTCAAGGCAGACTTTAAACAGCTTCCTGGACAGGAATTTTATACGGCAACCAGACGGGGAAAGGTGGCAGATATTTTCAAGCACATTAAACTGTCAAAGTTCGCGAAGAAATATCAGGTGTGGCAGGTCATCTGTACCTGTGGCTTGAAGAGCAACGTTTACATTGCGACCGGAACCGTCAACCAGGAAATTTATCTGAGCGAGTGCCTACAAAAACGTCTACTGCTTTTCCTGAAGCGACACAATTGTTTCCTTCCATTTTGGCCGTATTTGGCATCTTGCCATTACGGAAAAAAGGCCATGGAGTGGTATGCTGCCAACAACATTCAAGTGGTGCCCAAGGACAAGAACCCTCCCAACACGCCAGAGCTCCGCCCAATCGCACAATATTGGGCCATCGTCAAGCGGAACCTTAAGAAGCCTCAAAATACTGTTGTGAGCGAGAAACAGTTCAAGGCAAACTGGCGTTCTGCGGCGAATAAAGTGGACAAGGAGACTGTACAAAATCTTATGGAAGGTGTTAAACGAAAGACCCGGCAATTTGCATTCGGTAAAAAGGAAGCTTAGCTGAATATTTCTCCTGTATTCTGTATTAACTGAACTTGAAAAAGAAAAAGAATTTCACTTATTAATAAAAACTTTGATCGACTCACACACATTACTGTTTGACCAAATTTTGATCGGAACACCCTTAAAGCAGAGCTTCGATTTCCGGATAAATGGTTCATATGTTCTTATACTTATATGCAGTATGTTGTAGTTTCATATTCTATTGTTCAATCTATGAGGTCAAAAATTAGACATAGCGCGTTTTCAATGTTATATTGAAGGAATAAAACAAGTCCTAAAAAATCAACTTCGGTTTTAGTTGCGGGTGACACGAACGGTAAGACGGACAATTACAAAAACACGATACTTTTTGTCATAAACAAATTTATTCCATGGTTTGCGTTGATTGTAATCTTTCAATGTAAAAAAATATGTTTACGTGTTGGATGAAAAATGTTTCCTACGTTTCTCTGATAGGTATTGAACATATTCATAGTCCGTTTCACCTATTTATGCAGTTGTTCGTATCATCCCATAAGTTCATTTTTTCAAACGCACAAAATTTTTCACTCACACATTTGTTTACTTCTTTTTATACTCGAAGTAACTTGCATGTTGTTTTACCAACATACTTTTAGTAAAAGGTAGAACTTTAAAACACTCAAATTGCATAAATTCAACGACACAAAAATTACAGACGCTTCCAAAATCGCTTCTGATTTTCAGTTTTTGTTTACATTTGCACCATTTGACAGTTCTTCAATATTGCAATGTGGTTTAAAGATCATAGAATACCAAAATGATGGTAAAATAAATAATGACGAAAGCTCATTAGCACAAATATGAAATTTTATAGATAAATGTTAGAATCATATGTCCGACTTATACCCTTATCCATCTTATCCACAGTTTCTTTCTTTCAGACAAACTCTCGAAACTGTCAAATCATTAGCAGTAAAGGTGTATCGATTTTTGTCGCGAAATTGTGCGTTTTAAACCATAGTGAAGCGGTGTGTCAATGTGAATTGGAGATTTAAACCGGATAAATTTCTAACAAGTTGGTGACGCCTTATGCAACAAAGTAAGACTTCTACGGCCTATTCTAGTGAGAGTAGTCATCTGCGAGAATTAGACCCTCCATTGCTAATCAAAAGAGTAAATCAGGAAGCGTCCTCACGCCTATGAGCTATTTATCGACGTAACGCATACATGCAGTGTTTATTTGTTTACATTAATTTGCTGCCGACTGCTCTAGACATTCTTATTTATGACATTGACAGGATTGTTTTAATAGACTGGAATCGACAAGGTGTTGTTTTTTTTTAATATGCGATAAATAAAAAATAGAGGTGCATATTCGACTACCAATCTATTTTTAATGTTAAATTCCTTCTTCATGTTTAATGTTAAATTCCCAGTGCTGTCTTAAGATAAGGGGTAAAATAAGGTTCATGATAATGGGTATGTTTATTTTTTTGATAGCCGTTTCAACTGAGGAGGTCTTTCAGTTTGGTTTTTCTTATCCATAGTGAAATATCGTGCTGGTTATCACATTTTTTTAACTAACACATATGTAGTTGTGCAGAGAAATGCATCTAGTCTTCACAACGTAAACGGATTGCATTGTGTGTTTGCCTTATGCAACCGATTGTTAACATTCAGCTATGTGTTTTGGTGAGACATTCCAGTCAGTAACGATTAAATTTTCGCTGTCGTAAATAGTCATACTGCCCACTGGAGCCGTAACTCGATCAATCAGTTTTTTTTTCAACTGGCTGCGCGTCATTAAATACCTATGTACGCATAACTCGATGCGACCAAAAATAAACCAACCAGCCCAACAGATATGCTTAACCGGCTCAACCATAACTGGTTTGTTTGTGTATTTATTTTTTGCGTTCTTCTGTATTTTGATCAGCTCTTTCTTCACACATTAAGAAACTCAGACCGCGACATCCACACAAACGGAATAATCAAAACGAAAAACAACCAAAACACGCCTCTCTCACTTCACGCGCTGCATGTCGATTTTTTCGCTTACATTCCTTTGCCACCAAATTGACACCACACCACGCAAGCCGAACAGTATAGGACAACAACATTCAAGACCCAATAAAGAGACGGGATTTTTCTGAGACGCAATTTCATCCCCGTCATACGTTGAACACGCGCTAAAGGTCTAATGCGGTTGGATATGTGTTTGCATTTAGATAGAGCAAGTTAACTAAGTTTTTAGGATCAACAGAAAGGGTGTTTCGTCCTTCCAAAGAGAATCATGCGTGTGTAATAACGGTTTGAGTTGCGGTTTGTTTTTGTCTGCTCTTTATGACGATGACGATCTAAACATGATGGGGAATGGACTCTTTCGTACAGGGCGATACCGTTGTTGGCGGTCGATGTTTTAGTCGGTGCTTTTTCTCCAATCGCTTAGATAAAGTGACTTCGAATTTTTGATGGCACAAATCTAAGAAACTACAAAGATTTCAGATGCCACACTTTAATGACTTGCTTGCTGCAGTGCAGCAAAAATGTTATTAAAGTTTTGCATGCAAAACCCTAATAAATTTCGTATGGTTATTTTTCTTAACGACCTATTTGTGGTATCATCCAAACCATTAAAGAAATGGTTGGAGGATTTGTGATATCATTCGTTTAAGGTATTTTTTTTATCAGGGAGGCTTTGTAGTTTCTTAGATTTGTATCATCAATAATTTAATGTGGCGAAGCAAATTTGGGTTTCTAGTGACTTTCATATTAGCTATTTTATTTAAACATAAATATTGACTGAAAACTATTATGATTAAATTATTAAATTATGACTGCAAACTATTTTGATTTATGATTAAATACCAGGTCACAAGAAACCTAGAAATAGAACCGTCGCCATGAAACCTTGTTCCTGCTAATTTTTCCACTTAAATAGTAAAGTCTAATTAGAACGGATACGCTTCTAATGTATCTATTCATTACACCAAAGCACTCGATAGAAGAATCGTTTTAAATTTGGCATGTTTTCGCCTACAAGCTAAGCTTCCATATAACTATAGAATAAGATATCTTCTCCCGATTAGAACTCCATCCGCAAACAACAGCCCTGCACTGTGTCTCGGTCGGATCGTGCAAGACAAAGATTTTCTGCGGACTGTCGAATTCGATCGGAGGTTCAAATTGATTAGAATATAAAATTCATGAGAATTTTGCCGCCACCGTCAAAGCGGCTCAGCTCATTTGCACATTGGAACCTGATTGATAATTCTACCACACCTGTATTGAAAGGCGAGACCAGGGAAGCAAGGGGGACACGTGCCTGACTCCCCTTATTTTGGACGTTGGTGTATCATTCGCTTATCCAATCATTCGTTATGACTTCCTTATGTCATTTGATTCTTAGCGGTTTAAAAAAAATAGAGAAGATTAGCATTAGTTCAGAGTTAGAAAAAACTGAAATCCTGCGTGAGTTGATGCGCTCATGAGTTTTGCTTTGGCGATTTCCAAGACACAAAAATTACTTGAGTTTATAGGTTTTAAAAAAAAACATTGCTTCTCCTGTGGTAGGCTTTTGAAAATTACGTAATCTGTGGAAGGCTTTTGCACTTATTGCTGAATGTATTTTTCATTTTCGGTTTGCAAATGGACTTTTTACCAATTCTGAGTTGATCTGATTCATGCAGCACTGTGTTTGATTTTACATTTCAATATTTGTGATTACTTCATCATAACTTACAATATCATTATATTTGGTAATATTGTTTTATTGATTTTACTTCATAGATGATTTAAACATTACTTTTTGTTTTTTTTTGCCCATTTATCTTTAACTCCCTTCCAGTTAAATCTTCCCTTTCCTATCTCGGTAGCAATAACTATTAGGTCAGTAAAAATAAAAGCGGATTGCTGTTATTAAATCAGCATCAAGTAGCAAATAGTGACCATGGCAACAGTAAATTAAAATGTATAAATGTTAGTTTTGTAAAATTTCAATAGATTTAACAAACTTTTTCAGGATACCTCAAATCAAGATTTTTGTGAAATGCTGCTATCGCTGAAAACGAACGAAAACGTGCTTAAGCGCGAACCACAGAACTCTACACTTTAACACTTATTAACATTTCTTGCATTTCAGGATCAACCGAATGAAGATCATGTATTATAGATACGAATGCTTGTAGTATTTTTCATTTACATAAATATATACACTTTTATATAAATATTTCATGGGAATGGGAGGGACCATCAGGGCACCCGATTGAAGCACTCTGGATGGGTAGAGTGGGAATGCCAACTCCCCATTGCTAACAGTTTGTGAATAGAGGGCGGGCTCTTCTCCCCGCCCATTGAGGCATCCTCATGTTAGATAGCTTGCTCTTTTGACCAATTGTTCAGTCTTGTTGTTGGAAGGAGATTCTTTATATCCCTGTGGATGCGTATAAGTGATGTTGCATATCGATCCACCCAATCCCTTTTTGGCCCTTCATACAACGGCATGATTAGGATAATCAGTGGTTATTAAAGCTTGATCAAGTCTAACAGAGAGGAGAGCCCATTGCTGTCGGACTTAGTTTCCGTGCTACAATGGGTGGTAGTACATATCATCATACATAAAAAAACATTGCTTATCAAATAACGTTCATTTGTTGTTTGTGAATTTTGAGGGTTATAATGAACTTCATATACAACGTCTGCTGCCTGGTTAAATTTGAAATGGTAATTATTAGAAGAATCTTGTTATCAACAGATAAACCTGTTCAACGATTTCAATTTCTAAAAGTCTGCGATTAGTTGAGTAAATTTTTGGTCCAAGTAAAGCGTACTCAATGGCCATTACAAAGAGGACTATCTCAAAAATCTAAACAAAATAGACCCATAATCATCATCAGGATTCACTACAAAATCTAAAATTTACACAGAATCCTGATAATGATCCGCATAATACCAAGCAAGACTCTCTCATCTTCTTCACAATGTTTTCGCTTTCACTATCTAGAGTTTGAAAGAGAATTGCAACATGAATCGTTGGAAAAGCCAGGGATTATTGCGTCAATTTAGAGGCATAATTGATGACTGATTTGTGTAGTTCTTTTAGTGTAATTTGGTGTAGGCACCTAAAGCTGCCTAATATCTAGCTCTCTCTACTACTCTCCTCCGCAATAAGCAATTCAGAGCCGGTAAAATCATGGTATACTAGCGTAAAAGAAGAATGTTTCGAAATCTGTAAGCCATGGCTTGAAATACCCAGGCACCTTGAAGTGGGTGGCAGGATTTGTAAACATAATGGTCACATACGAACTACCGGTTAAAATTTATAATTTCATTTTTCATTACAGAAATTCCCGTAAGATGCGCAACTAGTAAAGCATCGGGAACTTCGACCTCTGTCCCTCTGTGACCTCTGACCCCTCTCTATCGGAACATCACGCGACATCTTTGCAGGATCTAACGATCACGGTGTTCAACTTTTTGAAGAAACGGACAAGATTTCTGGATCCAATGCAGCCTAATTCATACAAACTCCCCAGACAAACATAATGTACGCATAATGAAAGTTGTTTTCATAATATACAAACATATTTACAAGCAAACATAGAATAGAATGCAAAAATATGGCTTATAAGTGCAAAAATTGAGGCCATATAGGGAAGATGTACCTATATTAATCTCATCATTTTGCAATTCATCCTACTTGAAATAAAACGATATACACGTGACAGGATTAGTTAGTAATGTTTGTTGTAGTTATTTAACGTAAGAAAACATTAGAAAACGAAACCGATCCTTAAACTGCCCAATTGTTTGATTCATCGTAGGATGAATAAAGGAACACTGAGATTAATATGGGGGCAGTTACCCTACTTGCAATTTTCAATTTCTTTCCACGCGATTTGATTTGACATCGTAAACAATTTAAGTCTATAATAACACATTCATTTTGAAAAATTCTTACGATGTAGTCCAAGTTAGTTTGTGATACAGTACGATGGAAAAATGACACATTATAAATAAGTCGAAATGTGGATTCTTTACGATTTAAGTTTAACTCTTCAAATTTAACATAAATATGATTTAGACTATGATGTTATGCGATTTTGACTTGAAATGTAAGAAATTACGAAACTGTCTGTGTTATGTAACACGACTTCTGGTTGTCTGGGTCAATAGTAAGCAACCAACCGTGGCAGTGATGCCACGTAACAATATCGCAGCGAAGTTCTAGAGCTTTGGGCTACAGGAGAAAGTGAAGTTTCAGCGTATTTCTGTACAGTGCGCTGTAGTGGTTGTACTGCAGTGTTACTAGATTGGAGCGTTGCAGGATAGCAGGTTCTAGTTCAAAAGGATCTCGATCTGCAAAGCGCTCTACTTTGGTTGCTATAGCATAATCTAGGACGAGCTTCAACCACGCAACTTCGAAGTCGTAACACTGCAGAAACTTTGCTGGATAGGTTTGAAAGATATGGAAAAGCGGGCATGGGCTACTTTTTTCCACAGCTGTGGCATGACTAACTAGATGGGCACCGGCTTTGTAGTGCTGGGCAAAATGCGTCAACGCGTGATTGGATGGTTACCGATCAATGCGAGAGTGTACAAGCTGAGAATCAAGAGCCGTTTCTTCAACTACAGACTCGATGACGAAAAAGAAGCGTTATACGCGTATCTAGACCAAGTGTATGATGGTTGCCGCGTCGGGACGTTAAATTCGTGATTGGCGACATGATCGCTCAGGTAGGACGGAAGCCAATGACAGCCTGCATGCCGCATCTGGAAACGGGTGTTATGGACGGACGAGAGTAAGTTTGAGCTATTTGGACAAAACCAGCGCTCAGGAGTTTGGAGAGCTTCTGGTGAAGCACACAAGGATGGATACATTCATAAGACAATAAAGCATGGAGGTGGGAGTATAATGGTCTCGGGAGTGTTCGCATGGTTTGGAGTAGGAAGTTGTGCATATATCAACGGGATCATGACTGTGGATATATACATCGAATTTGGATGTGTCTCTTTTTGGCCTGGAAACCAACTACATCTTTCAACAGAACATCGATGCAAAGTACACCGCGAAGAAAACTACTGCGTTCTTCAAGTCAAACCGAATGAAAATGATCGAATGGCCTCCGTAATCTCCTGGGGTTATCTGGACGATAAATTGGACAAGAGATCGGTAACCAACAAAAACAACTATGTTGAAGCTCTCGAAACAACCTTGGAACATTGATCCAGAAAACCTCATGGCCGAAGGAATGCCGCTTCGACTGGAAGCAGTGTTGAAGGCTAAGAGGGGTCACACTAAGTGGTGAAAGTTGAAGAATAAAGTCAAAGGCATAACCGTTTAGTGAAAAAAAAATCAGGTATATGATTTATTTTGTCCAATACATTATTTAATATTGAGCAAGCCATGCACATTCATAAATTTTTCATCCGGGCACAATTTTGTCGTATAAAAATACTGTTTATGCCCAGAAGATTCCTACCCTTTACCATTTAAGAAGAGATGTCGAAGGAATTAACAAAATTTACGTGGTGTTTGATTTATTTTGTTCAGCACTGTTGGCACATCTGCAAAGAACAGAAAAAATGGTTGGGCGGCGAATACAAGCAGTTTGTAGAGGAGAAGAATGAAGCACGGGTGAGAATGCAGTTGGGCTATCGCCGACTCGCTCCAACGCCTTCAAGTTCCTGGGTACCTGTACAAGATTCTGGGAAGTTATTTCCAGAATCGCGTACTGGTGTACAATACTAAGGTAGGTCAGGAACGTGTTCAGATCACCGCAGGCGTCCCACCAGGTTCGATCCTGGGGCCGGTGCTATGGAACACGATGTACGACGAGGTACTACTGCTTGAGTTCCCGAACGGGGTGAAGATCGTCACAGATGACATCACCCTGGAGATATGTGGTGAATCCATTGAAGAGGTGGAGCTAACGGCCTCGCACTCCATTGGCATTGTGGGAAGATAGATAAGTTCCAGAAAACTGGATACGGTTCGGCATACCAAACGGTATCACGCGACGCGGTCTGCGTCCTAGCGGGGATGATGCCAATAGGCATTGTCATAAAAGTGGATGTAGAGTGCTTCGAACAACGTGGAACAAGAGGTATTCGTAAACCACTAGAGCCGCATCTATGGTTAAGTGGCAAAGGGAATGGAACAACTCCACTAATAGTTGGTGGACCCACCGACTAATACCGGAACTCTCCGGGTGAGTTGGTAGGCGACACGGTAAAGTGAACATCCACTTCACATATTTTTGCCCCCCCCCGTTTCACACAAATCCTCAAAAAAAAAGGTATACCCCCCCCCCCCCCCCGGCGGGGGGGAAGCCGCCCATTTTTTCCCCCCCCCCCCCCCCCCCCCCCCCCCCCCTACCCCCACCGCCCCCCCCCCCCCCCGAAATTTTGTCCCCAGGAGTCCCCAACCCGGGCCCTCCGGGAACGCCCCCCTTTTTTGTTCGGGACATAAACTACTGCGACCAGTAATTTGATCTATTGTAGTATCCCGTATCCTTTGTTTAGTGCATGTCGAGTTACTTCATCACCATTGAGAAATGATGAAGTATTCGGTGTTGTTACAGTTGTCATTGTTTGTTTTGTTGGCAATGAATCGAGTTTTATTGAAAGTTTCCGCTATTTAAACCCTTTGAGGAGTGAGAGCACTCTTCAAGGGCGCGCCCCTTTGTCAGTCAAAACCGGATTCATTGTAAAGAAAACAAACAATGACTCCGATACTGACCATGCATCAGAACCCTAGTCCTAATCAATTCAAACTATAGAACATCAAATAGAAAATGAGGATTCACATAAATGAAGACTAATCATGTTTTTCTTTTTCCAAGCTCATCCTCGGTGGGTCAATCCAAGTATTGTCGCTTTTCACAAGACATAAAATGTAATAAGGACTAATATACGTTCCTTTGACTACAAAAACAAATATGTTCCCTAGTTTGAATTAATTCGGACTAGGGTTCAGTGGTAGATCTGATACCCCGTAACGCAGCACGAAAAGGTGATCTACCAGCGTTACGGGTCAGCCTCCCAGATTGTCCTCGATCTCCAATTAAAATGGCGAAACGACCAACGGCAGGTCGCAGGGACAACATAACAACGAAAGCCCTAAGTAGTTAGACATAGAGGGTGCATAACAAGCACAATAGACCCCTCCCCGAAGTAATACCGAAAGGTGGTCCCGGAGAGGGTCCGGGGCTTAAGACACGGGTGGGTTTTAAGGGGGTCGAGGAGTTGGCACCCTCATCCCCACACCCTGAGTTCTTCAGGAGTCTGTCTGCAGATTTTCCATCCGCCGTCTTAAAAAAAATAAAAATAAATGAAAAGGTTTATGCACTTTTTCTCTAAACATTCCTCTGATGTTTATATATCCTGCAAAACTACCAGTGGACATTCTGCAAATATTTGCATACTTCTTCATTTTGCAAATCTTTGCATGATCTTACAATCCGCCTGTAGACTTCCTCAAATTCTTACCGCCAACTTGTTCTGGGTCCTACGAAATTCCCTTGAATTGTACAGTGAGCTTTTGCAGATCTTTTAACAAATTTTCCCCTTTTTCCCTGCGCATACTATAATGAACTACTACCCGATTCTCTTTTAGGCATCTTTCAAAGAGATCTTGAAAATCTCATTTGAAGTAGGATTCGAAGTGGACTTCATCCAGACTTTCTTGTGGGTTTCCATCAGACGATCATATCAATTTCTGTTTGTTATTTTGGCGACTTCTTATAGATTTTCCTGTAGACCTTTCCTTTATTTTACAGTTCACTTACGATGACCGTATATGACTAATTCTTAATGGACTGAACAAATTCTAGATTTTCCTAATGATTCTAAACAATCATTTGAACGTTCTTCAAATAGCTCCGTGACCCACTTTCAGATCATCCCAGATGCTTCGCTACATTTTTTGTCGGATTTCGCCGGTCTCTTTAGCTCCCAGACTACGGCAACACCATATCAAATCTGGGTGATATTTTCCAGCAAAACGATTGAAAAATCAAACAACAACAGGTTATTTATTATTGATTGTTTAAGAGGAAGAATGAAAAATTAGTGCACTTAGTCACTTTGCACTTAGCAACTGCGAAATAGCCGGAGGATTCCTATTTTATGTGTTCTATTTTTAATTTTTTTTTCAACGAGATTTCAATAAAAATCATGGCATCAGCAACCAGAGAACAACGTGTTTGCACTTCTTAAACCAATAATTAAGAGCACGAGATAAAGCCGATTAGCGTGTTTTCACTGATAAGTCACTCGGGTCTACGTTCAGTTTCAATTTAATACAAAGTCAAAGTTTTAGAAGAAGTTCTTTGGCTTTGCATATTAAAAAAGAATGAGAGTATTGATCCAACCGGCTTTCAACGGTGGAATATTTCCACGGTTGTCTAAAAATGAACGCCGAGCACAGAAATTAAACACACAAACGTCACGCCATGCATTTTAGCATTGATCTGCGATGTGGCGGGTTATTAAAGAAAATTAGGATAATCTGCTGTGTATTTATAAGACTTAAAAGCTTATAAATGCAAACAAACCGAATTTCGCTTGGTTTCGTTTGTATTCTTACTCCACTACGACCTGTCATAAGGCCTACTTTGAGTATTACTAATCTATTATCAAGTATCAAATTATCCGTCTACCACTAAAGTTGCTAGGATAAACATATCTAAGAGCCTGGACATTGCTAAGCCTAGTTATTCTATAACTTCGCCTCTAATTGTAAATTACAATGTTTTTCAATGTCTGATATCCACGTTTGTTCTACATCTTCCAAACAAATTCTTACAATCGAATATTAGCAAGTTCTCAATCAGAAACTGTGGTTGTGCATCTAGCCCATTGAGTTGAGAGCCCACTGACCATATAAGGAATTGTTATTTGTCTAAAAGAAAAGAAAAACTCTGAAGCAACTAATTTACAATCAATATTCAAACATGTTCGTAGAATGGAAAACACTGCCCGAAAACGTTCCGATATAAGAACTAGGAACGTGCCATTTAACGTACTTCCTGGATCATGCACATCTTTGTACGCGCGCACGAATAGCACTTGAGAAAAAAAAGTGCATTTGAAGCAAATTTCCAGGAAACAAAAACATTCGGTAGTGTTCCGGATAGGGTTGGTTGGTTCTAACACTTGCCATAACGCTTGCGCTCCGGTGCTAAAGGTAAATTATTATTACAATCCCAAATAATCGTTGACGATTACCGAAAGCATTTTTCTCAGAATGACCAGCGACGGAGAGATGAGAAGTATTGATTCGCAAAACAGTACGCTATCGGTCTGATCCATCCCCTTGTCGGAGGTTTGAATACAAGCAGTTTGCCAGCTAGACAGCCAAACGGTGACACACAGTGGCAATAAAAATCTCGTTTTGATTACGATTTAATAGCTATCCATAGTGCGAGACTGGTGCAAGGGAGAAGGAAAACACTAAGTACTACTACTACTTCTTCTGATGGTGGCGTTCTACGACTGCGAACCTGGGCTATCATCACAGAGAACGCTTCATCTGTTTAAATGCGCCATGGACCAGGTCCGAGAGTTTTCGTTGTTTGGAATGATTCCACTCAAACGATAAAGTGACTCTATTCGAGGTGGGTGCTAACGCTTTCAATTGAGTAATTTTTACTGCCACTTCGCATTCAGAATACAGCGGGAGGAAACCTGTCACCCAACAAATCAATATTCTTGATTCAATAAAAGAAAAATGACAATCCGCAGTTAGAACTCGTAATCGTTAAAATCTCTGAATCAGATGAAGCTTTTTATGTGTGAAAACTAATATGAAAACACGCTGTCATAGACGAAAAGAACACGACGACGGTGCCAGTGACAGGACTGGACCGGCCGGAGTCGTTTGTTTTTGTATCGCCGGACCGCACATTTCGCGATCATTTAAATTATCATCACGTATGTTTTTGTTTACGCGCTGCTCGTAACGATCGGTTCCTTTGTCGTTGAAAGTGCCCCGGTATGGCATATGGGGGAGCAAGCGGCAATACCAATATGAGTGCATTCAGTGTAATTAGCTGTACACTAGTCGCCGTATAGTTATCGATTTCTAGAAAAGAAGGATGTTTACGTTACACATTATACAATCGGATACCCGTCAAGATCGGGAGAATACGGCGATGTAAACAATTCGTTTGAGGGTGAATCATAAAATATAAAGAGTATACTAAGATTTGCAAAGTTGGGTGGATTAATGTCCTTTTAGAAGAAATCCACCCCGTTGTCTCGATACCACTGTAGTACTTCTCCTCTGTAGATGTAGCTTGCCAAATCAGGCAAAACTTTACAGGCCTATTGTGAGCTTTAATGTACGGAAGAATACGTTTTTCAAGCACTCCTGATTGTACATTTTTGAATCCATAGTCTTGTTGTCCCGAAAACCTGGGTTTTTTTTCGCAGCTGCAAATATTTTGCCAGATTATAAGCTTTCTTGCAAATTTATCGACAAAACTGAATTTGAACATGCTAGGGACCACACCTCGACCAGTGGCTTTATAGAGCTTTTGTCCGGGTAGCTGCCCAAAATCCATCTTCATATACTTTTCGTCGTCCATGAGGATCCTTCGTACATTGTAAGAACCTCATTGTACAACTCCCGGGCACATCTTTTGGCCACAAGATTCGGCTTCAGTGTACTGTTTCGTTGCTTGCTGTCCCGAAAAGATGGATATTCTTCTTGCAGACGAATCCTTCTGACAGTGCTTTGGCTGGCATTGAATTTATTGGTGATATCATAATCCGACAGCCCTTGGTTTGCCCTAATCGTTCTCAACATCTTCAAATGCTACTCCCTTCCATTGTGACGCTTGCTATGATCCTGCCTATCGATAGCATGCCGCTCACAGAAATGTTTGACGGTCATGTGAGTCAATTTAAACGACTTCACGATGTATGAACCACACCACGTCAGATTTTCAAAGTTTTCAAAATTAATTTTTAGTTTGCGGCTTCCACCAAGTATAACTTCTTTGAAACAAAATAGATGGTGCCGAACTTTTCAGCACTGAAATAGGAAACATTTCGAAACCAACTGCTGTCATAACATTCCAGATCGGACTTCTAGAAACGCTGCAGTAAAATAATCAGTGCATCCAGATATTAAATGTATCACGCCTTGATCCAGTAAAGCACTCCTGCCTCTAAGTGCTTTAACTTCGCGTTATTTTATCATCAGCGTTGTATGGGTCCCTTCTCATTGTACGGTTCTGGGCAATATGAGAGCGGACTCGCTCGCAAAGGTGAGCGCTATGGATGGCGATATCTACGATCGACAAAAGGCCTTCAATGATGATTTTCCTATTTTTCAGCTGGGATGGGCGATAGCAACTTTCTATCATCTCGAAGGTATCGAAGAAATCTTGGTTTGGGGGGATGGATGTGGGTCGAGACTTCATTCGTGTGGTGTCTCGCCCCATGTTCAATCATTATTCTTTAAACGTTCTGTTATACCGTGTTGGCCTGAGCGACAGCAATCTCTGTGAAGGTGGGCCAGGTTACCAGGAAACAGATCACGTAAATTGGTCTTGTGCTGAGCATCGTGGAGTCAGATTTGAGATTTAAGATTCCTTTCGGGCTCGAAATAGACAAGCCGTATGTACCGTTTTGAGATATGTTGGCTCTACTTGATCTGGAGTTTACGAAACTCATTTATGTGTTTTGACTAACATTAGACTTAGGTTGTAGTTCGTTTAACCTGCATGTTTATTTTTAGTTTTTTTTAAATATTTTGTTTTTCAAAAGTAAACCAAAAGTTAAATGTGCTATGAGTTATGATTACACGATTTAACACTTAAAATAACTGTGTTGTGTAAACCTTCCTTTAAATTCCCGACTATCCTCCCATCCTTTAAATTGTTATTCCTATTAACCTCGAGACGGCCGCGAGTAATCGGTTCTACCCCCCTTACTCTATTTCTAAGATAACTCCTGTATGTAATTATGAACACATGGCTGTGTAAGGTTCATTCAATTGAGCCTGTACAAATAAATGAATTCCAAATTTTGAGGCGATGGCTGCCGTCGAGAATGCTTCAGCGTAAGCCCTTGATCATTAGTTTTCATCTGGAGTAGGCTGTGCTTTTAAACGAAGAAGACGCATTCTTTCTACGGCATAGTTAAATGTTTTGGAAAATTTAGAAATTATTATTGAATGTACACCAGACTGCCTCTGAACGGGTTTTGCTCACTGGTGTGGCTAAACCTGTGCATTTCCGATCAAGTTTCGGAGGAACTTCCGTATTGGAAAATAAAGAGAAAATGTTTTTCGCGTTGTCGCGAGTGAATTGATAATTGATAATTATTATTGCCAATCAATAAAATACCTACATGGGACATTATATTGGACATATTTTGCTAATTGGATAACTGTAAGAAGTGTTCTTTGTTTGACAGTCCTCGCTTGTGGTTTTTAATTCATGTAGTCCATCAATGCCCTTTTATTTTTTGTCAATTTATGAACAGGGATTCGTCTGAGTAATGGGATCATTTTGGGATTTGATCCCATCGCCACATACATGAGTCCAATGCGGGGTTATGACGCCCCAAAACACATAGTTTTTATTCCATTGCATGAGACGTTTGCTGGCCAAGATAATTACATTGACCCGGTATAGTAAAATGAAACCTTAAAACCCCGTTGAGTAATGGATGATGAAACCTATATAAAGGCGGACTTTCATAAGATTCCAGGTCATCAGTTCTACACTGCGAGAGACAAGTTCGATGTTCTTTAGCACCAACGGAAGCAAAAACTCAAAAGTTTCCAAGAAATGCATGGTTTGGCAAGTGATTTGTACGTGTGGGATGCGAAGTGCTCCATTCGTGGCGACTTCAACCATCAATGGCCAAGTTTACGTAAAGGAATGTCTCCTTTACTTCTTTCCTTTAAGAAATGTCTCCTTCCGTTGCTGAGGTCGCCCATAAGCCCGCCAATTTTGAGGTAGGACTTACGTCTCCCTTTTATATTCCTGTATAGGGGCGCCGTTCTAAAATTTCTGAAATCGAAAGCGTTACGCAGGTTTGGAGATGTTGAACGGTAATATCTCCTCTCTGGCCCACAGATATGTTACGATAAGTATTTCATTCGAAAGGTAGAACATCAAAGCTGAATCCCTGATGCTAACTTAATTCATTATATTTGTTTAAACTAAGTAAAAAGTACGTAAAAGAAAAATGTTTGAACGCACAAAGCTATTGGTCGAAAATTACATCATATATGCGCCACGCTCTGATTGGTTCATACTGCCACAGTTACCGTGCCAGCAATTATATAACATGTAGGGAATTCCGACCAACCATCAGTTCTCGCTGTGCAACCGTAAAGGAAAGGTTAAGGGAAAGGCAAAATCCCGCTCGAACCGCGTCGGATTGCAGTTCCCAGTCGGTCGTATTCACCGTCTGCTTCGGAAGGGCAACTATGCCGAACACGTTGGTAGGAAACGCCGCCCGTGAAAACAAGAAGACCAGAATCATACCACGTCACCTGCAGCTGGCCATCCGCAACGACGAGGAGCTGAAAAAAACTTTTCTCCAGTGTTACCATTTCACTGAATGGTGTCCTGCGAAACGTCCTGCAGCCCAAGAAGTCTGAGAAGAAAATTTCAATCACGAACCATGTTCCCTCCGTAAACAACTTAAATCCGTCCTTTCAGGACGATCAAATCAATTTACCGACTAAAGAAGAGTAGTCAAGAAGTCAAGTTTGATTGAAATTGAAAAGCCGCGTCCCGGAGAAAATGGCCAAATCAATCGCCCACGTCTTCTTCGTGGTCAAGTGGTTAGCGGCGTCACCCGTCGTTCAAGCGATTGCCATGAAGTGAAGGTTCGATTCCCGCTCCAGCCAATGGAACTTTTCGCAAAACGAAATCGTCCATACTGGACCACTGGGCGTTAGGTTAAGTTGTTCGTTGTAATTCGCTCTATGTTCAATGTAAATGTAAACACAGGATCCATTTAACACTTACAAGCACGTTGGAAATTCAACAAACAAAATATTATAAACAGTTAATTCAACCCTAACTGCAGTTTCTATAAATGTTCGTGGAGAACCAGTAGTAAAGCCTCACCCTAATAGTATAGGGTTTCATGGTTCTTTAGACTGAATAAAATATTCTAGAAATTTATTAATTCGATGACTTCAATTTGTTCACATCAACAAGCAGTACTACGTCAACTTTGCAGTTATGTCACTGACATAACTCACCCTTTCGTTTTTTGGCCTGACTTGGCGTTGCCACTACTATGGTATAAGGAATATAAGGTCATCTTCGTACCCAAGGACCTTAATCCTCCAACAATCCTCCTTAA
Source organism: Aedes koreicus (assembly GCA_024533555.2). Classification (NCBI taxonomy): domain Eukaryota; kingdom Metazoa; phylum Arthropoda; class Insecta; order Diptera; family Culicidae; genus Aedes; species Aedes koreicus. The sequence continues at coordinate 138,058 of JAHHFK020004052.1, read as the reverse complement.
CACCTCAGAATTGCAACCAATCATAATAAAGCATGAATAACGCAAACATCCCAAGACAGTCAAAACAGATCAAGAATTGAAGAAAGCATGGTTCAATGTACAAAAACTTGTCGGTTCTAATGTTGTAGAAAATCTCATGGAGGGTCTTAATAGAAAAGTAAGGGCATTTGAATTTGGGGTGCAAGTTGAATGAAGTGAACATGACAAAACTTAGCAAAGATGTTTTATTTAATACTACGAAAATTTCATGATAAGTGGTTAATAGACGGATTTTCGGCAAACTGCTTTGAGTGTTGCAATTTCGACGTGGACTATTTTTAAAAACATTTGAAAACCAATGAGTTTTGTGTGGATGCTTTCTAAAACGATCATCAGCAGAGCTTGATTCATGCTTATGAATGTATCTACCACGTTTAAGCCTAAATAACCGGCACTGAGTAGGGTGTCCAGAGTTTCGGAACATTTTAAAGTAGCCTGCGAATCACAGATGTTCTCCTTGCTACCTTGAAACTCTGGTATATATTTGAGCTAAATCGGTCACAAAGCGGTTTGGAGTTAGTATAGGAAAATCATCAAAATGTATGGTGAAATACCAAAGTTTTAGTTTTCAGCGTTGTTAGTATCCAGCGTGAAGTTGGAAATTCTTTTAGGATGCTTTTAAAAACTTTGTCGAAGATCGAAAGGCGATTTGAGTTACCCCATAAACGTTATTAGCAGTTCATTGAATTGATATGATGGAACCAACACACAAATACATCTACGTTATTAATAAATTAATATGATAGAATATAGGTCCTTTGCTACTATCATTCAGAAATCAATCCAATAAACTCGCTAGGCCTTATTATAGACGTTCCGCCAGATTTTAATTTTTGTATCTTTTTGTTCTATCAGAAAATTTCTGCTTCTTTTGCCACACCGTCCATTCGTGAACTCTTTAATTCTTGTATGGTTTGAATTCGAGATCATTTCTGAGAAGCCTGTTCGTCGAAGCAGGTGACATTTGAAATTTTTTGTTCAATCTACGCTCAGATACGGCTAGAGTCCGTCTAATTCACTCCAACATACATTTAATCGTTGTATTCGTACTCGTAATTCATCTGACACCTCCAGTGTGTTGAACATGGACATTTTCAGTTTTCTTCAACCGCTTCGAGGTTGCTCACCTCGTACTACTTAAGGCTATGGAATATTTGACACGATCTTGCAATTGTTATTTAAAAACTCACATCCGCATGGTTTCCATGGTGGCGGAAAATTGTAAACATATGAAATCGCTTATTTCTCGACAACTTATTCAAAACGACGTATCTAATTTTGTAAACAAAGAGGTAAACAAAGATTCAATAGTAAATTTCCCAAAACTCTTCGCACTGCCACACACAATAGAATGACCATCACGAAGTCTAATATTCCTCTGACATGATAGTGGTGCTTGTTTGCGAAGAATTGCGAAAATTTCCGAGAAATTTACGTTTGAATTTTTGTGTAGCTGTTTGTTTACAAAATCAATTACGTTGTTTTGAATAAGTCGAGATTTATCCTTAACGACAAGCTGTCAAAACGATACACTCAGAACGTGTAACGTATCAATTTCGCTGATAAAATACTCAGTTGAAATAAATCAAGAGTGAATCTTGAAAGTTTCTAGTCTGTGAAGTCAATTCAAATTTCTGAGTTTTATTTGCCGGCGACTTTCTGCTACAGTTCAATAGCTTTTCGAGTACGTAATGATACGAAAGGTATTACGTTATCTGCACATTTTTTCAGCAATTTGACAAGTGTAAGCTATATTCAACATAACAACCCTTATCAATTTCCTATTTCGATTAACTAGCATTTACTTGATTGCCATTTCTGTACGCAGTATTGATAACCATTGTTTCGGTAGCTTTCCATTTATTTTTTTTTTAACATAAATCATAACGTCAATTAGTGGCTCCCATTAATGATTCAGTCGTTCTCAAATCAAAAGCAGTAAGTGAAATGTTTTGTTCGTGAAAATTTGCGCGCGTGCCATCGTATTATGTTTGACCCAAAACAAAACAACGATTGAACGACTGTGGAACAACAAGAGAGAAAAATAAAATTGCTCCTATCAATCACCGGTTTCATCCAGTGCTGGTTGGTTTGAAAACCTGCTATTTCAGCATTGAACCTGAAATTTCTATTTAAAGACAATTCCATAAATGAGTTTGTTGACAGCGGTAGTTCATGTTTCGTGTACGCTGTCACCATCATGGGCTCGAATGTTGCCTGAAACGCAAGATGGCAATTAGTAATGTATTTTAGGATCCTAGCTGTGAGTGAGAGCCTTTCAATTCATTACTTTTATTGCTTTTACCGACCACCACAAAGGCCGTCGCCGATAGCGTGCTACATAATCTACGTTTTTGGATTCAAAAAAAAAAAAAAACCACATATTCTCCAATAAGGTGGCATACCTTTCACATCGATTTACGGGGTGCATAAAGACGGGACCTACATAAGAACTGCACTCGTTCCGGCTAAACATCGAATGACCGATACCGTGCTCTGGCATCACAATCGAGCGAACCTGTCAGCCATCCAAATACTACAGCACATGCATTAAAACACTTCCTGGTCCATAAATTTTAGTAAGCTCACTTTCGCGTGCAGTCAGCTCACACGCGAATTAAAGATAATAGTGGTACATAACTAGCTCTAGGCTCCATGAAGGTTTCTTCTGGAAGATGTTTCATTTTGTCATCAAAAGCTTCAAAAGGATTACGCTTTACCATTTCTATAACTGAACCAGTTTCCACGTTTGTGTGATACGCAGCATAAGAGGAGAGGTGAAAATTGCCACAAGGCAATAACTACCCATCATCGCATCGGTGGATGCAGGCCAGGCCTCAGCCAAAGTTGACTCTCTATTCTCTATTATGATACGTGCACTATTCATTTCCTCTCAACTAGCACATGTCCACATTTTCTCTTCAAATAACGAAGTGACATGACAACTGAAGCGCTTGCTGTGAGGTGAAATAGATGTGTTAAGGAAATGATGGCTTTCAAAATGAAGGGTAAGTGAAGGTAATTCGCAGCATGTTGGGACAGTTTTTTACTTTGGACGTCAAGGCGAATGAAATCCAGGTCTAGGCCTTCATCCAGGTTTTGTGTGATTTTCATTTCGTTGGATGGTTTTGCACTAGTTCATCAGAAATTATGCTTTCACACACATTGAAAGACAGTATCTAATTAACGTGTGAAGAGGACACCATCATTTTACAAAATTCCAATCAATTTAGCTGTTTATTTTGTGGAGAACAAGCTTATGGTACACTCAAATGACAACCAAAAGTAAAGCTCGATTACCAGGCCACTCAAGCGAAATTTGTAAATAATTTCTGTAGAAGTGTTTCTCAAGAATTCATTACAATACAATACAAGGAATTTATCAGTTCAGTTTGTATTTGTTTTCAAATAAAATGAAGAAACCAACTATTGCATATCATAGGTTGAACAAAACTACATGCACAATTTTCAGTATTGCTTCGCATTCGCGGCGACTTCCAGTTGCATATTCACTTAGGATGAAATCAGCAAATGAGCGAAGAAGACTAGACAACTTACTCATCGCAAGACTTTGATCCCGCCGCGTAGAAAGTCCTTGAAAATTCCTGATTAGTTTTTTGTTCACTTCAATATCTTTCCTCTACGTACAGCATACTGAAACAAAGACATTCTAATTACTTCGACGTCGCCATCAAAACCAATATTCATAAAACTGCTCAACAGCATCGTTTCAGCAGAACCGAGTCTCACCACTCCCGGCTCTGCAGGTTATTTTTGAAACCTGTCTTTCGTTCATTCTTCCCTTTATCCTGTTTCTGTGCCTGCATCGCAAAACAGTTCCAGCCACTCGCCAGCAGCCAAACGACATCTTCCATTAAGCATATTATTGTTTAATACCGATTCACGTTTCGCTGAAGCGAAACTAAACTACCCTTTGTATTCGATTTCCGTGTTGGCAGAAAGCGTTCCAAGATTCTTGATTCTTCCCAAATACATCCAGCATCGAACCCATACATACGGATTTGAACGCAACACAAGATTAACGTAAGAAAGAAAAGATACAAAAAAAAAAAGTTTGAAAAATGGCAAACCATTCCTAACATCTGTCCTCGTACTTTGTTGCATCCGTACCCGGAAGGCAGCGAGGGAGGCAGTGACGGCATCCAAGAAGAAATAAACGACGACAGAGAAGCCAAAAGTGCGAGTGCATTTCGGTGCATATTCCCGGACCGACGACGCATTTTCGCAGAAGAAAAGAAAGACGAACCGTATATGGGACTGACTTTGTGATGCAATCATCGAATGCGCAGTAGAGGTAGAAGCCTGCTTTTTAATTTAAATATAGTGAGGATAAGACGAGAAACTATGAGAATCTAGACGACAAATTGCAAAGAAGCGAACAAGTCTGGGATTGATCTTCAGAACTTCTGCTCAATAAGCTGAAATGGTAACCAAGGTTGTAAACACTTATTTCGGCCCAATTCTATTCATTTGATGAGAAGATCCTTTTGCGAATGTGATTTAAAAAACAGAATCTGTTGTGATTATGAAACAGTTTGTACGATATAGTATTGTGGAGCAAGTCTCCGAGTAACCTTACCACCGAATTCGATCTTATCGGCTAAAAGAGTGTATGTTAGCAACAAAGCAAACGTGGCAATCCCCATTCAAATTTTGTTTAGAGATAGGACTAGTAAGGAAATGGTTCTCTCTCGCAAAAAAGAAATAGGAATGTTCCTTTCAACTAATATTGAGCACACTTTTCTCGTGAATGGTAAAGCAATGAATGTAACAGTGAGGGATGAATTAGCCGAATTTTTCATGCAACTGCTTCTTTCATGATCGATTGGAAAATTGTCTCAATAAAAGCAGTTACAACCAGTTACAATGTGAATGTCCCAGTGAATCTGGCGAATAATAATTTTGATCAAAAATACAAAACCCTTCTACAGTCTTACGGTCTTATATGTTCAAATATATTTGCAACGAGACCGCTAAGCTCACACATTTTAGACCACGTTATATGCAATATGGCCGAAGCAACATCGCGTAATTAAACTATTTTTTAGCGAACTGAATGATCATTGCATTATATTGTCAGAGTTCAAAATGCAATTTGGAGCTGATGAAATAGAACTATCTTAAAAAATAATATATCATGATCGATTCAAGATGTAAACACTTGTATGGAAAATATTTTTTTAAATTAAAAAGCAATTTTGCAGAATTGTACTGTAAATATAACAAAATATGTTAATCTTAAAGGTACACAATGCCCGTGGACAGGGGTGGTAGCGGATTTATGGATAAATAATAGTGACTTTAGTGACTAAAATAATAAAAATAGTGAACAAATAGTGACTAAAAAGTGATTTCCAAATTTTAGTATTTTTTTAATCTTTTATACATGTGTTGTATAAGTACAGTAAAAATGAGCTAAGTGATCACCCCCGTTTGCAAAAATGAATAATATTGCAACGCAGTATCACTTTTTGGTTTTTTTTTTGTAAAGAATCCTGTAATCAAGCGACTTTTTTTCTACACGACCACTTGGTCCGAAGCTCGTTTTTGCGAAGACGGGTCTATTCGCACGGTTGAAACGCCTTAAAGCATGGCTAGAATTTCGTCTGACATATCTTGCTTCTCAATTCCTTTTTTGAGCCGTTGCCATGTGAAGGTGTTTTCACTACCTTCATCACCTGAGGGTATTTAGGATCACCTACAGCCGTTTTCTTAGTAAACAACTGGTTCCAATACCCTAGTAGCACACTTGTTGCCATTCGGTGGAGATAACATAAATATGACTTGCTAAGTCATAATCAAGTTACTACAACTAATTATGAGCGTACTGTGCTACTTGGATACTCCTCAATTCTGTATTCAGTACTCAAGGTCAGAACCTAGTATTTTAACAAGTTCCATTCGTCAATAAGACGATCATAGTTGATTTGAATCGGAAGTAACTTGGCAATTATCACAACATATTTGGAGCTTTCACTGGATGCAACGGTTGGTGGGTTGAGGTATTGGCAATATTTTATAAACGAGTTCTGCAAACCAGACTTTTGACGTAGGACTAAGTCACTGTTTTCTATACTGGGGTACAATTTTTAGAAAAATCGCATTGCGACCGTCACGAAAAGTGGTCAACTTTGAGATCCTCTAGGTAATCCAAACCGTCCTGAAGTTCAGAACTTGAAATCTACGGTAGTAACAGTAGTTTTTTGGGCTACACATAGTTACGTCACGTATTCAAGTATATTCAGTGAATATTTTCGAAAGTAAAAATACACAAGAAGATAATCTTGGGATGTTCTAGGTCATTCAAACTGTCTTGGTGTTCAGAACTTAAGATTTACAATTGTAACAGTAAATTTTAGGCATTACAAAGTTACAATAAATATTCAAACATATTTAATTAACATTCTTAAAGTAGAAAAACATTGACATGTTCTAGGTCATCCAAACAATCCTTGAGACCAGAACATAAGACCTACAGTTGAAAAAAAGCTTTCTAGGCTATGCAAAGCTACGATGTGTATTGAAACCTATTTATTGAATATTTTGGAAGAACAACAGGTATCATGAGATGATCTTCGGATGTTCTACGTTATGAAGTTAGCTTCATGATCTATGAAAGGTGACCAAATGCATTCAAACACATTCAGTGAAGCTTCTGTAAGCTCATTATCAGATTATCTTGGGATGTTCAGGTTCATAAAAACTGACCTTAAGTTCAGAACTTAAGATATACGGTTATAACCGTAACCTTTTGGGCTATACAAAGCTACGATAAATATTCAAACATATTCAATGAACTCTGAAACGTCCACAAACATCAAGAATAACCTTGTTAGTTTCAGGTAATTCAAACTGTCCTTCAAAACTTAAGGTACACAATTTTTTTTAAGGTTTACTGGCGGGACTCTGAATAGAGTAGAAACCTCTACGCCAGGCCTTTGATGATATCGTTGCGTAAATCCTTTCGAATCATTTTGCCAGCCGTACACGGAACATGTCGTCCAAGAAGACGCTGTTGCAAATGACTCGGAAGGAGCCACGTTTGAGAATTTTGAGTCCTTTCGTCTGTTATTTTATTTCAATTATTTTTTGTTATTTTGTTAGTCAGTGCTGGCGTTTGCAAATTCAATACGGTGTTTCGTAATTTCTTCAGTCTCTTGTAGTTCAGTCCGTGAAGTGTGTCATTTATGTGCTCTGAGAGTCTCGAAGCAGTTCTCTCGAACCAAAAATAATAAGCTATTGTATTGTTCGTTGTGCGTGAGAATGATATAACTTAACTCCTTTTGAAGCATTTCACCAGCCGTGCAAGGATCATGTCATCCATAGAGACACTGTTGTCACTGCCTCAACAGGTGTTACATTTTCAAGTTTGCTTCCCCTTTCTCTCAGTCATGTTCATGTCCACTGTTTTGTATGGTGTCGTTTTGTCTTTTTGTTATTTAATTTGTCAGTGTGTTTTCTTCAGTCTTTTGTAGTTTAGTTCATCATTTATGTGCTGCGAAAGTCTTTTTGAACAGTTTTCTTGAATCAAAAATGTCGTTGAGATATTTGAATTCTACCAGTTTTAGTAATGTCTGATGTTACAAGTCCCAGTTTGCTGATGGGACTCATGAGAGAGAAGTTTCCTCCTCGTTGCGTCTCTTTATGCTATTTAATTAGTCAGTCAGTGTTACGTTTATATGGTCAAGAGGGCACTTCGTAACTTCTTCGGTCGTTTATAATTTAGTTAATAGATGTCTTGTTCTTATGTGCTCTGAAAGTAATCGATGCATACCTCGTCTTACCACGTTTAATTCACTTATCACTTTGTCCGCCTTAGTCAGTTTTTGTCTTCTGCGTTATTTAGTTAAATCCTATAGTTCTATTGTAGAAAAGTTTACGTTTACCTGTCTGTTCATTGCCTCCTTTTTATTTGTCAAATCCTAATCTCTAAGTTGTTTAATTGTTTCAAAGTCGTCATGCATGTGTAGCCTAACAATAATTATTTAAGCCTTGCTCAACTATAAGATTCACTTTTCGGTGGCAAAGTAAAGCTTCATCGCGCCTATTCCCTATCTATTATTATAAAATCATCGAGAAAGAAGCCGTTATAAGATTGTTTGTATACCATTGTTACACTGTGTGGTATTTTTATTATGGCTCTTTGAAGTGAGACATAACAAAATCTAGTCTTATTTTCCTAGTTTCCGCCACGTTCCTAGTTTTAATAAAACTTCTACTCAGTGAATCCAACAGTACGATTCCCTACGAATGTCAATAATCTTGAACACATTGTCTATCAACATATACCTATCTAGCTAGATTTATATTCAAGCGTGGCTACGGCTCATCATGTCAGAGAACGCATAAGAAAGGTGTTGTAGCCAAGAGGAAATCCCACATCAGTATTACTGAGGAAAGAGCCCCATCAAACTGCAACAGCATTCAATGGTCCTGGACAGGATGTCCGTTGGATCACATGTGTAAAATTATTGCATCAATGCCAGATATGTGACGCGGCATTAAATCAAAATAATCAGCATGTGATACCACCACGCCAGGATATGTCTTTGGTTGCCATCTCAGTGGAGTGACGTAGGCCCACCCATCGCGTCCAGATCACATATCCAAGGGGAGGGCTTCAAAACGTAAGGTACACAATTGTAACAATAGCTTTATGGGCTATACAAAGTTAAGTTAGTTTGTTTGGGATAGAATATACCCAGATTGTCTCATAATGTCAGTTGAACTTCCAGGACATTCATTGAATAAGTTTGAACACATATCATAACATTGTATAGCGGATAAAGTTACTGTTATAACTGTAGATCTTAAGTTAGGAACTGCTGGGCAGTTGGGATGACCCAGCACATCTCAGAAAAATATTTCCTACTTTTTTCAATCATTTCTATGTTATTGAGGACCATATCAGAATTCACCAAATTGCTTGTATAAATTAGGCCTGAAAGGGTTAATTCAAAGAACATTGCATTGTACCATCTAAATGGCTTACATTTAGTATCGTAGTCCTACGTTATCATTTCGAACATCTCAACGGAGCTGAACCTTGTAGTTTTTGATTACGTGCTTCCCAGCAGCAACTAATGCTTATTTGCATTGTTGAAAAAGTGGAGTTTGTCGATCTCCTTTAATTTGACCAGCTCTGTCATTGCTTCATCTCCAACAAAAACTTTTTCCGCAGGTAGCAAGTTCTCAATATTGTCCAAAATGTCCTTTGGAAGTTAAGTATTCGCGGGCCACACATTGGGCTCACAAACTCAACCGACGATGGTTCGCACCAACCTTTCCAGACCAGCGTACATTAGATGTATGAGTGGTTCTTCCCTTTAGAAGATGGAATTGAAATAGATCAGTATGCTTACCAATAGCTCATAAACTTTATCAAAAAATTTTAGGTCAAATTCTACTTAACAAGTTTTACAACTTTGCCAAAAAATATTCGGTTGAACAGCAGTCAAGCAAAGTCAGAATAAACTTAAATAATTGATGATTTTTTTAAATCTACTGTAGCATAAACTAAGAATATTTGTCTCAGAAATTTTCTACAAAAAATATAAAACTTCAATGTACGAGTTTTAATGGAACTTTGAAATCATAAGGCTTTTATAAACTGGTCGAATTCCACTGTATCCCGATTTCACATATGCTCGAATTGAGTTTACTTGACTGTCGGGATACGAACAATGAAATCTAGATTCAGAATTACTAGGTGAGTAACCGGAAATAAGTCCTTTATCTGATTTACAATTCGTTACCACTTTTCTCGACTATTTGGATACCAAAACAGTAGTCCGCTTTTGAAAAAACTGAATCTAACAAAATATTTTTGAAAAAAAGTGAGTGTACATCAAAAACGATTTGATTCATTTATGTAGTTTTTCAATGGACATTTTATTTGCATATTGGATAAACGTTTTAAGTGTTTTACTCCTATCCCGTTCGATTAGTCATGGGGTTCACTGGGTATGCATAGAAATATGAAAAATTATTATGAAATAGCTGGAAAATTGTAAAAATAATGAAAGATGATGTAATATGGGGCCACGTGCGTCGCATTCAAGTTAATCTAGAGTGCTTGACATGTTCGATTGAGGCAAAGACGTCCGCCAGGGCATCTTGTTTTTTTGTGTATATTTCTCGACTTTTATGTAGTGTGGCCAGATCACTTAATTTGTACAATAGGTACGAGTGATTTTTTTAAACTTTTTACAATCGGCGGTGCGAAAACAGTGACTTTAGTGACCATTTTCCGAAAAATTGTGACTTTAGTAACTTTTGGTATACGCAGCCTAAAGCGTATTTTATTGGCTTTGTTTGCGTAACTGTACAGCATTCAGTTTTGAAAGAATAAGTATTTCCATTGGTGTGAACATGTATGGCAAACCTCAACGCAATTTATGAAACCTATGTTTTTAGTCATCTACGAGTGCGCTTAGGATATCTAAACAAAGCCAATAAAACACGTTTCAGGCTGCTCATTCACGACTAGAGCGTCCGGCGCTTGCGCACTGCTTTAGTTTGGAGCAACTTTGCTGGTTTAGATTAGGGTGTCCCTAAAAAATCTGTTTTTTTTTTGTATTGTAACTTTTTAGTTTCAATTGTTGGGAAAAAATAATTTTCAGACGAAGTGTAGAGAAAAATATGATGCATATTTTTGCCGAACCCAGTGTTTGGGTATATTTTATTGTTCAAAAGTTAGAGGTAATTTAACTATCTAACAGCAACCGATAAAGGCGCGTCTCCATCTTAACAACAGTTCAGAGCTTGTACCACCTACGCTATTGTGCGACCTGGTTTATGCTATGCTATGCTATGCTAGAAGCTGATTCCACCACCTTTTCCGCTCTCAATTAAGCAGTGTTTCCACTAAGGAACACCTCGACCCGCAGGATATAGCCGGTCGCCATCAGAAATGTTCCTCGACTTTCTGCCCCTGGACTGCAATTTGTTATCACCGACGAAATGGTTATATCAGCAGGGAAAGAATTAAAATCCTCTATTGGATCTGGTCCAGACGACATCCCTTCGCTTGTACTAAAACGTTGTGCGGATACACTTGCAACACCATTAGCAACTATAGTTAACCTCTCTTTGGCTACTGCTGGAAACAATCGTATGTTTTCCCAGTTTTCAAGAAAGGTAGTTAGCGGACTGTATGGAACTATCGAGCTGTATTCAGCGCTACTTCTGTTTGAGGTGATCGTTCTCCATAAGCTTGTTCCGAGCTACACATATTATATCTCAGTGGATCAGCACTGATTTTTGCCGAAACGTTCGACTACAACCAATTTGTCTTGCTTCACATCGTTTGTGATACGCTAAATTGAGAATGGCCAACAGGTAGACGCTATTTACACTGACTTATCTGCAGCGTTCGATAAAATGAATCATCAGATCGCAGTCACAGGACTGAAGCTGCTGTCATCCACGAACAACAATCGTGAAGCCGAAAACTTGGTGCTGCGTGTGGTGCTAATTTGACAGCTCGGTTTTCTTGAAGGCTATAAAGGGTGTCCACGATGAAATTGCCACACTATGAAATTGCTCTAACTTTTTAACCGTTGGGTAGAATTTAATGAAAATTTGGGAGGATTTAGTTCATAGTGCATTATTTACATCCTGCAAGTTTTAAAGTCCTGTGATCAAAACTCGCGGAAATGGAGTCGAAAGAACAGCTCGTGCGTGATAAAATCTTGCGCATTCATCACGAGAACAAGGATCTCTCGCATCGTTCCATCGCTAAAACGTTGGGAATCGCGAATTCCACGGTGTCGCGAGTGATTAAGCGGTTCGAGGAACGGTTGACCACCGATCGGAAGCCCAGAAGTGAAGGAAAAAGTATTCCGTACAACACTAAAAATCACAACCGCGTAGTTGGGGCCTTTAACCGAAATCCGAACGCCTCCGTTCGGGATGTGGCTAAGAAGCTGCACCTAAGCCGAAGTTTTGTCCAGAAGGCCAAAACTAAGGCTGGGCTTCGAACGTTCAAGGTACACAAGGCCCCTAATCGCGACGAGAAGCAGAACAATTCCGCCAAAACCCGTGCCAGGAAGTTGTACCTCAACATGCTGACGAAAGTTGAATGCTGCATCATGGACGACGAAACATATGTGAAGGCCGACTTCAAACAGATCCCCGGCAACCTGTTTTTCACGGCCAAGGATAAGTTCAGCGTTCCAGAGCATGTCCGCACTCAGAAGATGTCCAAATTTGCGAAGAAATTCCTGGTTTGGCAAGCCATCTGCACGTGCGGGAAGCGGAGTGCACCTTTCGTGACCCAGGACACGATGAACGGACAGCTGTACATAAAAGAGTGCCTCCAGAAGCGGCTGCTTCCTCTCCTGAAGGCCCACAACGTCCCAACAATCTTCTGGCCGGATTTGGCCTCATGCCACTACTCCAAGGACGTGCTGAAGTGGTATGCGGACAATAAGGTCAATTTCGTGCCGAAAATTTTCAACCCTACCAACACTCCGGAGCTCCGCCCCATCGAGAAGTACTGGGCGATTATGAAGCAGCACCTTCTTAAACGACCTAAGGTAGTGAAGACAGTCGAGGAACTGAAGAAAGTATGGGTTTACATGCAAAAAACGGTTGATTCACAGGTTGTGCAGAATCTTATGGCCGGGGTTAAAGCCAAGGTGCGGGCATTTGCGTATGGACTGTAAATAAAATACGAGTAAAATGGTAAAATGAAGTTTAATAGTTATTTCTCAATCCCTGAAAATTTGATGGCAATCGGATGAAATCTCGAATTTTGCGAATCAATTTTGTGTGTGGCAATTTCATCCCCCCCCACCCCCCTCGCCGGCGGGGGTTTTTTTTTTTTTTTTTTTTTTTCTCGAGCTCTTTTGTGTTTTTTCGTGTGGGGGTGTTCTTCCTATTTTTTTTTTTTTTTTTTTTTTTGCGCGGGGCGTGTTTTTTTTTTTATTTACTGTTACTTGTTTTTTTGTTGGAAAAATTTTTTATAATAAAAATATATATTTTTGGCCCCGGCTATAATTTTTTAAAAAGTCCCTCCCCCCCCCCCCAAAGTGGCAGGCTTCAAAAACTAACGCTCTCTTCAGTCCTCTGATCGCAGTAGCTAAACTTGACAAACTATAGTATGAACAACAACACTGCAAATTAAATTTCGTTAATATTATAATACAAAATCGAAGGTAGGACTAACAAATCTATTCGTTGTTTTCTGCAACGAAACTGATTTGTACTTTTTAAGAAGCTACCTTCGTATTTAATGCCACACGCGCAACTGTCAAAACCACGAACCATTTGTTGACACAGAAAGAACATTCGTTCATTGTACAAAAACAATACAAAGAGTTAAGAATAATTTGTTACCAATAAAAAAGAAACGTCTCTCTGGTGGTTGCATGAACTACTGACAGATCTACTATATCGACTCAAAATATAATTGAAAAGAAAGGGGAACCACGAGGAGTTGCTCAGCGTTTTATTTTTTAATATTTCTGACCTGGTGTGCGATCCTGTATTTTCAGGAAGAGCTGTTATTGAGTCCGTGGTTGATCTCACTAAACCATGTTGATTCGTGAGATGTTACTATACTAATGAGCACGAGGTCCTATCTCTCGACAGCGCTTTAATTTCTATTTTGGGTAAGTTAATGATTCCCGCCCATCCCAGCAGCAACACCAACACTTAGGAGTGTGATTGAAGAGAAGCAGCGATTGGCTGGACTTCACGAAATTCATTTTGTGCATTGTACAAAAAAAGGAGTAATGATAGCATTTTATTAGATGACAAGCAATATGAATGTTTCATACAATTTACGAGACATTTGTTCTATGTACTACATCCATGTTTACGAAACGAGTGAAAGCTAATTTACGAAAATAAATTTTCATAACCAAAAAACCGGTTTTTTTGCTTTTTTTTTTTTTTCCCCCCCGGAAGAAATCCCTCAAAAAAAGAGGCCGTTTCCTTCCCCCTTTTTTTTAAACAAAGCACGCACCCGGGGGCGTTTCATCTTTATTGCTTCAATTTGATCGTTCATTAATAAAAACTACCCCCCGCCGATCAGCTTAAACTTTACTACAAGAATAAAAAACCCCCCGCGCCGCTTTTCCCCCCACAACAACACGAAGCTCCCGCTGAATGGTGTCATATCAATCGAATTGGCCACTTCCACTATGCTTTGGAGGTAACACAAGGAAGGGACTTGGGGATCTTGATTGATATCAAATTGATCTTCAAGGAACACGTCGCGTACACGTAGTGACTAAAGCGTCATCGTAGCTAGGATTCTAATTCCACTTTGCCATAAAGTTTAAGGATGTTTTATGTTTAAAAGCTTTATACTGCTCTCTTGTGCGTCGTATCCTGGAATATTCATTTGTCATCTGGTCACCTTATTCTTCAGAATGAAATCCAACGCATCGAAGCCATTCAGCGCAAATTTATTCGCTGCGCTCTACGTCATCTCAGGGGGACAGATTCAACATTCAACTTGCCTAGTTATGAAAGCCCCTGTATGCTCATCAATCTAGAATCACTAGAGGCGAGGCGCAACGTTGCAAAGACATGCGAACTCCTGCAAGGAAACATTAACAGTTCTTCGCTGCTCAGCCTCTTGAACATCAACATACGTCATCACAATCGTCGTTCGCATTCGTTTCTCAACATATCTCCTGCAAGAACTAACTATGGCTTACATGAACCAATGCGCGGCATGTAACGTGTCTTTAACAGGTGTTTCTGTGTATTTAATTTCAACTTGTCCCGAGAAAAAAATAAACGTAGTTTTAGACGTGTTTTATGTTAATTTTTGTTACATACTGTTTTTGTAATTTTAGTTGTAGCACAATTGTCATTAAGGTAATTATTTTACCTGTTGACTAATAATAATAATAATAATAAAAGGATGCTGTGGAATTTGGTTTCTGATAAAATTTTGTTTCATTCGATAACTATAGCCAATTTACCAATCATTCTAAAGTGTCGCAGTAATTATCGACTCAATCTTTAAAATAGTAGCAACCATAGGTGGGCCCTTGCTTGGCTTACCATGCTGGAGGTGGCTAGGTTCAATTACCGTTCTGGTCTAAGATTTTTCGTTAAATTTCTCGACTCCCTGAATACAAGATATGATTGTACTCGCCACACAATCATACTAATGCAAAAATGATACTGGTATCGGAAGTATAGTTAATAACTGTGGAAGTGAATTTGCGTTGCGTTAGTAAAAGGAAATTCCGTAAATTGCATACTTTAAGCTGTCATGTGGCTTACTTAATTAATCTTATTCCGATGGCTTATGGAACACTTTTTGGGAATGAATAGCTGTCCTATCAGCGGTCAAAGTTAGCGGTTCATTGCCAGCCATGTTCTTCCTCTGCATCTAGTTTAAGAGAGACCAGTAACTTACCGACGACCTCATAGAGGACGAGGAGTTGGTTGCAAAAGGAATGGTCTCTCTCCCAAATTCGGAATATGATCTATGAAATAATTTATTTATTTATTTGTATCGCAAACTGTTATACTCGAGCAATTCTTCTGCGGAAGATGGAAGGCTGAATCGACGACAAATTTGTCATATCAAAACGGAGCACCGCTTACACACTCTACACACCAAGGACGGAGGGCAAATGTCTTTCTCGTTCTCCATCCGTGACCGAAACGTGGGAAAACCTCGATAAAAAAGACGCCTTCGAACAAAAGTAAACTTTCTTCTCTCAAAATATACCCTCGTATGACATTTTGTACCTAAGCTCACTTGAGGAGCACTCATAACCAACATTATGCAGTTTTTTGAATGAATCACGAGCTTGGCGTCATCCCTCGACACGCAACACTCGGCTCGCAAATAACTGTGGAAGTGTATTTAGAACACTAAGTTAAGAGCAAGCAATAAGCTTGAAATGCTAACAAAGATAGAAGAAAATTTGGCATTTCTCATCAAGTAGATTTCAATTCACTTTTATTATAGTCTCTGTAACATACTCAATATTGTCGTGGGCAGTCAGTTCTGGTTTACGCACTTCGGTTTTCAAATTTTGGTAAACATTAACCTATCAGGTTTTGTCAAATAAGAACCCTTGAATAACCACTCTATTTAACGGTACCCAGGAAGAGCAAGGAATCAGGATGTGGAACAACAATCGAGGCACCTTTTTCTTACAGCAGTCTTTCACCCGCTCTATTTGGCTGAATCTAGCTGCCGAAAAAAAAAGAAGAAAAGAAGTTTCTTGTAGCACGCACATACACACACATTCACACCCATACTCACAATTCACGTCTACATAAAATCCAAGGACACGCAGCAGCTAGTTTGGAGCCAACGATACTCTCCTTCTAGGATATTTACGGAAACTAAAAAAAAAACAGAAAAGAAACTGCTTATGCTTTTCCTACTGCTGCGTGTAGGAGTAAAACGTTCAACTGCCGCGGAAAACCTAAACACACTATCCATTTGGGCTTTTTGATTAGCGACAGATGATACTGTAGTGGTAAAAACTGCTACTATCCGATTTTGCTGTGGGAAAATATGATACTCAATCTCAGCCGTATCTGGATCTATCAGCACTTGAAATACATCCTAACTAGGCTTCGGGCAGCATTAGCACGTTAGGGTATAGAATTAACACGAGCATCAGAATCAACTATCCAAACTGATTGATTTGGGTTCCCTGTTAATGCAATGCTTTTATCAGTGTCGGTTTATTTTTATCCGATTGCCAATCATCGTCAAAGGTCGATGTGAGAAGACATGCAGTATGCTGATTGGTGAATGTAGGAAAAATGCTCACGATGATGACTGCTGCAAAGGTGAAAAATGCCAACTCAATCGAACTGGAGCTGGTGATATGCATCCCATTCCGAGTTTCATTGATGTGTGATTTTTACTGTAGGGGGCGATTCAGATACAACGTTCACGAGTTTACTATGTCGCAAAATATAACAGCATTCTGCCAAGAGTGGACGCCGTACTTGGAACTCCCCTCACCATTTTAACAGCAACGGACAGCTAAGTCCTTTGGTGTGCTTAATCAATAAGCGTCTAGAGTTGTTAATTGAGAGTGCCAGTTCCAGTTGAATGGTGTTATTTGGCAAGCTTGATGCATTGATGGTAAATTTCAATCTTTTCGACCGATTCGAGTATCGTACCCGCCCCTCATTAGGCACGGTTTGGGTAAGTCTTAAGCGAATATCTAGGCTCCTTAAGTTCCGAACCAGCCACTTAAATCTAGACCTTTTCAAAAGGCGTACATTGCTGGACATAACCTAAGCAGCTTTTATCTTACATTACTTAGAAGCGTAGCGAAACTTTGAAATTCCATTAACGAAATGAAGTAACATGCAACAATTATAGCTCATGACTACTGAAGTAATCTAGTATTCACTGACAGCATGCTGCTAGAGTTTTGTTGACAATTGTCATTTTGCATAGACTTCTCGAAGTAAGGTGTCACTAATACTGGCGATTTGTTTATTGTTTTCAACCACGAGATCAGCTGTCAAAGTGTTCAGGTTGACAGCGGTTTGGTTTTCATTTTCAACCAGCAAAACGATTGTATTAGTGAAACTGCTTACTAATACTAACGGCGGCAGAGAAGTCTATTGGCCAAATCATATGAAACTTAATGATCGCTTGCTCTTCAGTGCCTAACCTGCCCAACCTGCCCTTCTGCCTAACATCGCAGAAAAGATTCATTTTATAGTAAACGCGCCCCTGGCTACGGTGTTCAATTTGTCTGTAACTTCCGGCGAGTTTCCTGAATGCTGGAAAGAGTCATTTGTATTCCCAATACACAAGAAGGGATGCAAACGGTCCGTCGCCAACTATCGTGGGATTGCTGCACTAAGCTCTGTATCCAAGCTATTTGAACTAATTGTTCTCCAAAGGCTGGTCAATGACTATTCACAGACTATTTCTCCAGGCCAACACGGTTTTGTGCCCAAATACTCGACGGCGACCAATCTAACCGTATTTACATCGTTCATCATGCGCGAAATGGAACGCGGTCATCAAGTAGACGCCATTTACACAGATCTCTCTGCGGCCTTCGATAAAATGAACCATCAGATTGCCATTTCTAAATACGGCAATATGGGGGTTCACGATCAACTGTTGAACTGTCTCCGTTCATACCTGACTGGTAGAACTATGTCCGTGAAGATTGCCGATTACGCCTCATCTAGCTTTCCGGTAACATCCGGCGTTCCTCGAGGTAGCCACCTTGGCCCATTCTTTTTCCTGCTATATATGAACGACGTGAATTTGGTCCTCAAATGCCTGAAATTATCCTACGCGGATGATCTGAAGCTGTACTACGTTATAAAATGTCCGGAAGACGCCCACTTTCTTCAGCAGGAACTGCAAGTTCTCGATAACTGGTGCCGAATCAACAGAATGTCCTTAAATGTATCCAAATGCTCAACTATCTCCTTCGGCCGAAAACGTGCGATGTATCTCCACGACTACATCCTTCGAGGTACGCGCTTGAAACGAGAAACAACAGTCAAGGATCTGGGAGTAATGCTCGACTCCAAACTGTCGTTTACTGTCTGAAGGCATTATACTGCTCTTTGGTTCGCCCTTTCTTGGAATACTGTGCCATCGTTTGGTCGCCTTTCTACCAAAACGCAGTCCAGAGGATCGAAGCTGTTCCGCGAAGGTTTATACGCTTTGCTTTGCGACATCTTCGCTGGCAAGACCCTCGCAGATTGCCAAGTTATGAAAGTCGGTGCATGCTCATCAACCTGGAACTGTTGAAAGGTAGGCGTATGGTAGCCAAAGCGTGTTTCATTGGTGATCTGCTTCAAGGACATGTTGATTGTTCCGCTCTACTGGATCTCTTGACCATCAACACTCGACGACGAAATCTCCGTTTACAACAGTGCTTCGTGTTCCGGCACTCATGGACCAACTACGGCAAACACGAACCTGTGCAAAGCACGTGCCGCGTTTTCAACAGCTGCTATAATGTGTTTGATTTTAATGTATCCCGTGAGGTTAATAAGCGTTGTTTCCGTATATGTCTTTGTTAAGTTTTATTAATTTTCGTATGTAATTTAATTTTTTAAAGGGTCATTGGGATGAACATTTTTATCTGTTGACGAAAAATAAAATAATAAAATAAAACTCTTCTTTTATATATATATATATATATATATATGAGAGACAACAAGGTAAAAGTTGGTACAGCTGACGTGCAAAAAATTTTGCGGCTTGTTTTCGTTTGCTAATTTGCTAGTAATTTCCGTATACCTACTTAATAATGTGATTGATGTTCCAAGTGCTCACCATGTGGATAATAATATCATCATATGGAATTTTAAAGAAGAGACCTGCTTCTACGACAAATTCGTGACTTCAGAGAAGGAATGATTGACAGTGTCACCGTTGCTTAATTTGAAGTCTTTGGTCCTGTGGTAATATTATCGTTAATTTGGTAAGTCAATTCTACATAAAATGTTTCAAATAATGTATAATATACGCGTCAATCAAGTATCGCACCTTTGCTTGATGGAAAGTTCTAACGTTTGCATTAAAAAAATGAACTTTTTTCGGATGGTGATAAAGAAAAGCTAAGACAGATAATTGCTTTTGATAAATTTCCCATGGAAGATAATTATTTATGCTTACTTGCAAAAAAATTCTACGCCCTTGCGAGCGGCCTTCCGGCAGTTAACCGGAATATTCGCCATGGCGGACGAAAACATGCGTGTAGGCATGTTTTTGAGTTCTTTTTTCATTTTATTTATCAATTCCTCCTCAGTTTTCGCGACAAAATTGTTGGAGTAGGTAATTTTTGGTTGGCCCAGAAATTCTCGATGGGACGCAGCTGGGGGACGTTGGGCGGGTTCGCCGACTTGAGTACCACATCGATATTCAGTCGCTCCATCAGCTCCAACGATCGCTCCGAGCAGTGGGCCGAAGCCAGATTCGGTCAGAACACCGTGTCTTCGCCCTTATGGTATTTTTTGATGAACGACACAACTTCCGGCAGGTATTTCGTACTATAAATTTCCCCGTTCACGGCCAGTCCGGAGCGAAAGAAGAGCGGATTTGACATCCCCTTCTCGCTGATTGTCAGCCACAGCAGCACCTTCTTGGGGAACTTGGTGTGTGAAATGAACTTCACCTCGGAGCTCACTTCCTTTGTGGGGGAAGTAAAATACGAAGTGCCCTGCCAGTCTTTGCCATGGTGAGATAGGTCTCGTCGTCCATCGCCACCGTCACGTCGTGATTCGCCGGGAAAATCGAGTTGACCAGTGGACGCGACTTCCGCTTCCTGACATGTATGTTCATGTTCGCCAGGTACTTTTTCACTGTTTGACCGGTTGAACCGACCTCCCGGCCAAGCGCAGGCAGCGATGTAGCCACTTTCCCCTCGGTCTTCCTCTTCAGCATCCTTTGGAGCTTCTTGACGCTCAGGGTCGTCGGCCGTCCGGAACCGGGCTTTCTTTCGATGCTCTGATTTTTGTCTAATAGTGCCAAGATTTTGTAGATGCCGAAACGGGCGTATCAACAAAGTGCCGCACGATATCCGTTTTCTTTGAACGTGCACACTTCTGAACGGAGTTGCTTCACTGTTTTTGCCATCACGGTTAGAGTTCGACTGATAGAGTGTCAAATTTTGTCTGCTGACTCATGGGTTACTATGATTGATGCTGCATGGGTAGTTTCGTCAGAAGGTAAACCCATGAAAAATCGGCAAATTTTGTCCATTTTTTTAAATGCAATCGTTAGTTCATTCTTGACGATATCAACAGAGAGAATGCATTGCAGTGAAACTTATTGTACACAAAAATAGCTTCAGAATGCTTGCGTTCTTAACATGGACTATACTGCCGTTCTACGCATAATTTTCCCATATTCTATGGGTTTCCCTATATATATGGGACAATTATACTTATAACGGTAGAATAGGAGTTGCGAAAGAGGTGTAACCTCTTTCTCTCGGATCAAAGTTTTAAGCAGTCAAAATGGTTGCAGGAACATTTTGGCCATAACTGGCAGACAATGAGAGTTAAATTTGTATTCCTAACCTCACCACCTTAAGTTTAATTTATAGCCGTGCAAGGCTTGTTCATTGAGAGCTTGAGATCGATCGTAACCTATTTTTTGACTCTTTTAGGCATTAATTTAGGCATAGGTATCAAATAGAGATGTCCATACTTTCGACCTCTCACTAAACAGGCCCACAAACACAAACACATCTTGCCTATTGGAAACCTCTCATTCACTCAACACAGTCGATTTCTTCATACCAGAGCTCTACAGTCGTCCCGGACCTTTGTTCGAGTTTGTAGACTTAATTTTTTCAGATAACCAGCTGTATATAAGACTGACCAAAGCCATCCAGGCCGGGATGGCTGTTGGTCGCTGACAGAATTGGTTCGGCAGTGGAGAGCGAATTGGAGGTTTCATTGAGGCTTGCGGATAAGCATCTCGGATTTATAATGAGCTTCAAACAATTGGTTTTTAATTTTGAACGAGAATCCCCTATGAAGGGCTTTTAAGTGGATTGAGTTTTTTTTTCGATTATAATTATTCGCGAATTTAAGTGTGAATTCGAGGTGATTGTTTTAACGAAACTTAGTTGGACGAGCGATTCCAGAATGTGCAGTTGTTTGTTGAAGGTGCTCTGATAGTGTTTTACAAACACTAGAACAGATACATCAATCCCGTCAATTTTTCGCTGTAATCGTACAATTAGAGAGTCACACATACAATAATCTTTTACAAAAAGTATTCCATACTGGACCACCACCACCTTCAACCGTCTATCATCTCCAACATAGCTCTAAATGACTTTGCAATGCAGTTTTGAGCTAATCATTAACCGTATTTGCTACAATGGAAAGCATCGGATGATGGATTTCTGCAAGTCAAGCCCCTTTCAATCAACGGGTCTGCGTTAGTCAATAGTTTTTCATTTACGGCTGATCTCAAGTTAAGGGAGTTCCGAATAGAAATTTGCGGTTTTAGAACTTTGCTGCAATTTAGCGGAAGCCATTGGAGCTTGACGCTGACCAGTCAGCATTTCATGGATGTAAAATTTTCGCCGTGTTTATCGTGTTAGAATTTGTGCCGCTGTTTTCTAAACTGATTATAAATCAATCGACGATTCCAATTGCGTTGACGATGGTGTGATATATTTCAACCACGTTATTTAAGGATATTTTTGACAATCATGTATCTTTATGTCCAAAGCTCAAGTCACCGTGGTCCAATAATAACCTGCTTCAACTCAAACGTAATAGAGCGAAAACATTACGGCATAACTGCAAGAGTCTCTGACAATTAACAGAAGTAATTTCAACTATGCAGGTATTTTGACAGATCTTCTTCTTCTTCTTTAGCATTTCAAGCTTATTGCTTTCACAATTAGCTTATTGCTTGCTCTCAACTTAGTGTTCAGTTATTAATTAAGAGCTTTCGATGCCAAGTACTATTTTTGCATTAGTATGATTGTGTGGCAAGTACAATCATACCAACAATCAATGTGCAACTAGCGATTTGAAATTGGTTCAATGTTGTGGAACCCCTAGTTCTGAAGTATACCTTGTAGTCTGCACCTTGACATGCACTCTTTTGCTTTTTAGTACCTTTTCGTACAAGTATCTTAGTTTTTGTTTTGATTCGCTATGTTATTTTGACAGAATATTTGAGAGTGTATTGGTGTGAGTTACGGTCTTAGGGACGAATCATTAAGCTTGGGACCGGTGTACTAGTACTTCTTGAACCAAAAAAAATATTCGTTTTCTTCATGACTATCCACCCGCTGATCACACCTTGTGCCCAGGGAGTCGAGAAATTTTCCTTAACGAAAAATTCCTAGACCAGACCGGGAATCGAACCCAGCCACCTCCAGCATGGTGTTGCTTTGTAGCTGCGCCTTTACCGACTGAGCTAAGGGAGGACCCATTTGACAGATACCATTTACAATTTATCAACAGGTAATTGATTTAACATTAAAATATTCTTCCTACAGCCTTACATACACTTGAGAGACGCGACGCGAGACAGGACACAACACTTATTGGTTTTACAAAACGTAAAAAGGGGTTTAAATTTACCTTTTTAGTCGACCGGTTTCGGGCTAGATATTGCCCATCTACAGGACGATGTCCGACTGGTTACGATGTACAATACTATACAAAATACTACAACAAATATTCATATTGTGTTACAATACATGTCGAGCGGCGTAAAATATTCTACTGGGATTCCAGTTTCGTCTGATGAAACAGAGAGGATATTATTGGAGTGTCGTCTTCATTCATCAAAGGGTGGCGAGTAATGGCGCTATAGCCATAGGCCATATAGGGCTAGGATTTTAGTTTATGCTAAGGTTCCAACCGTTTGAAGAGAAATGGAGCATCACTTAACCTTCTTAGACTAAGGGATCCCAACGACCATTTTTTACAATTTTTTTTTATTTTGTTCTGTACACCAAACAGAGTTTAACTACTCTCTCCGACTATTAATTTCCCTTTTCTTTTGATATCTTCTGAAGACTACGTGGGTTCCCGGGTCTTCTTAAGGTAGATACCAAATCCTCCCTATCTTCAACGGTTGCATGGACGTGGCCAGGTGACGATCGAGGAGTGTCTTCATGGAGATTATTGTGTGAAGAAACGTTTCAGTTACTGGATCCGTTTTATGGTGACATGGAATGTCTTCAACGAATTATTCCTCATTGTAGCTCCATCCACGAGGTGTGCAAACGTCAATGCTAATGCTAATCAGTGACAACAAGGCAAGAGTTGCGCTAAGCACTTTTAGAACTGAAAAAAATAAATATCGACTGAGATTTTTCATTAGGGCCTAACTGACAAACGCAAACAATGGCTTTTTCCGCTGTGCTGGATTTTCTTAGACGAAAAATTTATTAACGCCTTCGTTTCGAAGGAAAGTGAAGCCGCAGGTCCCGGCCCATGTGTTGATGGATATATGGTGGGTCCAGGTCGTCTCCTTGGCGCGACGAAACATCCCAAGAGGGTGAATGTCACGTTCATTCACCATTAAAAAATAATGTAGTATTCGTGTAAATTTGTAACTCATTTGTTTAGCCATTTCTCCAAAGATAATTCTCAACATCTTAAAACTAAAGGCCTTCCAGGAAGGATCAGAGTAATAAAGTCATTGTGAAAACCTAGACAAAATGAAAATCTACCTTATCTTCTCTTCTTTCATCACCTCTCAATAAATATATGAATATATGAATGAAATAAAAATTTGGAAATTTGGTTTTTTTTTCATGCGATAGCATGGTTCGACAACCAATGAAAGGACCAAACAAAAATAAACAAAAATGACGAATCACGAACCTGGTATGCAGCAGGGAGAACAGCTCAGCTGTCTGTGTAGCAGCAATCCGCAAGACGGCAGCCAAACAGCCAAACAACAGCAGTAGCAGCAGCCGCAGAGTACAAAAAAAAGGTAACACGTCGTGCTGGACTCCGGCTTACTTTCGATCAATAAAAACGAACTCTTTCGTGCCCTTTCGTATGTACTTGTTGTGTGGTGGCACTGTGCAAATTGATTAAATTTACATATTCTTTTCTTCGATTCGCAAAAGTAGTGTGCGTGTCGGTATGTGTGTATTTCGCAATTGGCAAACAAAACAAACTACACTCTTTACTTTTACACCTTATCCCGCAATGATGACGGTTGATCCACATCTAAAGTTGACGGTCGATCATCAGGATTGTTAATCTGCAGTTCCAAACGATTTATAGACACACGACAAGAGTAGCAAATCCTAAAAGATTTATCTAAAGCAACTTTATCCTTTAGCGTCTAGTTTTGTTTATGAACATTTTGTTATTATTCGGAAACTGTCACACTTGCTTTTGAGATTTCAACTATTAATGATGGCCTAAGCGAGTGAATGAACGCAATGTTATCTACAATAAATATTATTTCGTGTTATGTACAACGGTTGAGAAATTTTTACAAAAATTAAGTTTAACTTATTTTTTTGATCACTATTCACCCTATACACGTTTCAATTTTCAATAACTTGGTTTCAAGTTTTTCTGATTAATTTAGAAGGTAGTTTTTCCATGTTCTAGGACCAATCCTAAGAAACCATGTCCAATCAATTCATAATTTATAGAAACGATTTTTCAAACCAAGTCACCCTTGAAATTACTCCTAAGCCTACACGTCCTAGATCCTTTCGAAAACAATGTTTCATTCAAGTAAGAAGGGCTCGCGTCCTATATCACCTATTTAAGGAAGATTTCGCGTGGAACTGCAAAAGTAGTGTGCGTGTGGGTATGTGTGCATTAAGTAAATTCTAAAACCAAACAAACTACACTCTTCACTTTTGCACCTTTGATCAGCACAAATTTGTCTGATAAACAACGCTCATGGAATTCATAAACACTCCTCTTCAATTTTCACCCAATCTAGTTCGGAGGAGAACAATGAAACCGCATCCAGTGAACTCCTTGGCCCACGACGTCACTCCGAAACGATCATAGCGCTAGAAAATTCACTGTTATCTCAATATCCTATCGATGAAATTACCCGAAATTTTCAGATTTTGAAAAACACGGTAGCTGTAACTTGTCTTCAATATGTAAATTTTTGTATGTTCTTTTCCTGTTTTCTTCTGTATCCGCACACACCGCAAACAATGTAAATAAACTGGCGCAGACTGTCCTCCGCGAGAGGTAAACTGCGAATGACAAATTTGAGCTGCTGCGGGCGAGCTCTCTTTTCAGTACTTTCGTCGCAACGAAAACCAAAACGGGGAAGAGAGTGCTTGATCCCGATGGCGAATTTGCTTTGATTGCTCTTCTTGTACTGAGTGACAGTACTTTATGGGAATTTTCGATGGAGAGAAGGAGCAAGCAATAGCATGCTATTTCTCATGCACAAAATGATTGTCGGTCGATACGATTCTTCATAGGAGCGAAGAGCTGTATTAGCTTTGTAATGTTAGTGAGAGAGCGTTAAATGAACGAGAAAATCAAAACAATGACCGAAAGGTTGACGTTCCCACCATTCCCACAGTTTTTGACGTAGAGGGAGGTAGTACTAGATTATTTTGATTGTACGGAGTGGGTGGGCGGGCTTTTAAAGGATAAAATAAACGGTAATTAGGGTTAGGGTAATTGAGCTAGTTGGGCCGTTCGAAATGATCGAAATTTGATTACAATTGTATACTATCTCTTTTTCTCTCACGGAAATGTTACTCAATTCTCGTTAAAAAGTGGATCTACTCAATTTATGAGTAGATCCACTTTTTACTTTTAAAATTGAGTAACATATCCGTGTGAGAAAAAGAGATAGTATACAATTGTACTCAAAAATTGAGTAAAATGAAACGGGAGTGTAATATATGTATTATTTTTTTCAAAAATAGAACCATAATTCTAGACAAAATAGTCACAAGCTAGGTCACAAGGTCGAAAGTAACATTTGTAAACAATGACTTCTAACGTATTTTTCTGGGATCTGCTTGCTTCTCCAAACAAAAAAGCACCACACTTAGCGAAATAAACTATCAATATTCATAACATTGCATTATGATTATTTGCCATAGGAAATCAGAATAAATTTCATAAATTTACCTTATGAATAATAATGATGTTGAAAAAATAAAAATATGGAGCAATCTGGATTCGAACCATGAACGTTGAGGTTATGGGTCCAGTGACTTGCCCACTAGTTTATATCAACACTTGTAATCAGGAAAGCCTAACGGCGTACAAGAACAACGTCGTGTGAAACAAAATTCATCCATTAGATAATCTTATGAAATTGCAAAGCATCGTTCATAGTTGAACCTTATGAAATTCTTAAGATTATTTGCCTCAGTGCAGAAACAGATACAGGAAGTTATGACCTTCCCGTCGGTAGTGAATATAGATGTTAGCAACCTGGCATTTCCAGGAAATTTACGTTTTAAGTCATTGTTTACAATTGTTACTTTCGACCTTTTGACGATTTTATATAGAATTAGCAGACAAATTAGCGCCAACATTTGATTAGGGCGAATCTGCTTTTGTAAACAAACACTGCTGATTTATCGGAAGTAGAATACAATTCCTTCAAATTGAATATATCAGCGGATAGAGATAAAGCTCCCCTTTCTAAAGAGTGCTTAATTTGTATTTGTGACCTTTTGTTCAAGAGAAAATGACTACGAAAGCCATTGTTTACGAAAGCAGATTCGCCATAATCTAATGTTGGTGCTGAAATATATTTATAGAAATTTAAAACAAAATTTCCTGTTTTAAAACCGATTCTAAATACAACCTAGCTATCGCGCAGTTCTAAATAGAACTATAACGCTGCAATGCGGGTACTACGCTGTTTCAGTTCCAGTTTTAATTTAAACGCGCCATTTAAAATAAAACTGCATTAAGAACGACTTTATTATGTTACTAGTGATGTTTAACGGTGTTCAACTGTTGGAAACAGAACAGAAAAGCTGGTGTAAGACCATCCCCACCGGTGGGTTCGTATCTGGGTAATATTTTGATGACTGAGAGCGTTCCTATTTTGATCTAGCCACCCACTTTCGCACCGGTCGTTCATAAAAAGGTAACACAATAAAACTCAAATTTATTCTCACACCGGGTTCGTTTCGCTAAATATTTCGTACAGTGCATAGTTCGTATACTCTTCCGTACAGGTTTTCGACGTTCTGGTTTGTCCCAAAGATTGGATCTTGGGAAACATCCAGCTAAGCCCTGCAAAGCACTTCGTTGTCTTGTTGCGTTCAATTCCTTCCACGGGGCTTTGATGCACTTATTTTTTCACAACATATCACAATAAACGTGATATTAGCAAACAACGCTTTAAAAACAAATCGAAAACACTCAAATTTAAATGAAAATCTTCCAGATGAAGATGTTGTTATAACGTTTCAACTTGTTTTTGCTTATTTTTCTTCAAATAGCAAAGCTCGGCTCGGTTGGATCGGGTTGTCAAATTTACGAACCGACTGCTCACCGAGCGAGCAAATTGTCATTTTCCAACCCGGTTACCAACCACCGGTGCGGTGTCGAGTTGTCAAACAGGGTAACAATTTACCGATATTACCGTATTGGTGCGGTTGGTCTCATTTTTTAACAAAAAAAAAAAAAAAAAAAAAAATAAAATAAAAAAAAAAAAAAAAAAAAAAAAAAAAAAAAAAAAAAATTTTTTTTTTTTCTCTATTAAAAAAAAAAAAAATTTTCTCTCCAAATTATCAATTTTTTTAAAAAAACCCCCCCAAAAAAAAAGGAAACGGAAAATCATCAGTCGATGGGTTTATTGAAAGTAGGCTAGCGATCATGTTGTCAATCAATAGAGACTATTGATTGAAAAATCGTCGAACTCTGGAAGAACAGCGTTTTCCGCTGATAGAGGAAGTTCTTTTCATTCCCTAATAATTTGCTATTTGTTATTTTTCTTAACGACCTATTTGGGGTATCATCCAAACCATTAAAGAAATGGTTGGAGGATTTTTGATATCGTTCGTTTAAGGTAATTTTTTTGGGGGGGTTGGCAAATCTGTAAATACTCGAGATCTGCCTCGCAGTGTGAACAAAGACTTGTCAGTTTCATAATATTTATCGAAGAAAGAATGGATTCATCGGGTTTTGTTTCGTACCAGCTGTGCAAAAATGTTGTCTTGAAAAGGACCTGGAGCCAAAAGCTCTTCTGTAATAGTTCTGGACAACTGCTCGGCTCATCATGACGGGTGTGATTTGCAGAGTGACTGATGGACTGATCCAAGTAAATTTTCTTCCACCCAACGTCTCCAACGAGTGTCAACCGATGGACCAGGATGTTATAAGTGCTGTCAAGAGAAGCAATAAGAGGAAACTGATGCTAAAGCTGGTTCGGAAGATGAACACTTGTTGTTCGATCAACGGTTGAAAAATAATTCGTTGAAAATGTGTTTGGATTGGTTGGCAGCTTCGTTGGAGGAAATAAGCACATCTACCATCAGAAATTCATGGAAAAAGTTAATTCACGAGTTTCCCGAAATTCCCCCACGATGAAGGTTCAGGCTCCTGAGCAGACGAGGTGTGAGATGAGTCTGATAATATTAGAACACTTCTTTTTTTTTTTTTATTAGGGCGAATCTACAATTGAGAGACTCTCTCCGGGCTCGCTCTCTTTCATTCATAAACCAATCACCTTTACGTTTTTCATTCTACTATTTGTAGAGTATGCTAGCCAGCACTGTTGTGTTTTGATCTGTACTAAAGAATCCCTCGAAAGTTTTATAATGGCGCTGTAATGAATGAAAGAGAGCGAGCCCCGAGAGAATCTCTAAATTGTAGATTCGCCCTAATGAAAAAAAAAACCCTAGACTTGTGGTGCAGCCGGCAAGCTTGTTGAAACGCAGCCCAATGAAGATGATTTCAATCAGTAGTTGAATGACTAAGTAGTTGATTCACAAGGTGATTTGGTATGCGGAACTAGACAGCTATGAATAAAATATGGGGTTCTAAACTAGTGAACCAGTGATACCAACAGACTCCTGAAGAACTAAGAGTGTGTGGTTGAGGGTGCCAACCGCTCGACCCGCTAAAACCCCTCCGCCTCTAGCCTTGGTCCCCCTGGAACCACCTTTCGGTATTACTTCGGGGAGGGGACTAATGTGCTTTAAGCAACCGCTTACGTCTAATTACATAGGAGTCTAGTAGTTAGTTGGTGCCTCTGACCAGCCACTGGCCATTTCGCCATCTTACTTGTAGCTCGAGGGCGATCTAGGAAGCCGTGTTAACCGCGTCCCAGGTGTCCTGGTTTCGACACATTTTACGGTTTAGGTTGTCCGGGGTCGTGTCCCAACTGCTCACGGCCGTCATGCCGTTTCGTTGAAGTGAGGACAAGCGAAAATCCGCGCATACGGGATACGCGGAGGGCTTGGCGTGCCCGTACTTGTGCAGATACAGCCTACAGCAGCCGTGGCCAGTGGCCATCAGCTACGTCAAGTGGAAGGTAAGTTCCTCGCGTCCCCGACCAATCCATCCGGATATCTTTGGGATTAGTCGGTGGGTCCATCGACTTTTGGTGGAGTTATTCCATTCCCTCTACCAATTGACCATTAATGCGGCTCTAGTGGTCTTACGGATACTGTTGGTACCTTGGATCACCCTAATATTTCACTTTCCAACTGGGCACACGGATGGCAGTGAAGCTGTCATCATGTCGACCCCATGATAGCACCAACGAAAAACGTCATTCAACAGAGTGAACAAAACCGATAAGAACCGCGAACACGCGTTATTTGTACAGTCTAGTTTTAATGATTATACACAGTTTTAATTTGCTATAATTTCGGCGAAGTTCAGCAACACAGATGTGCTATTTAGGCTCATCAGTCAGTACGTGAGACCGGATGAGGATTTCGTTATCGCCTCGGTTGCCCTCGAGGAAGACATTAGGTCAGTCACCTCCGATACAATTAATATCCTTTAAGTTTCAGGATTAATATTCCTTTGAGTTTCAGGATCGTACAAAAAGCCACTCAGTCCGATCCTGTCACCAAAACGATATACCGTTTCCTGCACGATGGCTGCCCAGGATTTCCGACGATTTTCCGTAGATTTCCGACGCTGAGTTGAAGCGTTTCTGCGACCGTCAGGAGTCAGTCACCACTGTGCAAGGTTGTATCCTCTTCGGCAAGAGTCTGATTATTTTTTCGCTATACCGCTGGACCAGCTTCACCGAGGTCATCCTGGCATATTTGGACAGCGATATTTCCGACTACGTCAAGTCATGCCGACATTGAGCCACCGCTGCGAAGTCTCCACCGAAGTGTGCTTGCACCGGTACCGTGGCCAAGATCCAGCAAGCCATGGGAACGCGTCCACATAGATTATTCTGGACCCATCACTGGAGAATACTACCTCGTCGTCGTGGACTCGTACTCGAAATGGCCAGAAATCACCCAAACTCATTAGTACGACCAGCGAAGCAACGATTGGTATAATGAAAGACGTTTTCGCACGGTTTGGTATGCCAGCAACTTTGATTAGCGACAATGGGCCGCAGTTCACCAGTGCGGAATTTCAAGGATTCTGTGTGGAGAACGGTACCAACCACTTTACTATCCCACCATTTCATCCACAATCCAACGGGCAAGCTGAAAAGTTTGTCGATACTTTTAAGCGGTCCATCAAGAAAATACAGGAGAGGAGAGGAACGATATGCGAAGCACTCAACACCTTCCTACTCAAGTACAGAGGCACTCCTAATTCGTCAGCACCAGACTGCAAGTCGCCGGCGTAAATCATGTTCAATTGTCCAATCCGAACGTGTTTGGAGTTACTTTGCCCTCCACCTGGCCACTTAATAATCTGGCCTGGCGCCTGGCTGAATACTCAATCATCGACGTCAAGGGTAAAACGAGGCTATCATCGTGACGACTTAGTCTTTGCGAAGGCCTACGTCAACGACCCCTGGCACTGGGCAAATGGAGTTGTACTGGAGAAAACCGGTACAGTAATGTACAATGTTTGGGTTGAAAATCGAAAGCTTGTACGGTCACATATTAACCAACTCAAGGGCCCATCATACATGCCTCCATCGTACATATCTGCGTCCTTTTCAAGCTCTCCACAAGTCACAGCGTATACGGCAGGCTCAGTTATGACGTCACACAGACACTTGAATCACCATGTATCAAAATGTGGTCACCAAAGAGCATTGGTAGCAAAATTGTGTATTTCAATAATTCCTAAAATGTCTTAGAACATATTCAAATCGTCAAATTTGAACAAAGTACTAATTATCTAAAAAAACGGTTTTAAAGTAGTGCTGAAAGAAAACTAATTATATCTCTTTAACGCTAGGCTCTAGAAACTTAGTGTCTAACTTTTCTTAAAATTACTTGCTCTACAACTTTGTCAAAGACAATAACCCGTTAACTCGTAGCTGGAAAAAGTTAGAATTGGAAAGTGTAGTAAAGCCCTTATGAAAGGTTAGGCGTGTTTTTTTAAAAGATGCGGAATAACATTTTGAACAACTCTTTTGAAGACACCTCGTCGATAAAATGATGACAAAAGGGTGAAAATATTTTTGACCGTCTTTTTTCAGAATTGTGCTAATCGGTACGGCTTAATCAGGGGTGACTGTTTCAATCAGTTGTTAGGAAATAGGTCCAAAACTCCTATATTTTCCAAATTATATCACTTTTCATGATACGATCATAAGCTCTATCTATCACGCTAATGATTCGATGCATAAATCATGATTGATTACCAATTTAATACTGTCATTAATGATGAATTAAAATACATCATCAAGAAAACCATCAGTTTCCTACCTGCTGAAGAAGTTCGCTCAAATTTTACCTTTGTGTATTTTGCATTTAATCGCGTGTACCAGATGGAATGTCTTCATCAGCTCCTTCTCACATCTAGGCTTGTTGCCAGAATGTAATGTTGAA
Source organism: Aedes koreicus (assembly GCA_024533555.2). NCBI lineage: Eukaryota > Metazoa > Arthropoda > Insecta > Diptera > Culicidae > Aedes > Aedes koreicus. The sequence continues at coordinate 105,620 of JAHHFK020004052.1, read as the reverse complement.
CATTGAGTTAAATTTATTTCATATTTAGATGATCTGAAATCACTATTTTTTTCATGTTTCTTCCAGTCATTTGAGGTTGATCTATGCTTATGATTATACTGTCCATCATCTGGCACTATCATATGCAATAAAAAATATGTTTCGGAGCTGTTCAATAGTACTCAACGATAAAAAATGCTTCGCTGTTGAGCGGCAGTTATGGCATCACTGTTGCTTTTGAGAGAGCCCATGTTTCCTCTCTTCTTTGTTCACCATGGATATCCATATCAACTCAATTTTGAGTCGTTTTTGACTCACTTTCGTCAAAAGTGGAGTCACTCAAATTTGAGTAAATGTAACTGGTATTGCCAAGTCGACAAATCAAAAACATCGACTCAAATCAGATGGATGTTTTTGATTTGAAGCCTGCTGTCTCTTACATTTGTTAGTTTTTAAACGAAGCATCCCGTTTGTCGCCACAGTCGCTTTGGCTAACATTTGCGTGAGAGTAAATGAAATAAGAAATACACATTGCCAATCTAAAGATCAATGCCAAACTGAAAGTTTGGTCGTGTAAGTCTGTCTCATAACCTGCTAGTAGACGAGTTTGTGATCGTAGCAATCGACATGTTTTGGTTGATTGTTTTCGAGAGCGGATGGGTAAAACGAAGGAGCGGGTTGAGGAAATTGACGTTTGCAGCAAATCGTCAACTGGCCTATTTCATTTCGCCTTCGCACACATGCACAGAATCGCACTCATACAATATTGTTAGTTTATGTACAGATTGAGGAGCTGAAGAAAACATTTTTTTAATCGGAAAGCAATCCGCATGCGTTTAAGAAGTCCCTGCAATTGGGAACTTTATTCCATGGCTATGAAATTTTCTGAGCCTAATGCTCGTTGCTGAAGGTATGTTCCGATAGACCAGACATAAGCAGAGGGATTAATGTCTAAATATTGGCAGTTCTAATTATAGATTACATACAGCTTCATCAAATGTCTTAGGGGCTGACTAAACTGCTTAAAATCCGTCCCGTACCCTATATCTCTTTAAGATGTTCGCTCATCACCATGAGACACCTAAAGTGGACAGTAATGTTTGCTAGAATGAGAGATATGAAGAGAAAGTGATGAAAGTTCCGTCAGTGTACGGTAGGTTGAAAATTGAATAGAAGCATTGAAGAATTGAGCGAAAGGGCATGGGTAAAGTAGTACTCGAACCAAGGACGTTACCTTTGCCAAACATCCCACTGCGGGGTAGGTTGAGGCACAGATACATCTGCACCTCAACTGGCAAAAGTAACGTATTGGTTCGCGCTCATGTACCACCGATAGCTTGTGATAGTATCTAGCGGTAGTTTGTACAAACTCCGTTATGATGTATACATGGGAAAGGAACACTCTCCCCTGGGTTTATTTTTGTACACAACTTCTGATTTTTACTCAATTTCTTGATTTTTACTCAAATTACTTGCTCTACAACTTTGTCGAAGACAACAACCCGTTATCTCGTAGCTGGAAAAAGTTAGAATTTGAAAGTGTAGTTAAGCCCTTATGAAAGGTTAGGCGTGTTTTTTTTCAAAAGATGCGGAATAACATTTTGAGCAACTCTTTTGAAGACACCTAGTCGATAAAATGATGACAAAATGTTTTGACCGTCTTTTTTCAGAATTGTGTCAATGTGTGTTGGTTTAAAGGCCTCCCCAAACTGCAGCGTTTTTTTTTGCCGCCGCCGCAGCGAAATCACGGCGAAAAAATCGCCGCGATGAGATTACATGGCGGCTTATGGGAGCGCACAAACCGACGCGATGCGTTTTTTAATCGCCGCGATTTCGCTGCGGCGGCGGCAAAAAAAATGCTGCAGTTTGGGGAGGCCTTAAATCAGTTCAAATCGGAAATCGATACTAATATTTAAACATTTCACTAGACAGCATATCGTTTACCAAAACGAACCCTGCTGCCACCGATCCTGTTATCCAACATCGCAGTGATTTCCCGTGGAAGTCTAGAGGTGTTCAGGCTTCGAGTATCACGTCAACATATTCATACCCTTTCCTTATTTTACCTGCATTCGAGCGGGGCCGGCACCGGTATTGCCTTAGTTTGGGATCACCAGTGAGCGCTCCAACTTCCGCGTTTTTTCGCGTTTTTCGTTACTGCTCGTTGGAAGTCGAACACAAACTACTTTTTTTTTCTCTCTTCTTGCACATCTTTGGGCCGATCAGTATCGCTTCGCTTCTAAACGACTCCGCGATGAGCCGTCAAGAAAACACCTTTTCGCATAGATTTTGCGAACGTGCCGACGAAACCGGACAATCCTAAAGTGCATAGTTTGTGTGCGACCGTGCTGGGTCTGAAGCAAGGTGAAGTGTTCCGGATTCAGAACAGCAGAACTGTCGGAGTTTCATTCGTGAAAGACATCGATCTGGCGTTAGCGCAACGCACTTGCGAGGAACACGATGGCATCACTGTCGAAGGAAAAAAGTATCCGTTGAGAATCACCCTGGAAGATGGAGCAGGGGTGTCGGGCCTAAAAATCACCGACTTCTAGGAAGGTATGGTGACGTCATCGCAATACGCGATTAACGAAACGGAGCCGATGTCAATTTCCCTGGCATCTCGACTGGTGTCCGCGTAGCCAAAATGGTCGTGGCGAGATGACACAAGTGGCGTATTACGGGCACCGTCAAACTTGCCGACACTGCCGCAAATACATCCACATCGGGGCAGTATACATCCACAAAACAGTAGCGATGGACGTTAGATTCACCATGGAGCTCTACTCTCGATACCAGGACTTCATACTGCTGAAGAGGTGAAGGTGCTGGGCGTTATTTTTGTCAACTCAGTGCGGCTGATGACAAAGCTGAACTGGGACACACAAGTGGGTAAAATTCGGCAGATGATATTCCTGCACAATATGCGCTCCCTTTCCCTGCAGCAGAAAATTATCCTGCTGAATACGTTCATCACGGCGAAGGTGTGGTACCTGTCGTCAATATTACCACCGCAATGGATCCACACAGCAAAACTAACAACGACAATAAGGACCTTTTTGTTTCGTGGACTAGCTGCACGCGTCCCTATGCAGCAATTAGCGCGTAGCAAGGAGCAAGGAGGACTGAAGCTGCAACTGCCAGCAATGAAGTGCAAAGCGCTTCTTATCAACCGTCACCTTCAAGGGATCAATTCCCTTCCCCATTATAAATCCCTTCTCGCCCAAAATATTTCTCCACCCGCCGATCTTCCTTGCCTCAAACTCCTCTCTCAGCAAATTCCCTTACTTCCTATAAACATCCAACAAAACCCCTCCAGTGATCTCATACACCAGTTCTATCTGGAACAAACGGAGCTACCCAGAGTGGAAAGAAACCATCCAGGCATCGAGTGGAAGAAGATCATATCGTCACGAAGGCTACTGCTCATATTAATGAGAAGACGGATCATCGTAGGTTACTTAATAAAAACGGTCGTGCAAGCGATCCTTATTGCCAGTTTTGTCATCGTCGAATCTCTACAACATAAATTCAGCGGGTGCCCTCGAGTAGCTGCAGCATGGGCACACATCCAACGAAAGGTGACGATGATTCTTAGCGGGTGGCAGCAGCTAACCTTCGACGATCTTCTGCGACCCATTTTGGGAAACATAGCACCAGCGAGAAAAGTAGAAATTTTTAAAACCTTTATCAAATAAATCAGGGTCCTCCCTTAGCTCAGTCGATAAAGGCGCAGCTACAAAGCAACACCATGATGGAGGTGGCTGGGTTCGATTCCCGGTCTGGTCTAGGAATTTTTCGTTAAGGAAAATCTCTCGACTCCCTGGGCATAGCGTATGATTGTACTTGCCACACAATCATACTAATGCAAAAATGGTACTTGGCATCGAAAGCTCTCAATTAATAACTGTGGAAGTGCATTTAGAACACTAATTTGAGAGCAAGCAATAAACTAATTGTGAAAGCAAAAAGCTTGAAATGCTAAAAGAAGAATCAAATACATCAGCTTTGTTAATTTAAATGTTAACGGTAGAATCGATTTTGGCGAACTAGACTTCATTTTGAGGCTGGTTGATTAATGGTCTAGTATAATATTTTATTTAAATTCAAACTAAATAAACAATGTTTTACAAAAAAAAAAAAAAAAAACAATTCCCAGTTGTTACACATTGCGGATGTATGTTAGTCCCAAGCACCATCTGTTGGTTCTGTGTAATTACAGCTGCTCTGGCAATAACGGAGTTGCAACCTCGGGCGGTCAATCATGCTCAATTCAAGGTCGATCCATTGTCCACTATTTGATGGCGCCAAAAGTGCCGGTGGACGCATTATTGTCCCATGATACAAATCATCAACTTCGGAAAAAATGCCTAGTTAATTTGTCCCATTTGAAGATTGGACACATATTTGTCCCACTAGAACAAAAAATCCTCCCAATGGGAAAATTATGCGTCCAGATTTCAGGTAGGAAAAATTCACTCATCGTATTTACGATTTTTCTATAATTAACCTGTTTGAATTATATTTTTAAATTACATGTCGAAGTGCTGTGAGCGTGAGCATGAGCATGATTGACCGCCCACGGATGCTACTCCGTTATTGCCAGATCAGCTGTATTTACACAAAGAGCCAATAGATGATGTTAGATGACTAACATACATCCTCAATGTGTAAAAACTGGTGACACATTATGAAGCAATACCGGCGCCGGCCGTGCCCGAATGCTGGTCAAATAGGGAATGGGAAGGAACGTGTTAACGTGATACTCGCTTTGAAGGAAGCCGAGAAATCCTCTGCACTTCCACGAGAAATCACTTGGATATTAGATAGTTGGAAAAGGTCAGCAGCAAGGATCGTTTTGGTTAACGATACGCTGAAAGTATGTAACTAGCACTGTCCGCCAAAAGCATGGGACCGCTCCTTCAAGCAGCAGAACACCGAACGCCAGTTGCACCGCACACCGAATAGTCCGGCATGACCTAATCACCGTAAACTCGTAAATAATGGAGATCGATTTTCCGCCTGTGTACGTAATAGTTAGGCATGAACTGCGGCATATCCTCTTTTTTTGTGAATATCCTGCAAATAGAGATAAGACAAGTTGGGCCGCCCCTCCGATTGGTGGCCCATCATAGCATTAGTAACTGGTATTGATTTTATTGATTCCTACGCTCATTAATTTGGTACCAACCGGGGAGACTTGGTCCTATACCCAATGCTTTCTTTATCTCCAATCCGTTCAACTACTCGCAATATTTTGTGATATAGTGGGCGGAATATTACAATTTGAGATAATTCTAAGCAGTCGGTTTATCAAAATTTGGCAAATGGGTGACTGACCAACAGGTACTTCATATCAAGATGCTAGGAAGCGGACCGGAAGTGTAAATGAGCAAACTCCCCCATTACATGTCAAAGTGCTGTGGTGAGCATAAAAAAAAAACAAAAACATCCAAATGTCATATGGGACAGTTATGCTTCCACTGGCAGAATAGTGGACCACGGAAGAATATCCATGTTTTCAGTCTCGCAATCTTTTTGTAGTTCCCAACACTAGCATTTGGCACCAACACAACACAAACTCCTGAATTTTTTTTTGAAATTTGTTCTGCTCATTCTATCCATCCACCTCGCTACAAATGCTAGCTGCATAGGTTGGTTTGGACCTTATTATGAACGAGTCAATCCACTTAAAGCCGCTTTTGATATTGAATTTGTTAGTATTGAAAATAATTCGTGTGATAAAATGTCAACGTCTTCTGGAAGGGGATGGCGAAATATAAGCAGACTCAGCATGTTGAGAGATGAGTTTTTCCGACGTTGGACAAACATGGACTAAGGGCCGGTTCATAAACCACGTAGACTTATTTTTGAAAATCTCAGACCCCCCCTCCTCCCTCGTAGACTTTTCTCCATACAAATTTTTGAAATTTTGTATGGAGCGTAGACTTTAGTCAAACCCCCCCCCCCCCCCCAAAAAGTCTACGTGGTTTATGAATAGCCCCTAATCTCGAAGATCTCGATCACATGGAAGATGTCTTTTTTGATATTATCAACTTAGTGGTTAAAACAAATGTAGGTTAGCAAGATTCGTTCATTCGGATCACTACTGATGAAGGCGTTTGGATTGAGGATTATGTTGTTTATTTCTTATTACTTCGTTTCTCCATCTTGGATTGGTATGTTTTCTCCTATTCACATTTCAGTTGTCTATTCATACCACAATTTCATTTAACTTGTTGCAAGCTTTCTCTAACTCCTTTTTTATCATAAAATCCTCTTTTTTTTTTTTTTACAAAATAAAAAATAGCCAAAAAAAATTTTTTTTTTTAAAAAAAAAAACTCATCATCCTCCTTTTACTCGACCACTGCCGAAAATTTCAAATTTTAAGACATTTCTTTGAGGAATCAAACCAAATAAATAAAAAGTAGTCCACAAATAATAATACACTTACTCGGTCAAACGGGGAAGGCGAGAAAAGGACGAAATTTATAGGATTCGCTTACTGCTTCCTTCATATTCGAATCTAAAAGAAACTCAATGTGTCGTGCAGGGCATGCCGCTGGCGGATTTGGGAGATGAGGGGAACATAAATTACCAACATGCCGCGCCTCAATTGTTGCTTTATAGTGAAATGTACGATCTAGGGTGGCAATGAGGCACCATTCGGCAGCACAACCGAATCATCGCTCCTCCAGTATCAGGGTCTCCTGAGGGTAGAGCTTCAGATCCTTTAACGTATTTTCGTGGTCTAGCGTCGTTAGCTGGATGGAAGTAGAAGTGATATAGTGATTTTGAATGAAAATACCGATTGTATGACTTACGTCTCTTCGCGGCCAGCTGGAGATCACCTTGAACTCGTCGACTAGGAACCCTTCGCCGATTATATAGTTCAGTAGAATGCGCAGTGGGGTGTCGGTAAAGAAGCGTCGTTCCAGCATCGACCCGGTCGGTGCTCTTACCCTAATTTTGGTTATATTTTCCCCACTGGTCTGCACCGGTTCGGGAGGAACGGTGCTTCGTGCTTGTGTCCGGATCATTTCTCGCTTTGCTTCGGCATCGGCACGCTCGGATTCCAGCCGTTGACGCTCATTTTGCATCATCAGCTCTTTCTGCCGTTTGGCTTCCTGCTTGGCTCGGTCGGCTTCCAAACTTTCACGATACGCAGCATCTTGCTCTAGTTTCACCTGCTCCCTGGCTAACCGTTCATTCTCCTCGCGCAATTCGATTTTAAGCTGTTCACCGTACATGTCTGATGCTTCCATCAACTGCGACAGTAAATCATCCACACTGACATTACCTACAGAGAGAAACGATTAACGATTCGTACAATTGGACAATGTGTTACCAAAGTCACTTACCATAGATCACCTGAAAAACTTCGCACTGGCTACGATGTTTCGCTATCACAAGAATGGCTGGCAACCGATCGGTCGGAATGTTTCGAACCGTTATCGAAGCGGTCATTCCAACGCATGCCGATATGGAGGACAGAAACCTACGTTATTAGGACGGCATACTGTTATAGTTTTGCACAATTTGAACACGTGGATGTCAGATAGGACTTACATATTTTTATTGCTTTCGAACGTCAGATCCCAACCGTACAGAACAAAGTGATCCAACAACATTTGGATAATACTCTCACACGCCAATAATTGACCGCAGAAGACATTTGTCAGAACACTGCCGTCGTGGTGAAGATAGATGGCCAACAGTTTACGCTGTTTAAAAGGAACATACAAATGAATAAGAAACTCCTTCTCTCCGCAACCTCAATTAAGGTACTTACATCTCGAGCTGATGGACGGCAAGCTTCCTTCAGCGCATCCTCCAAACTACCCTGGAAGAACATCGGATGCTGGGGTCCATAGCGTTCCACAAAGTTCTCCACAAACTGTATGCTACCGATGGCTTCGTCGTCTACATTGTCAGGAACTGGGAGGAAAATAGGAATTCAGCTAAGTCAACATTTCGTTAGACTTTTAGTCATTTATATCACATACTTAAATGTTTTAAGTGGCTGTTGATGGGCGTTTCTGTGAAGATATCATCATCGTTGTTGAAGTCCGACGCATCTTCAAACTCTTCGCTGCTTTCCGAATCGATGATGATGGGCATACTGGCGTCACTGGAAGACAACGTAAGAAGACCACTTCATTCTAACTGCACTTGCTCAGTTCCGATTTGTTAAATACTGAGTCCCCTTCCCCATACCGAAACACTCACCTATTATTGTACACATTTCTACTGCTACTGCTCGTACTGGTGCTGGCTGTGTTGTTATTGTTCGTAATCTTCGCCGCCTCGTCGGCACGCTTCAGCACGAGGTTATGCTCCCGCTCCACGCCGGACTCTGCCAGCGTCGTGGTGTTCGTCACATTGTTCGGCCAGCCGAACCATACCTGATGTCGCACCGGAATGTCCGTGATCGTGTAGACGTCGGTTTTGATCGACAGAATGTTCTGATGACCGGGGAACTTCAGTTCCAGCAAATTTCCCTCCGGTTGAACGTTGATGTGAAGCTTGTAGTTTAGGCGATTTTGTGACACTGGATCACTGTCGGGTAAGAATAGTAATTTTTTTTTCAGATGTTTTATTTTCTGCTATGTCGAACTTACGTATCTCCCAGAAATCCCTCTCCAGTCATATCATTCAGAATGAGGTTTACCTCTTTGCCTATATTGAGCGACTTGAGCATCGTCGAGGAATTCTGTAAGTCTTTCTGCAATTGACGTTCATTGAGATATTTACGTTGAAGATTTGCAATAAAACAAGAGATCCTACCTGTTTACCCGGTTCCCATCCCTTCAATGCTTGTCGACATACCGGGACAGCTGTCTTTTCACATATCTTGGCCTTCAGCTCGCCCACCGTTGCCGAGTTCGGGATGGTTATTTTGTGCACCTCGCTGTTGAAGTGAATCTTAAAAACTACGTCATGTGGCGTTACATCCAGAAAGTTGAGCGCACTGCGAAAGTCGTTGCTGCTGCTGGACCGGGATGTGGATGCCCCTGAAAAATCGGAAAGCAGCGTTAGGAAACTACATCCATGTTTCGCATGTACAAGCAAACATGATAGATGATTTCATGACACAATGAGTGATTTCTTTTTCAAACAAAACCATAAAAACAGGTACAATGAGTAGTTAGTAAACAGCTTCGTCTGTACCTGGTTCAATCAGTCCGAAAGGATCGTCGAAGAAAAAATCTGCATCATTAAAATAAGCAACAACTTCGCATTAGTTAGCTGCAAATCGTACTAATTTAACGGGCATTGGGCAAAATCTTCACCAACTTACCGATATCCAAATTTCGACTGTGACTGGAAGCACCGCTACTACCTGCGGTTTCGCCGGCTGTGCTTTTGATTGGCGACGAAGGGGCCGTCATCAGTTCTTCGACATTCGCCATGGCTTCCAGATTGTTTAGGTTATTTGAGTAACTGGCAAAAGCACCACCGCCACCTCCGATACTGCTACTTCCTCCACCACCTCCACCGCCACCACCGCCGCCGCCAGCAGATGATCGCTGATCTTGTGGATCCTGTGGCAATACCCGGTGAACCGCAGACTGTAACGAATCGGAAATTGTAAGTATTTGTGTGCGTAGTATTCAGATCTAAGTCAGCTTTGGATACGTACCAGCAGATCCCAGTTGCACTCATCTAGGTGATATATAGCCTCTGCGACATCCTCGATTGCGGTTATGCTCTGGAAATGAAGGGAATTTGAATTTTTAGTGTGATGTAATGAGTTGCGATAAATGTAAACTTGGTGCCCTAGATCAACTCAATGCCTGTAGATATTTTGAAGACGGTGTTTTTCAAAAAGGTCAACGAACTGAAGCTGGATATTAACGTTTGGTCCTAGAAAACGGTTTCTACAAATACTCGATTCTAGGAAGTATCGTGATTTGTAATACTAAGTATCTGTCAACCTTTCCTGAGTCTTTTGAGTTTTGAGTATGCCAATAACAATGCCAATCGATCATAATTCCGAATTGAATAATTAACAAAACAGGTCTAGAATAAGACCGAATCGTACACAACACCTTTCGTTCAAAGACACCAAGGACGCGTTGGGCAATGTTTCGTGACCGTAGAGGACTTCCGGTCTAATTATTGTGTTGTAGATGATCAACTTTGTTAGATCTTAGGGCCCTTCGAAGTTCAAAGTAGGTACGATTGCCAGTCACAATGCGCCTTTGTATATCTCTGCTGGTGTCGTTATCGGCAGTCACTAATGAGCCCAGATACACGAATTCGTCTACCGCCTCGATTTCACCACCGTCGCTATGAACTCGTGGTGGGAGGCTAACATTGTCTTCTCGCGAGCTTTTTTCTCTGGTGTATTTTGTTTTTAACGCATTAATGACTAGCCCAAAGCTAGTAGAGCTTCAGCCTTAAGTATAATGTACGTTTCCGCCGGGGGAAGCCCATATGGCATAAAGTCCGATTCAAAGTAAATTTGGACGCATTCAAGTGATCCTAACTCAAGAATTAAACAACATAGACGGTTGATAAAAACGTCAAACAAAAGGGTTTTCGCTTGACAATTGCCCAATATTTTTCGATCGGTCTGAACTCAGGGCAATTCGGAGGATTATTCTCTTTGGCGACGAAATTAACATGGTTTGCAGCATACCATTCGAGTACATCCTTAGAGTAGTGGCTGCTGGCTAGATTCGGCCAAAACATAACGTTGGTCTTGTGTTGCCGAATGAAGGGTAAAATACGCTTTTTCAGACACTCTTTAATGTAAACCTTCGACGTCATTATGTGAGATGTGATGAAAACCTTGGTTTTAAGGCCACGACTGCAGATTCCTTGCCAAATCATTAGTTTCCGAGCAAACTTATCAGCAAAAATAGTTGCCAGGTAAAATTTTCGTCCGGGGATTTGTTTATAATCCATTTTGGCATGTTTCGTCATCCATTAAAATACAGCCATCAAATTTCGTCTAAACTCGTTTGTATAGTAATCGTGCTTGCTTTTTGGCCACTAAATTTTGTTTCAGGGAGCGATTCGGATGTTTACTGGCACAAAAAGACTTATATCCTTCTCTTGAAAGGATGTTACGCACGGTGGAAAAATTGGAATCGTATTTCTTTGCCAAATCACGTATGGAGACACCTGGATTGCCTTCCACGTACCTCAACACCTTTCTCCTTAGCTCTTTGTCCCTAGTGCCACTTTTATGATAGATGCGCTGTGCTCTTTCCACACTCAGAGTATCCTTGTAACGTTTGATTACAAGACACACCGTTGACTTTGGGAGTTTTAACACTTTTGCTATATTTGAGACAGATCACGAAGGAATCTCTAGATGTTTGTGCACAATTAATTTTCTTTTCTCAAGTTCCAACTTTCCCCCCATTTCCCCAATTTTTTTTTCAAAAAAAAACCAACACACCCCTGCCAAATGTTTTTTGTTCCAACCACCTTCCGCGGTGGTTTATTAAACCGTGCGTCCAGATTTACTTTGAATCGAGCTTTAAGGCCTGTACTCGAAAAAAATGCACCAGACAAAAGTGTTCGCCAAAAATTTATTTTAAGTTGGATTTTCTTGAAACTTTCAGGGAATGAACTAATACATATGGATTATGTTTCGGCAAAATTACTCTATTCAATTTCCTTTCCATCGCTGAAAGCCCGCACCTTTCCCTTAAGAGCCCTCATTACATTTTGTGCAATGGTGAGGCCGACCTTTTTGGTCACTTTCATCCATTCTTTCTACAACTCCAGCTCGTTCTTAAACACCTTGGACGATTTTCGAGCTTTGACCTTCATTATGGCCCAAAATCTTTCCACCGGACGAATCTCTGGTGAATTTGGGGGGTTGGCGGTTTTTGGTACAAAAACAACGTTATTGTCTCTGTACCAATCCAACGTCGATCGCGCGTAATGGCATGATGTCAGGTTCGGCCAAAATAATGTCTCGCCTCCGTGGGACCGCAGGAAGGGCATCAGACGCTTCTGGAGGCACTCGGTGCGGTAAATTTTGCTGTTGATAGTACCCGTTGTGATGTACGGTTTACTCAGTTTACCGCCTTGGCATATGGCCTACCAGAGCAAGTTTTTTTTGGCGAATTTGTCCACTTTCTTCTTCCTTATGTCTTCCGGAACATCAAACCGGGATTTGGCAACGTAGAACTCCAGCCCCGGTATCTGCTTTGCGTCTGCCTTGATGTAGGTTTCGGCATCCATAACCATACACATCGGTTTCGTTAACCACTCTCGATACAGCTTCCTTGCGCGGTATTTGGCCGCCGTGTTTTGTTGATCACGCCGGTTCGGTGCCTTGCGGACCTTGAATACACGAAGCCCAGCTCGTTTCATGGTTTGCTGAACGAATCAGGCGAAACACTTTGCCTTCAGAGCCGCGTCGCGAATCTAAAGGTTCGGATTACACTTGAAATAATCCAACACATTCCGGGCCTTCACAGGGTCAGCTGTCTTCGGTTTTCTTCGACTTCCAGCCCGCCGCTCGGTCGTCTGGAACTCCTTAAACGATTTTACCACCCGAGACACAGTTGTATGGGTGATTCCCAGTTGTCTTCTGATCCATTTCATGGTCGCAGTCGGATTTTTCATGACGGCGCGCAAAATTCTCCGACGATGTTTCGATGACATCTCAATAACCACTGAACCGATTGTTATGAAAATTGCACATGTAAACAATTCACTCCTAATTAGTACTAATAATCAATTTTAAAAAATGGTGCATTTTTTTCGAGTACAGGCCTTAGTAGAGCGTCAGCCTTAAGAATAATGTACGTTTCCGCCGGGCGAAGTCCAGATGGCATAAGGTTGTTTGGCATAAAGTCATTTGGCATAACATCAACTTGAGCTAAGTGGTAGTTTGGCATAATGCCGTTTGGCATAATGACCATTTGACACAACACTCTTGAAATAATGTAGAATCCAAGTGGTTTTTAACCATTGTAAATTCCCGTCTTTTCAAATGAGCTGTTCTTCAAAATATGGCATTCATTGGTTTCAGAGTTAAAATTTAAATTTGAAAATCAAATGTTTTCTTCTCTGATGTTGAACAGTGAATTTTTGGATTGACTAGAAGTATGTATTGCTTAGTTATATTTGGCATAGGGCATTCGAACCGACTGAAATGTAATTGTCACAAATAGGCCAATATGGAAAGTATTGTAATCTCCCTTCTTTATGAATTAAGCTGTTCTTTGATATTTTCTTAAATTATTCTACAATCTATGACATAATCATCATACTAAAAAAAATATTTTTCTCGAAAATTTAAATTGATGTGCCAAAACCTTAATGCCAAATGGAATTGTTTTCTAGTATTTAAGCCAAACTGTCATTATGCCAAATGTTTTTGATTAAACGTTAATTTACAGATTTTCAATTCAAATAATCTTTCTCATTACCAATGCCAAAATACCTTTATACCAATTGAATTTTGAATGTCTAAGTTATGCCAAATTATAACTATGCCCACTGAACCTTAAGCAGCTTTCATTTTCCGATATTTATGCCAAATGAACATTATGCCTAACGGCCTTTATACCAAATGACCATTGATTATCCACCATCTTATGCCAAATGACATTATGCCAAACGACCTTATGTCATTTGTGGTAGCCCCGTTTCCGCCAGTGTCCCAATGTTGCGTGCTACGACATAAACGTCGTCGGCGAAGCCAAAAAGTTGACCACACTTCCTGAAGATCGTACCATTCGTGTCTATCCCCGCTGTCCAGTTAGCAAAGACGACAATCCATCGCCTTGCCCGTAACTCTCTCCAAGATTCGAAGGGATTCGAGTGTCCCTGAAACTTGGACGACACATACCACTCGATCCATCGTTGCTTTGACGAACTGCATCAGCTTTTCTGGAAATCCATATTCGTGCTGCTCTATATTTAAATTATCTACATTTCGTTCCCGTATTTTTAATTTGTTTGTTTGGTAGGTTCAAATGTCGTTAAAAACAACTCAACAGAGCCGATCAACAATTAAAACAAATAATCATCAAAATTGTTGAATTTCATTTCTTTGGCGGCTTCGTTCGTGCTCGCGACATTTTTCTTTCCTGCGATATTCTCCGTCTTTCTTGTATGTTGCTTCCGAAGTTTCTTTGCTTTATGATAAATAGGATCATGCTAAAACCTGAAGGATCTTCTTGTTTGAACTTCGGTTCCACTCGTTGGTAGTTTGATTTTATCGTCGGTCTTCGGGGTCATCGCGTTGATTTCTTTATGACGTTCATTGCATGCTTCTCTCCAACTTTGTTGACGACCCACACTCACCAGATCTTGCTGCACCAGATCCGCCCACCTTGCCCGCTGATGCACATGTTTTTGTACTGGCCGGATTGGAGACAAACACCATCTTTGCAGGGTTGTTTTCCGGCATTCTTGCAACATGCCCTGCCCACCGTATCCTTCCAGCTTTCTCCACTTTCTGGATGCCGAGTTCGGCGTGGAGTTGGGTAAGCTCGTGGTTCATCCTACGCTGCCAAACCCCGCCAAAGATGGTCCTAGGCATGCGACGTTCGAAAACACCATTTACTTGGAGGTCTTCTTCGAACATTGTACACGTCTCGTGCCCGTTGAGAACCACTTGTTTTATCAGCGTTTTGTGCATGAACGACTGATTATGTGTCTTCGGATTTCGCGGCTGTTGTCATTGTCTGCCGTAAACATGGATCCGAGGCAAACGAATTCCTCCACCACCTCGAAGGTATCCCCGTCTATCGTAACGCTGCTTCCTACGCCGGCCCTGTCTCGCTCTGTCGTCCCTACTAGCATGTACTTTGTTTTCGACACATTCACCACCAGTCCGACTTTTATTGCTTCGCGTTTCAAGTGGGTGTACTGGTCTGCCACCGTTCCGAAGGTTTCTGCCGACATTTATATCATCCGCGAAACAAAACAAAATTGACTGGAGCGGGCAAGCGTACCTCGGTTATTGAGACCGGCTCTTCGCATGACACCATCCGGTGCACTTTTGAACAACAGGCAGCAAAGTCCATCACCTCGTCGTAGTCCCCGACGTGATTCAAACGAGATAGAATATTCTCCCGGAATCTTCGCGTAATTTATAATCTTTGGAGGATTTGCCGTAATATGAAGAGCTGGTCCGCTGTCGAGCGCCCACTTTCCACGAACTCATTTACTTTTGGTGATAAACGACTGAAGATGATTTGGGATGGCACTTTGAAGGCGGAATTTTGGGTTATGATCGCTCGATAGTCATCACACTACAACTTGTCGCCCTTCTTGTTGATGGTGCATATAACCTTTTGCTTCCACTTCTTCAGTTTCCCATATTCGGACTCTCAGCCGATGCAGACAGATGCTTCTACGGGTCCATTTAGATGAGTTGAACTCCGATACCATCTTTGCTTGCCGCCTTGTTATTCTTGAGCTGCTTGATAGCATCCTTAACTTCTCCCAGCGTTTGAGCTGGTATGCTCCCAACGTCCGCCGTACTGACGTAGTCATTTCTTCCGCTGTCTTCTTTGTCTGCGCTTCAGGTGTTCGTCATAGTACTGCTTCCACCTATCGATCGTCCATCCGTCAGAATGCCCGCATCCTTATTCCTAGACATTGTGGCTCGTGGCATAAAGCCTTTGCGAAATGTGTTGAGCTTCTGGTAGAATTTCCGCGCTTCAGCTGCTCAATTTCCTCACGCTTCGCTTCTTCCAGGCGGCGTTTTTTCTCCCAGAACAGGCGTGTTTCCTGTTGCCACATCCGTCTATATCGGTCCACGTTCTGCCGGGCCTGGTGCTGCAGCGTTGCTGCCCGCGCTGGGCCCTTCTCTATCAACCAATGGTCCTCAGCTGCGTCGTTAATGGCTGCTTTGATGTTATTCCCCCCCACGGGCGTCCCCCGCCCCCCCCCCCCCACCCCTGCTGCCCCCGGTGTCCCCCTGCCCCTCCCATATCCACCAACAACAAAAAAAAACTAGAAAAATAAAATTGTTTTTTTGTAGAAACCCCCCACCCCAACCCCCCCCCCCCCTTCTCCCAATATTTTTTTCCCTTCTCCGCTCTATTATTTTTTTTTTTTTTTTTATTTTTTGTGTTATTTTTACAAAAAATTATAGAATGTGTTCGTGGGAGTTACTTTTTTAAGGGGGAAAAATACACCGGGGGACCGTCGGTCTAAACTCCTCCTCCTATGATGATCTTGACGTCATGGCTTGGGCAACGGTCGTATTCGCGTTCTAAAGGGTGTACGGAATCAAATTGCGACACACACAAATATTCGGCAAAATTTCACCCGGTTAACCAATCATCTTCAAACTTTCTGAGAGTAAAATAAAACATGTTATTAATATTTTCCCATGTTTGTTTTATTCAATTTCAATTCCATATCTAAATGCACGAACCTTCTTCTTTACACTACTCATAAGGTCCTGTACAACATTTGGACCAACTTTTTTTTTGTGTGGCAATCCATTTTTTCTTCATATCTTCCTCCGATTTCACTTCCTTATGATGCTTCCGAAGTGCCTGCTTCATGATGGCCCAGTACTTTTCAATTGGCCGCAGTTCCGGTGCGTTCGGGGGTTGAGATGCTTCGGCACGAAATTGACCTCCTTAGCCTTGTACCACTTTAAAACATCTTTCGAGTAATGGCACGAGGCTAAATCCGGCCAGAAAATTGTAGGACCATCGTGTGACCTCAGAAGAGGAAGTAGACGCTTTTGTAAGCATTCCTTTAGGTACACCTGCCCATTGACCGTTCTAGTTGTCACGAATGGGGTGCTCCGCTTTCCACACGAGCTTGCCATTGCTTGCCAAATCATATATTTTTTGGCAAACTTTGACATCTTCTGCTTTCTAACGTCCTCAGGGACATCGAATTTATGATGAGCAGTGAAAAACTTGAGCTAATAATGACTTCATGTTTCAGAGTACCCTGGCGATTACCGCATCCATCTGCTAGATTTTCTGCTTGTGGCAATAAAACGCCTATTTGCGAGTGAAGGGGAGGCTCAGTTTCGCTTGAATATCCACAAGAGGAACTAACACCTGGTTTTTCAACGTCGATTACTTCCGCAATGGATTCTAATTATTGTAAACCTTGAAAGAATTCAATTTCCATCTTTTCCTCCACAAACTATGTAGAGTTTGATAGCTCTCCTTCGCAAATCACCACCACGTTACGACTAATGCAGATACACCGGCTGACCGCATCCTATAGACTGTCACTAAGTTTCTTCTAATGAATAAGCTGTCTTTTACATGACATCGAGTTCCTTTCGTTTCTGCTTCGTCATAATATATTATGCTCTAATGGCCAACGAACCAAACTCCTTCAAATGATGCACATCTGTTTTTTTTTTTGCCAGACTACGATTCTTCTCGATGATCGGTTTGCTTAATCTGTTCCACTTAACACTTCACTTTTCTTCCTTTTAATTCTATTACTTAGTATAACTTTTACTTCTGTGACTACTAGTAAATATAGTCAGTTTTTTTCTTAGAGTACAAAAAAAAATTGAGTTAAGGTCTTTTGGCGTGAGGCGAACGTCGACAAGATGCTTTGACATGCTAGCACATGTCACACCTCTGCCACATCCGTGAGCGCCTGGCCTAAGGTTTAAGGAATATTAGCCTTTGTGAAGGTAGTGCTTGTTTGCGTGGAAGTCCGAAGCGTTTCGAGAAATTTACGTCTGAATCTTTCTCTACTTCTTTGTTTACAAAAACAGATACGTCATTTTGATTAAGTTGTCGAGATTTAGGCAGGGACAAAAGAGACCAATCTGCTGGCAATGAACAAAGGGCAGCCATACAATAGTAGTTATCGAAAAATAGACTTGTCGCGTGGATCGCACCGAAAAACAATCAACCGCTGTTGTCGAAAGCAAAATGAGAATAGTGAGCTTTCCCAGATTTTAATTTAATGAATAGAGACTTCTTCGCTTCTGCTCTGAAGCGAATAAATTTGAACGGGGCCGGGGCCAACGATGTCGCAAAATTTACAAACTTCACCGTCATTAGGTTTCTAGCTTGCCCTTGTTTACCAAAACAAACCCTGCTTTGCCCTGTAGTCACCAGCTTTAACAGATCGATTTCATGTTCACAGACATTGTTAATATATTAACATGATGTCTGTGAACAGAAAGTCGATCTGGCAACAAGGAAGTAGCAAAGGTTACCGTTCAGCTATGCTCATGTTCACAAGAAATCTATCCCTGTTCGTAGAAACAGATTTGATGGTCTCGAAATCAAGTTCCATGAAGTAATTTAATTTTTTATCTTTAACGTATGCAATTTAACTACTGTATTGCATGTGCTAATCGTGATATTCGTAACAGCATTATATAAATCGTTCATTTGTTTCTATCTGTTTATCAAAGTTCTCATCTATCCAAAAATCAAAATAATCAAATCAATCAAACTGAATCAAAACAACATTATCGCAGCATACACAGGCGACGAACATTTCGTTCAGTGCACCACCACCCTTTGGAGCGGGGGTGCTCTGCCTGGTGGAGGAGGAATTCTAACCTTTAAAAATAAATGCGAATAATCATTACACACCAACTGGGTACTTGCAATGGGAAGGGGAGGGGGGATCCTCCTTCCATCTAGAGCTGCGAGCCAGCACTGGCCCCGAAATGAAATGACCATAACGGTCGGTGAAGGCTGATCGTTCGGTTGCTTCGACTTACCTGAAAATTGGCTAGAATCTCCTCACGATTCTCGGACATTTTGAAACAAAACTGCAAAGCTGCTACTAAGCCAAACTCTCTTCTTTCTTCGGGGCTGCTTCTTCTGCTGCCAAGACGAATAAAGAAACTTTACTTCACTGCTGCGCTCTGTGACTGTGACAGAAGAGCAGTCTTTTTTCCTTTCTTCGCAGTTTTCTGCCTTCAATTTCACGTTCTCATTGAATCTGGCAGTCTATTGCGGAAATTTTCCACTAACACAGAGCAGTTTCACCTGAAAAAAAAAATACGCGGAAGCACAGATTGAATTTTCCGGTAGGCCAACTCGAATACCGAACATACCGGAGAACAGAGCCACTTACCCAATTTTCTTCCTTCAGGTAACGAAAACGAGTGAACTACGCTGCTGCTTTTGTTGCACCACGATACAAAACACTCTTCCTTCTTCGCACAAACTGACCTCTCTGACGACGACGATGACGGACGGTTGTTGGATTGGAATGAAAAGTAATATAATTCATACGCACTTGATCTCTTCTCGCTCCAACTAAACTCGCACTCGGGTTTTGTGTCTGATGGTTATACGTTGTTCAAAGCAGACGAGCAGAACATTAGAACAGGTTAACACCGTTAGTTTACCACCTTGGAATAACAACCAAGTTTTCAGTCATATCAAATTCTAGCTAAACGTTCTTTATCAATGGATTAAAAAACAAAATTAATTAGGGTTTTACGTTCACCAAAACTACGTACTAGAACAATTAACATCGTTATGTGTGAAAAATCTGGTTTTTCTCGTTAGAAAGAAAGCTGCCAATTCGCGTAACTGCTGATTAAACGGCAGGGTACTGTAAAGGAAAAGGACGACATGACATGAACTTTGGCCGAAAAAAAACGAACAGCGAATGACAAAAGGGTTCCAAACGAAACCAACACTTTCTTAGCTTTTGACAGCTGGTAGCAAAATCGATCAAACACACGCACACTGTCGCTGTAACGAAAACACATACATCTTGAGTAAAAAAATGTGTAGTCGAATTTTTGTAGGAATAGAATTTTTGTTTTGATACATCAGGGCGGTACTAGAACGGAAAATCTTATGTGCAAATAGGGATGTGCAATCATTTTTCGCTAAGGTTTTCAAAAAAATCTCGCCCGATTCACGTATGTTGTGCCAGTCACTTTGTTTTCAAGAACCATTATTTCTTGACTGTTGTTCGGCATTTTTGCGACGTACCCAGCACACTTTGCAACTGATTTATTTCTTGGTTCATTCACGTTTAAAAATTGGAATCAGGAATCAAGATTAGGTTTGCTTAACAGGTTCTAAACGCAAAACAAAGTTGCGGTGGAAATAACCATATGAGGGGTTTAAATTAAGCCAAAAAACCAATGTTCCTCAGCTCACAAAGCTATTAATATAACTGTTGTTATAATCACGTTTGTAATAATTTTGAGCAACAATAAATTAAGCTTATCACGTCTGGGTCTGGGCAGCGGCTGGATAGTCAAGAAGAAAATGGATATAGTTTTTGGCTCAGAAAGTACCAGCACTCCGGTCCCAAGCTCACCCAGCAAAAAAAATGTTAGAGTTAGACATAGACGTTGTAAGACCTTTGTTCGACGTTACAAACATTAAGCTTTAGGCTTAACTCCAGTTGCATGATTTCATAAAGAATGGGTAACGTTCTAGCTGTCATTATTTTTTCTGCTAGCAAAACAAGAAGTACTTCCTGAGCCAAGAAAAATATTCGTTTTCTTCATGACTATCCACCCGCTGCTAGTACCGAAAGGAACTGAAAAGCGCAAGAGTGTACAGCAAGGTGCATACTGCAAGGTGTACTTCGGACCTAGGAGTTCTACAACAGTAAACCAATTTCAAATCGCTAGTTACATATTGATTGTTGATTATACCAACAATTATACCATGGACCCAAAAGGGAAGGACGTAGTTGTGCCGAAGAAACATTTGAAAAATTATGGATCACTATCGTCTAGAGAACCCAGGGACCTGGCGGGCCGTCATTGTCCCAAACGTCAAAAGATTCATTGTTTGTAAACAATGCTGGCGTTCGTACCCGTAGTAACAAACGTCAGATGGGCCTTATTCAAATAAGGCCCGCGATATGTTGCATACTGTCAAACGCTAGTAAATAGGATAGGGTTGCCAGATCCCTGAGAGAACCGGCTTCTAGTACTGGCAAAGTGCCGTGTATACTAGATTATTTTCAATGTTGCGTAGACGTGATTTAGTGTACATGTTAGTTATGTCAGCTGATATTATTTACAAATACAACTGGAACCAAATTCCAGGAAAATGTTTCCCTTTGTAATCACGTTGCCCAGATCCAAAAGGAAGTTTTGCTGGTGAAAGAGGAGTGACGGTATCTGCTGAACAAGCTATTGGAACACGAGAATGACCTGGAGACACAACTGGGCAGGCCATGTAGCAAAATTAATGATTTGAGAGCCAATAGCTTACCTCTAAAACGAGCTGTGCCAGAGGGTAGTGCCGGCTATCCACCTATTAAAAGGGAAGATAACACAAGAAAGGGTCGGGCTAATGCTAATGCAGCAGTTACCGATAAGATCTCCGCCAAAAGAACATGTCACTGAGCCAATCAGGCCATCCGACTTACTGTTCATAATCTAGGGGAAATTGTAACCGACCAATCAAGGAACAATACCGAGTATACGATGAATCCGGCAGGTTACACGGTAACCCGCCCATATATCATCTGAAGGATCCATTGAAAAAAAATGCATTTACGCGTGCCGTGTAATAGTGATTCTGTTTTTTTTTTAATTATTCCGAAATCTGATACCGATCTTACAATAACGGGGAACTCGGCCGATGCGCGCCACTTGCTGCCACTGCTACAGTATATCAACGCGTCCCTTGATCGCCGCAGCATCGACGGAAGACCGTCGGGGGACTGGTTTTCCGGGTTGTCACACCCTACCATATGCAGTTTACTGCAAACTTTCGCAGCTCTAAGCGATGCGTTAACTACAAGGGCATCAAGAAGGAGAATTTCACCATCCGACCTTGAACTACGATTAAGTTTTTCCTAGGGATGCCTTGGCGATTAGCTAACTGAAATATTCTGAGTTGAATGTATTGCCAAGCGATTACGAGTAAATCAAGAAGAAAATTTTATGTATGAAATCAAAAATTGGTGTGGGTCTCATTAAGAATTAGCTCTGTAGTATTTTGATAACGTAATAATGTTGATAACAAATAGTTTGGTTGATTACAAAATTCTTTCATTTCCATTGCTGATAAAGGTTAACCAACATAATCTCACAGAAATCTTCTTGTATTTCCGTTTCTAGAGCAGAAAAAGCAGTCTGATCGTTACATTTTTTTTACAAAAAAACAAAAACAATCCTTACAATCGGAAAAGCAAGTGTTAATGCGTTTGATGACCTCGACGAAGGTGAATAGAGCGTCCTGATCGGATCCAAACGATCGATACATTTCGTTCAGTTTTACCACAACCGATTTGACTTCGTTTTCGAACACGTAATGCAGTTGACCCTCGCCGACGCCATCTCGGTAGAAGATTTTCGTTTCTCTATACTCTCTACGATGTTCGTTGAGCGCTTTGATGATGTTTGCTGATTTTTTCGCCGTGCGAATGTTGGATAACGGTGGCATACAACTTGGGTGTGCTTTTGTTGTCATGATTCATAGTGGTAACCATTGCTCCAAACGACTTTGATTTATCGTGGCAAACATCGAAACCGATCGTCATCAGATCAGAGGGGAATCTTTTCCACGGAATACCATCCAGTTTGCAGTTTATCTGGATGACGGATATGAGCGTCCGCACATTGCCACCCTTGGGTGTATTCGTCCTCCGAATCATTACTTGCGTTCGAACGGCACAATCGGCGCAACAATTCTTCTTTATGGCAGTGTATCGATCTGCGTTGTTGTTGGAGACAACGTACATAATCAACTGGGGATCTCTGTTCACAATCCAACTCTCGGAAGTACGTTCCAGGGTTATCATTTGGGATAGTGACGAATTCACATTGCCGGATCTCGAACCGCATGCCTCGAGCAGCCTGAATCATCCAGCCTAGGTAGTCGTTGGCCTCGGCACAAAAAGGTACATACCAGTGATCCAACGGAAACGTATCAAACAAAGGATTGTTCCGCAAATGAGATGTTGAGGAGTCGAATGCCCTTTTGATGAGCAGGAAAATTTAATAAAAACGTAGAACGGTTGACTTTGTTTTAACAAGCAACAGTGTTGCCGAAGTTGAAAAAAAAAAAATACTTGAAAGAATTTTTGCTGTCTTTTTCTAGTACTGCACTGATAATGATATCATAGACTAACTCTACACAGAGAGGAATTTGATAGTCAATTTTACCATTATTGGGGGTTAGGATGACTATTGCAGTATAGTGATTTTGAACCGACTATGATCATGGTCAAAACTACCATTAAAAATAGTTGATGCAACATTTTCCATAATGTCGGAATAGTCCTTGTTACCATGATCATAGTCAAAAATGCCATGAACGTGGTAAATTCGAATAACCATTTATAATGGTTATTGAAACCATTATATGCGATAGTCATCCTGACCATGATTTAATTGTCGGTACAACGATGAAATTTTTCTCAGAGTAAGACCAGTAGGTCCCGAACAAATACGATATTTTTCTTGGCTCAGTCAGTACTAGCACATCGGTCCCAAGCTCTGTCCCAAGCTCAATGTTTCGCCCCTAACAACGTAGCTCACACCAACACATTCTCAAATGTTGTGTCAAAATAACATAGTGAATCAAAACAACAACCAAGATACTAGTACCGGAAGGTACCGAAAAGCGCAAGAATTATTGCAAGGTGCAGACTACAAGGTATACTTCGGACCTAGGGGTTCTACAACAGTGAACCAATTTCAAATCGCTAGTTGCATATTGATTGTTGATAATACGCCCCTAATAACATAGACTAACTCTAAGACCAGTAGGTCCCGAACAAATACGATTTTTTTCTTGGCTCAGTCAGTACTAGCACATCGGTCCCAAGCTCAATGTTTCGCCCCTAACAACGTAGCTCACACCTACACATTCTCAAATGTTGTGTCAAAATAACATAGTGAATCAAAACAACAACCAAGATACTAGTACCGGAAGGTACCGAAAAGCGCAAGAATTATTGCAAGGTGCAGACTACAAGGTATACTTCGGACCTAGGGGTTCTACAACAGTGAACCAATTTCAAATCGCTAGTTGCATATTGATTGTTGATAATACGCCCCTAATAACATAGACTAACTCTAAGACCAGTAGGTCCCGAACAAATACGATTTTTTTCTTGGCTCAGTCAGTACTAGCACATCGGTCCCAAGCTTAATAATACCATAGACTAACTCTAAGACCAGTAGGTCCCGAACAAATACGATTTTTTTCTTGGCTCAGTCAGTACTAGCACATCGGTCCCAAGCTTAATAATACGCCCCTAACAATGAACTCACACGAACACACTCTCAAATATTCTGTCAAAATAACACAGCAAATCAAAACAAAGGCGCAAATATGTATTTAGGTGTACGGCACCGAAGGGTTCTACCACCGAAGCACTATTACAACACTAGCTCACCCCATACCACACTCTCACCCCGCCCCCCACAAACACATATTTTCTTCCTCAGTCAGTACTAGCAATCGGTCCCAAGCTCAATGATTCGCCCCCAACAACGTAGCTCACACCAACACATTCTCAAATGTTGTGTCAAAATAACATAGGAATCAAAACAACACCCAAGATACTAGTACCGGAAGGTACCGAAAAGCGCAAGAATTATTGCAAGGTGCAGACTGCAAGGTATACTTCGGACCTAGGGGTTCTACAACAGTGAACCAATTTCAAATCGCTAGTTACACATTGATTGTTGGTTGCACATTGATTGTTGATAATACGCCCCTAATAATGAACTCACACGAACACACTCTCAAATATTCTGTCAAAATAACACAGCAAATCAAAACAAAGGCGCAAATATGTATAGTTAGGTGCTGGCTTCAAGGTGTATCTCGGACCAAGGGGTTCTACAACAGTGAACCAATTTCAAATCACTAGTTGCACATTGATTGTTGGAGTTACGGTCTTAGGGGCGAATCATTTAGCTTGGGACCGGTGTGCTAGTACTTCCTGAGCCAAGAAAAATGTTCGTTTTCTTCATGACTATCCACCCGCTGGTATAATCAACAATCAATATGCAACTAGCGATTTGAAATTGGTTCACTGTTGTAGAGCCCCTTGGTCCGAAGTACACCTTGAAGCCAGCACCTTACTATACATATTTGCGCCTTTGTTTTGATTTGCTGTGTTATTTTGACAGAATATTTGAGAGTGTGTTCGTGTGAGTTCATTATTAGGGGTGTATTATCAACAATCAATATGCAACTAGCGATTTGAAATTGGTTCACTGTTGTAGAACCCCTAGGTCCGAAGTATACCTTGCAGTCTGCACCTTGCAATAATTCTTGCGTTTTTCGGTACCTTCCGGTACTAGTATCTTGGTTGTTGTTTTGATTCATTATGTTATTTTGACACAACATTTGAGAATGTGTTGGTGTGAGCCACGTTGTTAGGGGCGATCATTGAGCTTGGGCCGAGCTTGGGACCGATGTGCTAGTACTGACTGAGCCAAGAAAAATATCGTATTTGTTCGGGACCTACTGGTCTTAGAGTTAGTCTATGGTATTATTAAGCTTGGGACCGAGCTTGGGACCGATGTGCTAGTACTGACTGAGGCAAGAAAAAAATCGTATTTGTTCGGGACCTACTGGTCTTAGAGTTAGTCTATGGTATAATGGTATAATCACGGACTAATTACGAACATCGGACATCGGAGTTTTTTTTTAACTTAATTGTTTATTTATGAGGCTCAAGTGCCATAGGCCTAACGGAGCCGAGTTCTTTTTTATTTTTACAACGACAATAACTTACTAACTAGGTTAGTTTTGGAGAGCCGAAAAACTCGCGAATTAGTCGAGGTTAGGGATTACAATGATTCGGGTAATAATGGGGAAGTAGGAATCTTAACGTTGGCTTTCAACAGCGGATTGACGATGCGGATATTGTTGCTGTTGGTTTGGCGTCGATGTTGCATTTTGTATAAAAAAACAAAAAAACAAGGGGGGGGGGGGGGGACAAAAACACAAAAAAAGAAGAAAAAAAAAAAATTTTTTTCCCAAAATTAAAAAACCCAACCACCCCCCCCCCACCCTCTAATTTTTTTCCTCTTTTTTCCCCCCCCCCCCGGGCCACACGGCGCTCAAAAGCAACAACCACCCACCCATTCCCCTTTATACCCCCCCCCCCCCCCCCCCTTTTGTTTTCTGAGAGCCTACCCAATAAAAAGAAAATCCCACCCAGTGGGATTGGGCGTTTAGCCGCCCCCTTACTCCGTTAAAAACCACCCCCTGAGCCACGATTTTTTTCAATACCTGTACGAGAACCTTACCTTACCAAACAGACCAAGGCCGGTATGCCCTCTGCTGTACACAGAAGTTGTCTCCATTGTGATCGGTCCATGGCTGTAGGTCGCTGTCTGCGGAGGGTCCGCAGGTCGCATTCTACTTGATCGATCCACCTTGCTCGTTGCGTGCCTCTTCTTCTTGTACCCGTCGGTTCGTTTTCGAGAACCATTTTCACAGGGCTGTCGTCCGACATTGTTACGACATGTCCAGCCCATCGTAGTCAACCGATCTTTGCGATGTGTACGATGGGAGGTTCTCCCAGCAACTGATGCAATTCGTGGTTCATTCGCCTCCTCCACGTTCCGTCTGCACTCCACCATAGATCGTACGCAGCACCTTCCGATCAAAGACACCAAGGGCGCGTTGGTCCTCCACTAGCAATGTTCATGTTTCGTGGCCGTAGAGAACTACCGGTCTAATTAATGTCTTGTAGATGGTCAACTGTGTAGTTCGGCGAACTTTGTTCGATCTTAGCGTCCTTCGGAGTCCAAAGTAGGCACGAATGCCAGCCATAATGCACCTTTGTATTTCTCTGCTGGTGTCGTTATCGGCGGTCATCAATGAGCCCAGATACACGAATTCGTCTACTACCTCGATTTCACTACCGTCGATCTGAACTCGTGGTAGGAGGCTAACATTGTTTTCTCGTGAGCCTCTTCCCTTCATGTATTTTGTTTTCAACGCATTAATCACACGCCTAATCCTACCAGAATGGCATGTAACCATCTGCCCAAATCCCCTGCATCCCATTTTTGTTGCCAGCTGATCAAGGCCTATTGACGGAAGATAATTTAATATCGGGTTGATTGGTGTAACGCATGACTTATTTCTGTTGACAGTGTATTTGTTTATGTTGACTTTTAAGTGCTGCATCAGAACTTCGGAATTGTTCTGTTGCAAATTCGATTATGCCTTGTTCAGACTACAGGCTTGAAACATAATACAAGGGTGTTTTGAAAAGTATCTACAAGGAAAATGTCATCAAGATAGTTTTGTATCATGTTACAACGCTGTAGTATGAACAAAGCATTACGAGTTTGCTGCTCGCCCAGAAGTCGCCAAAGGACAACCTCGCCCAGAAGTCATTAGACAACAGTTGAATGCATCAAAAAAATTCTACAGGATGGTCATAAACAGTGGTAGTGAACGCCCGCGGTTTGCACGTACGCCAAACATGATCAAATCGATCCGTGCAAAGATTGCTCGCAACCCGGTTCCACCAGCAATCATGCCAAGGAAGCTAAAATTTCTGAAAAAAACATGCTCTTTGTATCATCAAAGAAGGTGAACTACGAACTAAGAAAAGGAACTACGAGTGACTCGTTCGAAAAGATTGAGTTCGTTGTTAAAGAAGGAAAAAATTATAATCCTGTTCTCTGACGAAAAGTTTCTCAGCATCGATGCTGTGTCCAACAGCCGAACAGACCGGGTTCATTTCACCGACGAAACTTCAAACTGTTCTCCTGCTAAAGGTGATTATTCAAGATCATTCGACATGTCAATATTCTCAAGGAGGGTGATATTTGTACGCATGAACGCCAACAATTTAGTATTTGATAACTATTTAGTAACATTAGTTTTTGAGTATAGACGTAATTCGAATAAATACAGTAAGTAAAATTTTGTTTTCATGAGAATTTCTAAATGCATAACAGGTAGATAGGTAGTAAAGGACCGCCGTTGTAGTTACTAGTTAGTACAGATTTCCATTAGCAATAGACAATCGTGCGTCACATCGACGCTTTGATCCGGACATGCATTTGGAAATGGGGAATAAATCAGAACTCAGTCCATTGATAACTTGATACCCTGGGCAAACAAAACACTTTTCAATCACACACGCTCCACAAGTTCAACATACAGCATAAGTTACACCCAAGGAAACAAAAAGCAGCAAATTACAGTGTCTATGTAGACAGATTATCACATAAATTGGTAGGTCTCTAACGCAGGTGCTGTACAATACAAAAGCTGGGCGGATTGGAAACTGAAGTCACTGTTGCACACTTGCTTCGGACTAGAATTGAATGTTAACTCTACTCGGTTTCAGGTTGATGTTTGGTTCCGTTTCAGTTCCTCGTTCTGATCCACCAACGCTATGGCCATCGTCTTGTACTTTTCATACTTAGCGCGTAGTATGTCCACTTCGCTCTGTAATAGAGTGTAGAAATAGAAAATTAAATAAAAACCTGACCTTAACCTAAGGCTCAGCACAACTTACATTTGTAGCGAGTTCGGTCTGCACCATCCTCTCCGCCGTTTTTGGCTTGTTAGGTCCACACTTACTCTGATACATTTTCTGTATCTGCAAATACCTGTCCTCACTATCTTTTAGCTGTCGTTTCAAAACGGAGACCTCTTGCTGAACACTTTTGTTGGCATTGCAGCTTTCGTTCTCTTTTTCCACAATATCCTGGCCCAAGCTTAAAATCTTCTCATTCCGTATCCGGCAGAGTCGCTTCATCTGTTGATACTTGTCGCCTAGCTTCTTCAGCTCTTCATGAGCTTCCTCTAGCCTTTTAGTTGCTGAATTTTCATCAACCGAATCGTCCCTATCCGTGAGGATGGCCTTGTCGCTTCGCAGTGATTTCAATCGCTGTTGCCGGATGCACGCGTTGCACCGCTTGTCAGTTCGGTTCTGCTCTTGATCGAGAGCTACTGACAGTGATCGAACTTCGTCATTAAGTTTGATAATCTCGGACTCGCGATCCTTAACCAGTTGTCGTAGCTCGATCACGTCGTTTTTGAGAGGGTTCGATGCGGCCATCATTTTTTGGGTGTTCAGTTGGCAGTCCTTGATTGTCAACTGCTTGCGCAATTCTTTTATTTGGGCATCCATCTGAAGGCAACCACAATCCGTCGCTGAAATGGTAACACATCGAAGTTAATTCTGACATTAAATTAGACATGGATACTCACAGCTCGGCTCCGTCATAATTGCTTTGTCACGCGTATTGAACAGACCACCACGTCGATCGTCATGACTACTCTGCCGTCGCGATTTTCGATCCTTATCAGCTATCCTACGTAGATCGTCCATCTCCATCACCAGATTCTGATGTTTAACCCGCAGCTCGTCATTCTGTCTCTGCAGCGACCGATGTCGATTGTTGGTCTCCTCATAAACCAATTCATAATGGTTAATCTTTTCCTTCAACTCTACGATTTGTGTTTCTTTCTCCGTGAAGCTGGCTTCATGACTAAAAAGACATTATAACACGTAACTTTAACCATCCCCTAACGAAAAAAAAATCTTACCGCATAGTGGAAATTTCCTCCCTTAGGCTGTTGCACTCCACTTCCATCTGTTTGAGCTCGTCGATCTTATCATGGAGTTGCTTGGTTTTGAAAACGTGCATTTTCTGCACCTCATTCAGCTGCTTCAGCAAATCTTCATTCTCCTTCCTCAACGCATGTGCTACCTTTCCATCCCCAAGCGACGGTCGACCATCGGACGAAAGTGACACTTGCTTAGCCTCCAACAACTCACACTCCAAACGGTCACAGTTCAATTTTTCCTGCTGACAAACCTTGGTCAATCGTTCAATTTCCGCGGCACCCAACGCCAATTGCTTTTCCAACGCGTCATGATGCGCTTTAAGTTGATGAACGGTATTCTCCAAGGACAGAATCTGCAATAATTGAATAATTCTTAAAATCGTTTGATTTGAAATTTAAGAAGTGGCTCAATGGTCTAGGGGTATGATTCTCGCTTTGGGTGCGAGAGGTCCCGGGTTCAAATCCCGGTTGAGCCCTTACTTTTTCGTTTTAAAGATAGAAAAAAAAAACATGCTCGTTGATCAAGGGAATATAACTTTCACCTTCATCGTAAACTTACCCGATTATTGGAAAGGTCAATTCGTTTCGATTTCTCCCTGTCTAATTCGTCACTAAGCCGCAAACGTTCAGTTTCCAACTTTATGACCGTTTGCTCCATTTCGATAGCTTTATCCCTCAGTTTTTCGTTCAAATTTTGAAGTTCAGCCGATTTGACCACCAGTTCTCGCTCGACGTCGTTCAACTTTTCATCTCGATTCATCAGTTCAGATCTAAGGTCCTTCATCTGTACCTCGAGTTGGATAGTTGCCTTATCCAGTCGTGCTTTCTCCTGCAATAAATCTGTATGGTTGCCTGTCAAGGCATCATGTTTTCCTTGCACTACTTTGAGATCAGATTCCAATGAATCCTTTACGCGTTCCAGTTCATTTATTTGATGTTGTAACATATTGGAATGTTGCTTTTCCGCTTTGAGGCTGCTTTCGTGGCGCTCCGTTTGTTCCGAAAGTTGTTTTTTCAATGTGAGCTCCTCTTCGGATGCATTCTTCTCTTTTTCACTCAGTCTTTGTTCATTATCAGAAAGTTGCTCCGTCAGACAGTCGACTTTCTCCTGTAATGCAACTACAGTTTGCGCCAAGTTTGCCGACTGCATCTGTTTTTCATTCACCAGATTTTTTAGCTCACCAACTTCTTGCTCTAAATCTTCTCGAAGTTTTTCAACTTCCGATCTTACAAGTTCCGTTTGCTCGTTTTCCAGTTTTAAATCTGCGAGTTGATTTTCCAACGACTTAACTTGTCGATTGATACACTCTATCTGTGAATCCTTCTCCTTCACCGTTTCAAACAAGGATCCGTGCTCGGCCATCAACTTTTCAATTCGTTCCATCAGCACTTTTTTGTCATTTTCCAACGTATCCAGCATGAGCTTACGTTCTTCGTCACAAGCTTCCATCGATTTTTGCATTTCAATCCATTCTTCTTTGGTTCGGTTAACACGATCCAAGCTTTCCTGTTGCGTAGCAATTATTTTCCGCTCAAGTTCTTTAATCTCTACCGCTCTTTCATTACACTCAACTTCCTTTTCCTGCGACAATTTCTCTAACATATCAGCCTTTTTCTCTAATTCTGCTTTAAGATTTTCCGTTTGTTCATTCAAATGTCTCATACCGGTGAGTTGATTTTCAAGCGAAACAACTTTGTGACTAAGACTCTCCAACTGAACATCCTTTTCCTTCAACGATTCCAGCAAGGACTCGTGCAGGGTGGTCTTTTGTGCAACTTGTTCCAACAAGTTTTGCTTCTCCTTCTCCAAATTATCCAACGTAATCCTCTGTTCATCATTGAGCGCCCTTTCACTTCGCAGTTTTTCGACCCATTCACCTTCGGTTCTATTCACACGATCAACGCTCTCTTCCTGTGCAGCAGTCAGCTTCTCTTCGAGCCTCACCACTTCTTCAGTCTTAACTCCCAACTCCCGCTGGAAAGCCTCACTCTCCTCATGATACCGTTCCAGTTTTGCGTTATTCTCCGTCAGTTGCTGTTTCAGATTACCCAAATCGGTCTTCAATGCTCCAACTTCGCGATCCAAATGCTCACGAATGTTGGACGATTCCTCCATTTCACTTTCTAGTGCTTGCAACTTCGTAAGGAGTTTTGTTTTCTGTTCATGCACATCTGCCAACTCAGTCTCCAAAGAGGTGACTCTGCTTTTTAAAGATTCACCTTCCTGTTGCAGTTCCAGCTTAACCCCGTGAAGATTGTTTATTTCATTTTTCAGACTTTGTTTTTCAACTTCGTTCGCCTGTTCTTTGACCGATATCATCTGAGACAATTCGTTACAGAGACTTTCGCATTTCTCCTCAACGGTTTGTTGTTCCATTTTATTACACTCAAGTTGTTGTTTTAAAATTTCTTTCTCTTCCTTGAGGGCGGTAAGTTCTTCCAAAGATTGCTGCAACTTCTTCTCCAAATCTGGAGATGCTTCCAGATCTTTCATCTCAACTGTTTGCTTCAATTCTTCTTGAATGAGTTTCATTTGCTCTAACAAAGCTAATTTCTCTCCCTCAAGTGCACTAAAGTTGCTCGTCAAAAGTTGCAGTTCCTCGTCTTGCTTTAGTTTATCAAGTTTCATTTGCTCCAATAAGGTACATTTTTTCTCAACGGTTTGTTGTTCCACTCTACTAGACTCCAGTTGCTGCTTCAAAATTTCTTTCTCTTCCTTGAGGGCGGTAAGTTCGTCCAACGATTGCTGCAATTTGTTTTCCGTGTTCTTCAGTTCTCCTTGAACGACGTTCATTTGCTCCAACAAAGCTGAGTTCTCTTCCTCAAGCGCTGTCAATTTGGTGGTGACAAGTTGCAGTTCCTCGTTCTGTACAAGCTTCTCAAGTTTCAGTTGTTCCAACAGAGAAGATTGTTGCAGTTGTAGTTCATTTTCCTGTTGCAACTTTTCACTCTGTAGTTTTTCAAGACAATCGGCCAATTCCTTTTTCAAATTTTCCACGGTTTCTGCTTTCTCCACTTGCAATGTGGAATATTTAGCTTCCATTGAAGCCCTTTCAGTTTGTACTTCTTCCAATTGATGGAAAAGATGCTCCTTCTCCAGTTGTAAGTCTTTTCACCTTGCTCTCGATGTCTTCCAAGTGGAGGGAATGGCTCCTTTCTTCTTTGATCATCTCGAGACTGCTATCGAGTTTCGCTTTGAAGGATTCGTTGGCCAACTCGATGCCAATCTGTGCACCACTATCATCTCGGGTCATCTGCTCCTCAAGACTAACTATTTTAGCGGATAATTCCTGCACGGCGACGGTAAGATCGTGGTTCTCCTCATGCAACTGTTTCAATTTCTGCTGTTGCTCTTCAAAGTGTGTCTGAAGTTGATTTTGCTTCTCCTGAGCTTGTTCCATGCATTGCAGCTTTGTTTCCATTTCTTTGTTCGCTTCTGCCAAGAACACGCTTCTAGCTTCCAGTTCCTGATGCTGATCCTTGAGTTGTTCCAACTCATTGGAAACTGACTCGAACCGTTCAGTCTGCTCTCTGTCACCTTCACATTTGACTTTGAACATCTGCAGAATTTCGTTTTCTTCCTGCAGTTGAACGATTCGTACATGCGCTTCATTCAACTGATTTTCAGTTGCTTTGTTCTTTTCTTGCAACAGTTGGAGTTCGCTTGCTGCATTTTTATACGAGTTCAGAGCTTCATTTAGACTATCGATCGTTGCAGTAGATTCGAGCAGTTTTTTCTCCAGATTCTCAACCTGTTCTTTGTAATTATCAATGTCCTGTATGTTGTCCATGACCTGCGTCGACAACTCATCGTACTCAGCTGTTAGCTTATCGAGATCCGCTTTCTTACTCTGAAGAAGATCATTCAAATTCTTAGACTTCACTTGTTCATGTTCAAGTTGTTTCGATAATTCCTTCACACGATTCTCGCTCTCATTCAACTTCTTTATCTCACTTTCATACTTTGTTAGCAACGCACCTAACTTCACACTTTCCTCTTCTAGCACCTTGATTTTCTTTTTCAACTCTCCATTTTCGATATCCATATCCAGTATCTGACTGTTTCCATTTTTGTACATCACATTCCTATTTCCCGTTTCATTAGTCAGAACAATCTTCGTAGGGGACATTCGATCTAAACAGTCACTGTTGAAACTCGAATCGCCCAAGCTATCCGCTAACTCATCCGTGTCGATACTGGTGTTGATGAGAAGCATTTCCTCGTCCACCAGGATCGCTCTCAATTTTGTAACAAGCCGGAAGAGTTTCTTTGCATCCTTCCTGGCGACATCCCTATCCAACACGTCCTTCATCTTGTCAAGCTTTTCTTCCTTTGCCTGTTCGGATTTTCGAAGCCTCTCCAGCTCAACCGCATGCTGATCCAGCTGCGATTGCAACTTGTAATTGAGCACTTCTAATTGGTTTAACTCTTTTCGCGTCCCTTCCAGCCGACTCTGGACGTCTTCTTTCGAAGCGGTACTGGTCCGCGCTTCATGAAGAGACTCGATAAGTTCCTTCTCTCGGGACTTGGCCCTCTGCTGGAAGACTTCATATTCCACTTGTACGCTGTTCTGTATGTTGCGGCATTGATCCGCCTCCTTGACGGCCGCTTCCCGTTCCTTGCGGGCAACGATCAGCTCCTTTTCCATGTCGAAGATTTGCTCCTGTTTTTGATGAAGATCGATCGTAAGATCTTTACATCTGTAAGAGAGGAAAAGAGAATCAAGAATGGTATTAGATGACAGGATTTGCTGGTATGGGAATGTTATTGTTTCTTGTTTTTGTTCCTTTCTTCGGTAGGCTCAAATAACGCTTACATTAAAAAAGGGACAATTTTTGGAGATATCAAAACAAAACCAATTTTCATTGATTCCTGTATTAATTTATGATTTCAAATAAAATGACTCAAATTTTTGTCGGGTGGCCGTACGACAGTTAACCGAAACTTTGGCCACAGCCGGCGAAAAGAAAGATGTTCGCATATTTTTAACTGTTTTCGATTTTCATCGCGAAATTGGTAGAATAGATCGTCCGCTTTAGCGCAACTGGGGTTGGTGTTCTTGGGTACGACTCGGATCTTCAAACGATCGCTTCGCGTAACGTACCGAGGCAAGATCCGACCAGAATACGACATCATCCTTTGGGTGGTGTTTCTTAATGGAGGCCGCAACCTCCGGTAACCACTTCGTGCTGAACACCTCCCCGTTGACCACAAGTCCCGAAGAAAAAAAGAGCGGCTTTGACAACCCCTTCTCAATGATTATCAGTTACAAGAGAACCTTCTACGGGAAGTCCCTGGAGGGCGTCAAACAGCCGGTTCTCTTCCAGTCATTGCCGTCGTACGTATCGTCGTCCATGACCACAACCATGTTGTGCTTCGCAGGAAAGACATCCTTGACGAGCACCTTCTGTTGCTGCTTTTGGCTGGCCGCTTGCGCTTTCGACACGGCCGGCCTTGACTTCCGATCCGTCTAGCTGGTCACATCAACCTCCCGCCCCAAGGAATGGAGTTACCGCCAAGGAACTGATAGAGCTGTCAATTTTTTCTTCTTAATATAGCCTACTTATATTTATTGACGATTCCCCGGTCGACCCACCACCAGGTGGCAGTAGAATCGCATGAAAAATTTGTGAAATTTGTCTCTTTATTTTAATGCAAGCGTTATCGTTATAATAACAACACAACAGAGCCGAAAAACAGGGTATTTAGTACTACAAAATAAAATTGTTACGAGTTCTTTTTACAGGGTGGTGAGTTGATTGTGGTTTGCGTTTCAGGCTCGCGACATCTTTCTGTCATCAACAAACTCTTTTTCTCTGCCTCTCTTTCCGATTGCTTCTGAAATTCATTTGCTTTTTGTATATTGGATCATGCATAAAATGCGAATGGTTTTCTTTTTCGAATTTCTGATCCACTCGAGGGTTTGTTCTACGGTGGAGTGCAGATGGAAGACGGAACGTGGAGGAGGCGAATGAACCACGAATTGCACCAGTTGCTGGGAGAACCTCCCATCGTACACGTTGCTAAAATCGGTCGACTACGATGGGCTGGGCATGTTGTAAGAATGTCGGACGACAGCCCTGTTAAAATGGTTCTCGAAAACGAACCGACGGGCACAAGAAAAAGAGGCGCGCAACGAGCGAGGTGGATCGATCAACTAGAAGGCAACCTGCGGACCCTTCGCAGACAGCCAGCCTGGTGAGGTACAGCCATGGACCGATTACAATGGAGACAACTTCTGTGTACAGCAGAGGCCACATCGGCCTTGGTCTGATTGGTAAGGTAAGGTAAGAGGGTTCTCTGGCTCTGTTTCCATTGCTGTCCGAAGATATACCTTCCACAACAGCCAGAAGGGGAGAAAGTCGAAACAACTGGTGATATCCGCCTCTTCTACAATATCCGATGGCGCCCGAATGGTGCAAGAATGAACCCGAAGATGCCAGTGAAAGACGTGAAAGTACAGTTACAGCTGAAACGTTGAGCACTTCGAACAACTTCTTCACTGCAGGAGATCGAAGCAGTCATCTGAACATCTCGGCATGATCCGCCAAGTCGCTCAAGAATCAAGGCTGTCGGGATCAATCGCATATCAGCAGAGATGCTCAAAGCTGATCCCATGCTGTTCGCACAAATGTTGCATCAACTATTCTGTAATATCTGGGACATTGCGATTTTTCCGGCCGACTTGATGCAGGGCGTCTTAGTAAAGGTCCATAAGAATGGGGATCTAACTGTTTGCGACAATTGGCGAGGGATGATATTATTGTGTATTGTTCTTAAAGTTCTGTGCAAAGATATCCTGAATCGGATACAGAAGATCGACGCGACTCTCCAGTGGCAGCAGGCAGGAATCCGTGCCGGAAGATATTGTGTGGACGTATTGTTACGCTCCGAATCATCCTGGAGTAGGTCAACGAATTCCCTATATTTGGTACTCATTGACCACGAAAAAGCTTTGACAGATCCATTCACGAAAATGTGTGGAGCGCCCTGAGACACAAAGGAGTTTCAGATAAAATCGTCAACCTCATCGAGGCGCAGTACGAGGCTTTCGCGTGCAGAGTCCTCCATAAGGGGGTCTTGTAGCTGGGCGAACAGTGATGAAAGACGATAGTTTCCA
The DNA here is from genome assembly GCA_024533555.2 of Aedes koreicus. Lineage (NCBI taxonomy): Eukaryota > Metazoa > Arthropoda > Insecta > Diptera > Culicidae > Aedes > Aedes koreicus. Next base: position 69,078 of record JAHHFK020004052.1, on the reverse strand, counting down.
ATATATTGGCTGCTAGGTGCACGAATCAAAAAGGCTAGGGCTGCTTTTACGAGTCTACGAAATGTATGGAGATCAAACCAGATAAGTCAACGTACCAAAACTCGTATTTTCAATTCAAACGTGAAATCTGTGCTTTTATATGCCAGTGAGATGTGGTGTGTATCAGCGTAGATCACTCAAAAGCTGCAGGACTTTATCAACCGATCCCTGCGGTTTATAATTCGTGTCTGGTGGCCTCATAACTGGATCTCGAATGGTGAGCTCAATCGTCGATGTCAACAGAAACTGATATCAATAGAAATTCGAGAACGAAAGTGGAGATGTGCCGACCACACCTACAAAGGGGCGGAAACGGAATCTAAAGCAAGCGCTGGATTGAAACTCAGCAGGACATCGCAAGCAGAGGCAGATCAAGGGGCTCGTGGCTTGGGAGCCTCAACAAGGAAACGAAAGAAGACGATAATAATCAGACATGTTCTCAGGTCAAGGCTAAAGGAAGCAGCCGAGCTCGTCATGTACACGGTGTTCAATAAGTTCGAATACAAGTTTTCATCATTGCGTAGGTAGCGCCATGTAATCTGCATTGGTATGTTCCTTAGCTTCATCATACGCTACCGAATGTGCGCGGTGTTACATCTGTTAGTTGTTGTTTGTTTGTTACGCGCATGAAAGTATCGGGACTTCGTAATTAAGCGTTTTTTGAACGGTGAGCGACCCGGCGATATATTCCGGCTGCTGAAATCGCATGGGGTCAAGCGGAACTTTGTCTACACGACCATCAGGCGATACCGGGAGACGTCCTCGACCAATGACCGTGCGAGATCCGGTCGGCCGCGTTCAGCGAGGACGCCACGGGTCATCAAGATCGTGAGGGAGCGAATTCGGCGCAAAAAGAACCGCTCAATCCGGAAAACGGCTGCAGATCTCAACGTTTCCATTGGAACCGCTCACACCATACTCACCAAGGACCTTGGTTTCAGGCCTTACAAAAAACGTAAGGTCCATGGCGTTTCGGAGGCTACCAGCAAAAAGCGGTTGGTTCGAGCTAAGAGGATCCTCTCTCGGCACGCTGGTCAGGAGTTTGTTTTTTCGGACGAGAAACTGTTCGTGCTGCAGCAGCCGCACAATGTGCAAAATGACCGGGTGTGGGCGCCATCGAGGGACAGCATTCCTGAATCCAATATAAACATCCCTCGGTTCCAAAGTGCCGCGTCGGTGATGGTTTGGGGGGCAGTATGCAAACGTGGTAAGCTACCCTTGGTGTTTATTGAAAAAAACGTCAAAATCAACGCGGCGTACTACAAAACTGAGGTTTTGGAAAAGGTTGTTGCCCCCAGTCTCCGAAGCCTCTACGGCGATGAGCACTACGTGTTCCAGCAGGACGGTGCACCAGCCCATACGGCAAATGTGGTTCAAGCCTGGTGTCGGGACAATTTAACCGATTTTCTGGACAAAACTTTGTGGCCTCCCAGCTCCCCGGACTTGAATCCTCTCGACTTTTTTGTTTGGTCCTATATGATGGCGAAGCTGAACGAATACAAGGTCAGCACTTTGGATCATTTCAAGACGGTAATTCTCAAAATCTGGGACGAAATGCCCATGCAGTCCGTGCGTGCCGCCTGCGACGCGTTCGAGAAACGTTTGAAGCTCGTTAAGGAGTACAAAGGGGGGGTCATTCCAAGAGAAATGTTGTAAACGTTCCTTGTAAACATAGCTTTCAATAACATAAATCCAAAAAATAAAAAAACATGTTTTCATTTTTTTAACAAATTTTGAAAGTGTATCCGAACTTATTGAACACCGTGTAGTTGTTCCTTTGGTTCCTTCCGGGTTTTCCGTTTGGAACATGCATTCATCCAATGTCCGCCAGTTTTACAAAAGAAAAAGTTTTCCTTATTAGCCGTATAAAACATATGTCCCTTCCGATCCATGCAATGTAGTGCGGTGTCGGCCGAACCTATCGATCCACGATGTGGCGAAGAAAGCAGAGGTTACCATCAGGTTTGCCGAAAAAACGATGAAACGTGCCAGCCTCCACATCCACAAGGTCAGGAAAGCACCAAACCGGAACGACAAACAAAAAACGGTAACCAAAATCCACAACAGGAAGCTATACCGAGAGTGACTGACGAAACCGAGGTGTGTCGTGATGGACGACGAGACACACATCAAGGCAGACACAAAGCAATTTCCGGGACAGAAGTTTTCCCTTGCCACATCACGGTTTGCTGTTCCTGAGGAGGTAAAAAAGGAAGAAGATGGACAAATCTGCCAAAAAGTTCTTGATTTGGCAGGCCATCTGTGGGTGTGGAGAGATGAGCCAGCTATACATCACGACGGGTACCATTGATGGGCAAATCTGCTGAGACGAGTGCCTCCAGAAGCGCCTGCTGCCCTTCCTGCGGTCCTGGCATCCTGACACTACGCGCGTTAGTTGTTAGACTGGTACAGGGACAACAATGTTGTTTTTGAACCAAAAGACTTCAACCCATTGTTTTTAATTTTGTGTAAATGAGGCAGGTTATTTTAAGATCTTGAATTAAACTGTGCTAATTGGTAGAATCAATGAAAGCGCCGTAGACTGTTTCTTTTATTTTAAATCTGGTCAAACTAATTTGGCTTGAAGCATGCCTGTTGGATGCGTATTGAAAGAAATTATTCACTATTTTTGAACGGCAGTGTTGCGAAGCATGCTATTTTTGGCAATTGAAATAATATTGCATTTTTCGTCAAATGAGTAAAATTGATTTGGAAAATTTCTGTATCATCGTGTTCTGCTTTTTTTTATACATAATAAAAAGATATCTCTAGTGCGTTTTCAACTACACTGAACCCAAACATCATCCCAAGATCGCCTGAAAAGTAATTCGATTGCGCCTTTTAACGAAAAGCATTCGAAAATCGGATGATTGTCTTATGGTTAGATGCGTATGACGATCATCCATGTTTCGTATGACAATCAACCATATTCAATATGTTGTTTGTTTCAAATCTGATTAGATCATTAGCGATTTATGAATAATTTGAAACAATTCAACGACATAAATTTATTGCACATTACACTTCCTCAACCGTTGAGCAAAGATTGCAACGGGAGGACAAAAATTGAAGAAGTCAGGAAATATTTTTCCATGACTCCGTAGGAACCGAGCGGGTTTCGATCCTTTATTCGTGATGGTAACTACCAGTTCTGATAGCGATTGATAGGTTTTTACCGAATGATGTAAAATGGAATGTTTGTCATCCTCATTTTAAATGATTTGCGTTATAGGGCTTTTCCAATGCAATACGCATTCCACTTTGGGATGACGATGTTTCATACAGCGTGCATTCGAATTTGAACGGGAGGTCAATTCACTTCGCGTATTATTAGTTGTTCAACATTAGGAGGATAATCATCTGGTTTCTAGAAAATCGTTCTCCGCCTGCATCTATCATTCGAAAATGCGATTTCAATGCCTCGATATCAACCGACGGAGGATTCATTCGATAAAAGGAGGTTGTTTGGGTTCAGTGTATTTTTTTTTTTTTAAAAAAAAAAAAATTCGAGCAAATTTAAAAAAATCCCCCCCTTTTTTTTTTTAAAAAAAAAGGGGGGGGGGTTTTCCCCCCCCCTCCCCAACCAAAAGAAGTAAAAAAAAAAAAAAAAAACGTTTACCCCTTCATACACCCCCAAAAACCATACCAAACCCCCCCCCCTCCCCATGGCCTTCGAAAATCGGAAGGATGAGTAGTTTTTGACAATCGGTTGTTAGAGACAGTGTTTACCAAAAGTAAGGGTAGTTTTGTGTTTTTGTGAGGCGGATCATGGATTCACTGTGATAAATTATGCGATCAATGAAAGCGCAGTAAGACTGCTGCTTAAAATCTAGTGTGGGGAGAGAAAGAGGCAAGTGACAATTGACAAGGACCTGGGATTAAATTCCCAACTTTCTGCTCAGTAAACAGAACAAGCAACCAAGCAACCCAGCCTCGTCGATATCTCAAAACCCTTAGCTTTTCGATACAAAAAAAAACACCTATCAGAAAGAATAATCAGTAATCAATAATCAAAACAACAAGTGGTCATAGTTTACGTAGATGCGCTCAAATTTAAATCATTTTTTACGCTTGAATATTTGTTTACAAAAACTGACACGTTTCTTTGAAAACGTACTCTAGATTTGAAACGAAGACCATTTGACCAAAACAGGACTTTTATTTATTGAATGCAGAAAAAGCATATTTGGCAACACTGCTGTCCGAAATTTATGATATTTTTCAGAAAGAATTCGACAAAGATTTTTCATTAGGACCTAACTGACAAACGTAAACAATGGATTCAAAACACGCCTTATCAATCCACCACGGTCATTTCAAAGAGGAAGAGTTCACCTATCCGATAGAATTGGAGGCTTACATGGGTAGCCTTTGTGCCACGAGAAATTTACGGAGGAAGCCATTGTTTACGTTTGTCAATTAGGCCCTAATGAAAAATCTTTGACGAATTGTCCTTAGGCATAATATTTCCGAATATTTGGGCAAAAGGATATCATTGTTTATGACTAGGATTTCGATGAATACGGCAATATTTCCTTCAAAATGCTGTTAAGTGTTTTAATAAAATAGTCAAAACAACCCAGTGACCACCTTGGACATTCCCAATCCGATTGGTGGCAATTGGGATTTGTCAGTGTTATATTTTCATTCACGTTATTAATATAAGCATACATGAATTTACGGGGAGGGGGCGAATGAACCACGAATTGCATCAGTTACTAAGAGAACCTCTCATCGTACACATCGCTAAAATCGGTCGACTACGATGGGCTTTGTATGCCGTCAGAATGTTGGACGACAGTCCAGTTAAAATTATTCTCGAAAACGAACCGACGGGCACAAGAAGAAGAGGCGCGCAACGAACAAGGTGGATCCATCAACTAGAAGGCGACCTGCGGACCCTTCGCAGACAGCGAGGCTAATGAGGTGCAGCCATGGAGACAACTTCTGTGTACAGCAGAAGCCACACCGGCCTTGGTCTGATTGGTAAGGTAAGTATACATGAATTTAAAGTTCATTTCAATTTCATTTTCATTTTCATTTTCAAGCACAGAAGGGGGTCATAGGGCCAAGACTCCAGCGATGAAAATCACTGTCCATACTGAACCAAGGCAGAAGTATAGATTTGGTACCACAGAATAATAACCACAGGGGTCAAGTGAATCCTGCTTAAGATACCGGATAGTAAGAGGCTGTTGAAAATAGGGGATATGAAAATTCTCGTGAAAGATGGAAAAAGGATCGAGAGATTGGTGACTTTTACTGCCTATCAACCCTATCCTATGACCTTCCGAATCTAACTTTAAAAACGTTTTATATTCCGCTTATTACTGTTATCGTTATTCTACTACCAAGCAGGTGTAATAAAGTGGCTAGGATAAATCTCTTTATATTCATCGAGGTTATGTAAGGATCGATCATATTTTATGTTTTAAGCTGCCTAATTTCAACGGAACAAGACGGATGTTTCTAATTTGGTAATCTAATATGACTTTAATTCAAGAGACTATTAAAGCAAAGCTAACCGATATAGAGAAGAATTGATCTATGGCCTCAAGGCAACTCGCCTCCCTAAGCGGACCCCTCGCGTCCTACTCTTTTCATAAAACCTTAGCCTTTAATTCTTTGTCAGCATTTGTTCTAAATCATATGTTGATAAAGTTAGTGCTATGATCACGGCTGTCGTATGGAACGCACTGTTACGCCCTTTGGCGAATCATCCTCCGTCAACGTAGTCACACCCAGCGATCAGCAAGAGGATTGCGGAAACGTCAAACGATCACAATACCTAGATAACGTCTATCGAACACAATAGGCTAGATAACACAATAGAAATTCAGCTATTCTGATCACATTTGTAACTTTATTAAACTTCTTTATTAAATTTGGTTCCTAAAGTAGTGAATTTATAAACAATTAACATGCTACAGTGGTTTAATCTAAGAGGTAAAATTCTGTTTTTTTGGCACATTCTAGTGTGAAAACTATTCTCCCTACCCAACCACTTCTTGCAGATTGTAAACATTGAATTCACAAGGCTCCGCACAATTGAACCGATACTAGATTAAACTTCTACTGAAGGTAATATATTAAACGATCGATGAATTCAATAGTCTATTATTAAATAGGAAATTAATTACACAGATCATTATTGGAACGGTTTCGTAAATACCGGATAGCTTCGACGGAGATCTGAAGTAATCACTAAACGTAAGCTAACCTAAGATAACAAAATCGAGCACTATGTTTACTATGTTTCTTATACGATTTAGGGAAATTATAACTCTCTCAAATAAAATTACACGTCGACTGTTGAATATCCGGAAAGGCTTGCTAACTTGTTATCAGTTTCGATAACACGCACATTTAAATTATAATATATATTTGAATTTTCTGCGCCTGAAACATCAGGACATATTATTAGTTGCTCACAATCATGATCAAAACACTCACCCTTTTCGATAATGAAGCAAACAATAAGATTATTAACGATACCAACTGTATAGGTATATTTGATGTTTAATCTATGAGAATTAGAGAATAAACAAAAATGAAACAATTGTCAAGCAAATGAAAAGTGCACTTTTTATCTTTTCCCTAAATTATTTGATATCAGGTATTTGTAGATTGTTCCTAGCTTCGTCTAAGAGTGAATCAGTATCACACCTCTTTCAGTGCCTTCAAATAAACGTACTACGACGTGGCAATTGAAAGAAAGCAAAGTGTGATACTATCACTGCTGATCATGTTCTTGGTCTCCCATGACGGCCTTTTGCATGAGACTAGCCCTCTCACCTACGACAAGGTTACAACTATGATCTTCCGAGAGGCACATGGTTGAGCAGTTAAAAGTTGATACCAAACTTTTGGCACAAATGCCAGGACAGGAGTTTTACACCGGAAAAGATGTATTCAAAGTGGATGATCGTTTCAAAAAGAAGAAAATGTCGAAATTCTCATTAAAATACCCCATTTGGCAGGCTATCTGCACCTGTGGAAAGCGAAGTGAAATTCTCGTCACAACAGGCACCATCAATGGTGAAATTTACAAGAACGAGTGTCTCCAAAACCGTCATTGCCATTTTTGGAAGCACCATTGAAAAACGTAGTCAAACGCCGACGCAGCATCTGGCGTGAAAGGTGAAAGTGGAACAGAGGAGAGGCTCGGTTGAATACTCGCTGTAATCTACCGATGGCACCGTTCATGCTGTAGTTGGTACGGCGGAGAGGTAGTCTCAGCATCATGTTGCTTCGCTCCAGGATCGCAGAGCAGTATATTCTGCCTTGTAATGTATCTGCAATCAAAAGCGTCCTCGAGGTTTCTTTTCTGACACGGAGAAGCTCCAGATCGATCAGCTGGCAACGATTTTCATAGCTCGGCAGATGGAACGGGCGATTAGAGCAAATCGAAGAAAACGTCGTTGAACGGACTCGGCTCTCTCAGCAATTGTAATTTGAGTTCTAAACTGTAGAACAGTACTCCAATGTGGATCGCACCAGCGAACAGTACAGTGATTTGAGGCAGTAGATGTCTTATGAACGATGCTTTGAAATTTCATAAGCCTGACTAATGAATAGATTTTATTTCACACAACATCAACACAATGAAAAACCATTATTTTTGCTGAATTTAGCTTTATGCCACTATTCTAAAAGCGTGCTGGAATGGTATAAGACGAATTCAAACATTTGGTACCGAAGAACATGAATGTAACGAACTGCATTGATCTTAGCTCTTCAATGGTAAATTTCTTGGTAGTCAGTCATGTACTGGTTGCAAACATTTTGTCCAGTACTGTACATTGGTCTTCAAACTGACCCTCCTTGTGGGGTTACTTGTTTGAATATTACAACGACTATTCGGCAGCTTTCAATAAACGTAAAATGGTTAAATGTGTTCCGCAGTGTGTTTTCAACTCACCACATACATACACGATTTTATTTTCCACAGAAAAAAAAACATAAGTAAAATGTATAGAACATTGTTATACAGACTTGATTTTATATTTGCAAAATATGAAACGAAATATAAATACAGAAATATAACACCATATGCCTAACCCTAGTGAAAACGGCGTCATCTTCAACAAGAAGAAAAAGCCAAGAAACGAGAACAAGATTTTCTCGGCAAACAATGGTTCCGTTATGCTTCGGGGAGCAGAAACAATGATCAAGAAAAAAATTAAGTGATTATGTTCAATGCTACTGTACGCCGTTTAAACCCGTCGTTTTCAAGAACCTACGCTGAAGACACTTGATCATGTTGCATACGTCTCATTCAATTCTCTTTATTCCAGCTTGAACTGAAATGATCTATTTTGAAAACATCATCTTAAAATTGCTCTTAAAACGCCATGGCTGTAAATCTATCATCAACACATTTGTAACATAATACTATTTGTTGAAAGTAGTGTGTAAGGTTGCGAAACGGTGATTCAAGCGAAGGAGTCCCATTCACACATGATCCCGCAACCTATTAAATACGATCACATCAATCAGCTACCGTTTCTCCATAATCAATTAACACTGCTATAATGACAGATCAAACACACACGCACTGACAGACACAAAAACGGGACCGTACCAATTGCCAACAGACTAGCAGCAGATAGTTTAATAGCACCTTTCACCCCCAACTTACTGGGGGTTCCAATTTTGCATTTACTCTGGTCCGACATCACAACTGCCATCAATTTTCAATCAACCACTTGCACTTGTTACTCCATTGCTCTCTACCTGCGAAACTGTATCTTCCTTATCTTAGTTATTTATTTACCGCTGCTGCTTCTTGTAGGGAGCTTTTTTTTCTTGCCGACCTAGCCAACGTGATACCCCTAGCACCACCGGTCAGATATTTCTTTCCCACCCACGCAATTTCGGAAAGATAACTAGTAGTCATTATATCTAAGCAAGCCTAGGTTCAACTCACCTTTCTTCGAAACTGTCCCGTTCCTCTTTGTAGTGAAGCTCAGGCCGAATATCTTCACTGGAATGCAGCTTCCGCTTTATGACGGCCAAGTCCAGATTCTTTTCTAGATTGGTAAATTCCTGCAGCTCGAGAAGTTCCTGCTCCAGTTCCCTGCATCTGTGAGAGGGAAAGAAATACGAAAAGAACATTACAACATGTTAAGGTGACATAGACACGGACTTAAAATAGATTTCCTAATCGATGTAACAACGAGAAACGGCATGGTGAGAGAGAAAATGATGCATAACAGCGAACTTACAAACCGGTGCAATTCGCCGTCGCACGTGATAGCCTTGCGATATGACCGAACGACCGAATGCGACTGTTGATACTGCTGCGCTACACACTTATCCCGTGTACCTTTCATGGATCATAGCGTAGAATCTCGTACACCACAGTTAAGGTAAACTGCGCAACTCAACACTTGCATGTCTTCACGGTGGCGCACACTCAGCTGTTTGCAATCGTCTTGGTTCTCGGCGAATTATGCATGTATTGTTTTGAGCAGGGCCCTTAGCACCAGAGCCTACTCAGGTTGTTTTATACACAGAAAAAACAGACAAGCGGTTCAGTTTGAGCGGTTAGTTTTTTGAAGCTATGTTTTGCTGGACACGCGTTTGTCACAATGAATTTTGGATGTTTTTCTACCTTCCCTTCAACCACATCCGACAAACTGAACATGTAGGAGAACCTTAGGGGGCAGACAGATCTTGCTTTCGGCAACAGTAGCAGTTGTTGAAGATGCCGATCGAAGACGACGACGACGACGACGACGACGCCAATGAAAGGTGTGTGAAAGAAATGCAAAGAAATCTCGAGTAATTCATGATAAGGGCCGGAAAGCCAATGATGACAAACCGAGAAAATTGAGAATGAAGTTTGCCAGACATATTTCAAATCATTATTTAAAATACATTGTTTTTTAGAGTGTAAACAGATCACTATTTGCAAGATAGAGCATCGTAATAAAATCTCAAGTAATAATATTTTAGTAAACATAGCTAGTTTTAAAGATTTTACAAAAAAGAAATGTGAGCCCCTTTTCTGCACTACTGGCATTCCTGATGGCGCATCGGCCGTTCGCTCTACGCCATTAACGTCAACGTATTTGTTTCAGTTTGGCTTTCGAGTCTTTTGCTTCGCGCCGTTAACGTCAACATATTTGTTTTGTTTTGGTTTTCAAGTCCTATAGTTTGCGCCGTTAACATCAACGTTTAAGTTTTGTTTTGGCTTTGGAGCCCTTTACTCCGTCGTACGCAAACGTAAGTAAAATATTTAAATAAATCTTTTATTTTGTAGGACAATCATGAGAACTGAATCTACTGCAGGTCTAAACAACGCAGGAAATACGATCTGGAAATGATCTGGAAGCAGCAAAAATAATCATACGAATACTACCATGAAACGGATCCGAACAAAATTACCACCATGGCGAGATTTTCCAGATCCACCAGATTGATATTCAGGAGCCAGTTTGTGTTGTTAGGAATTGAGAGGCCAGCAGGAACTTAAATCGCATATGGACTGGTATTATTCCGAGTCACACGTCATTTTATGAGGTGAATTAGAAGTGAATTCGATTGTGATAGGATGCGTGAATCAAAGGATGATTGGAAACGAGTATCTGTCCTGTTTTCCGCTATCGGTATCGGCTCGGATAAGAGAAGGTGTCCCCGAAGGATTTAAATGGTTAGAGAAATCTATCAATCTAATCTAATCTTTCGCTCGCTTACCATCACTGCCTACCCACCCCAATCAGATGGCGGATACCTGATAAGATTGATTGGAGTATTTAATTCTCTTATGTATTTTGCGAAAAAAATTCACGTAAGTTGTATTATTCATGTGTACTGTATTTTATTTTTTTATTTTGGCGAAAAAATACAAACTTGATTAAATAAAAATCAGATTGCTAGAGGATCATACTCACTGCCTTGTTCGTTACAGTTTATAGTTACGTTCATTTCTTCATTTTCGAATAACAGCTCTATGTCCATATCTGCCTCAAAATTATCAGGAAAATTATTTGCAGGTTTCCGACCGCGTTTCTTGTCCAAATCTTTCAGTGCCAAGAAATCTTTTTGATTCATTTCGATTACTTTAAAGGGAACCTTACGACGAATGCCACTGATGAATGTTGCCAAATCCTTAGGTATTTCGATTGTGATAGATGACTTTTTCTTAGCGCGTTCAATGGATGAGTGAACACTGTCACATTCCATGTGTGAATGTCCACTTACCATGAAGTTATGTGTGATACAGACGTTTCGATTTTGCTCTATACATAAATTCATGAATGCCGAAAACATACTACAAATTACAGTATTGCAGTTTTGTCCGAAGCATCTGTCAGAGTAGCAGTTGATAAATTTAATGTTTTTCGGTAACTCTGTCAGGAACTTGAGCAGACATGATCCCACTTCTTGGGCACCTCGTCTAGCTTGGCTTTCATCCCACAAATAACATCTAGCTTCGTTCCCGGACGAATTTGAAACAAATATTGTGAGATTATAGGTGTACATTTGTCGCAAATAGAACACCTCTCCACAATTCAAATTTGGTGTTGCCAAAGCCTTCTGTAAATCGAAGGAAATCGTACATGTATCTTCAGAATGTTTAGCTTTTTCAATGTCCGATCGCTTCTTGTCATACACGAACTGGGCTTTTTGGTTATGACTTTCAAGTTCTTCCTTGATAGACAAACTTTCGTCTTCTGTAGCAAGACGCAACCGAGTTTGAATTTGGTCACAAGTATTGCAGGTATCGATTCGAGGTTTCCTAAACGAGAGATTCAGTGATCGGAATACTTTCCTATAGGTGTTGTAATGAACAACATGTGTTTTCAACTCCATGCACTGTTCTATGTATAGCTCATACATTTTTGCAACAGATAGGTCACTGCTTAGGAATTTTTTGGATGATCTTTCTCGGGAGTAGTGTGATTCGCTCGAAGGAAATGACATGATGTGTCGTTTGATTACATGAAGTTCGTGTTCTGTTAAGCAATATGCTTTGCGATTTTCAGCTCGCATATCATCGGGACAAATACAAATGGCCATTATGTGATCGAAAATTTTCGCTGAGTTGAAAAATTTTGCTCTTTATCCTATTGATGTATAAAATTCTACTGATCACACTTTGTTTCGCAGTTTTCACGATTATTCCAAAAAAATAAACCAAACACAATACATAAAAAAGCAAAGGGCTGGAAAGCCAATGGCAATGCATATACTTTTAAACCGCATGCTAAAGTAAAGGGCCGGAAAGCGAATCGATCAAAACAGCTTTTACGCCGTTTATTCAAAAACACTATACCGTTGTTTGTGATGTTTTTTTCAAATTGAGGACAAAATTAGCATAAAACTTGAGTAATTAGCATTCACTTAATGCAAAAAAACTAAAATCGAAATATTGGCTTTCCGGCCCTTATCATGAATTACTCGAGAAATGTACAAATAAACAAAAACTGCTGATAGGATCACCTAAATCTTCAGCAGTAATCGTCGGTTTTGAAGAACTCACTACCTTTTTCGGTTGGCTGTCGGTATCCGATGGACGTTTAAACATCTAAACGTATTGTTGCAAGAAACCAATTCATCAGAAGGAGTAACGTAACTTAAATGAAAAGTGCTCTTAATGTGCATGGGAGAGCTCAAGGCACCGAGATATTTTAACGTTTGAATATTTGTTGAAAAAAAAGACAACGTGGGGCATCCGGAATTCTTTCAGAGAGAACGTAATGTGATTGTTGTAAAATGCATGACAAATCATTCTCCCATTGAAGTTAATTGAAATATTCAATAATAATCCGTTCTTTTGATGTAATTGTGATAGACTTTATGTAATTACAATTGTTATTTTTAAAATTTTATGCGGTCGTGGGGTTTAAAGACAGAACATAAAAAAGTGTACTTTCATACAAAAAAATCAGATTTATATTAAAAGTAGTTGGGATTTGATTGATCCTCCCATTTCAAATTTCAGCCTAAAATCGATTGGTCCTCGATTGTAAACACTTGCGAAAAATCGCTCGAACTCTCATACTTTCACAATTAAAAAAATACTCTTCCTTTAGTCAATACTCAAAAGTTTTTTTAATGAATGTTTAAAGTTTTGAGTAACGCAGCAAATTGTCAGTAATATTTCCTATCTGTTGCTGACTTTTTTTTTGGAAATCTAACGAGAACTGACTGACTTATTAACGTTCAAAAGCAGACCACTTTTTATGACGCTCTCATTTTTCGTACTTGAAAAGTGTACCGCTATATAGATAACAAATCCCAAGATTTCCATGATAAGTTTAATCAATTGAAATTGTGGAGTAAATTCATCGATTTTACTTCACTGATCAATTTCACTCGAATTCACGGTATGAACTTCTATTTTTACTAAAAATCAGCGACCTAGCAAGTTGAATTCATATGCAATTTTCTGGCAAACAGACAATCCGACAAAGATTTTTCATTAGGGCCTAACTGACAAACGTAATCAATGGCTTCTTCCGTAAATTTCTCGGAATACATAATCTACCCATGTAAGCTTCCAATTCTATCGAATAAAGACTGGACTCGGAAAAAATGCGACACCTTGTTTTGGGTGTAATCGCGTGGGTAATTAATGAAATTTTGGGTAATACTAGTTTTGAGTGTTTAGTTTATGTGTGCAAAATTTTATCGCGATCTGTCAAGTAGTTTTCAAAATGCATTCGAAACAAGAAGAGCTACGCCAGCAAATCTTGGGCGCGGTGATCGATAATCCACAGTCAGTCGCAGATGGATCGGCAAAAGGCTTTGTAATCCACGATTCCACCGTGTCCCGCGTTGTGAAGATGTTCCAGGAGACGAAGACCATCAAACGGAATACCCAGAGAAGGCGCGGAAGATAAGGCATTACTTTAAGAATAACCCGAACCTTTCCACCCGAGACGTGGCCAAAAAGGTCAATTCGTCGAAGTGGTTCTGCCAGCAGACCATGAAGCGGGCTGGGCTACGTGTTTTTAAGGTCAGGAAGGCGCCAAACCGGACTGACAAGCAAAACACGGTGGCCAAATTGCGTGAGCGGAAGCTGTACCGTGAGTGGCTGGTCAAGCCAGGCTGTCTCGTCATGGACGACGAGACATATATCAAGGTGGACACCAAACAAATCCCCGGCCTCGAGTTTTTTGTCGGTACCTCCCCTCTGAAAGTTCCGGAAGAGAAAGATGGACAAATTCGCGAAGAAGTACCTGTTGTGGCAGGCGATCTGCGAGTGCGGACGGTACAGCAAGCCGTTCGTTACAACCGGCACCATAAACGGGCAGATTTATCCAGAGGAATGCTTGCAGAAGCGCTTGCTGTCCTTCCTCCGCTCCCACCGTGGTCCCACGCTGTTCTGGCCGGATCTCGCTTCGTGCCATTAAGCCAAGCCTGTAATGGATTGGTACGAAGCGAAGGGCGTTAATGTGGTCCCGAAGGAGGCGAACCCGCCAAATACACCAGAACTTCGTCCGATCGAAAAGTTTTGGGCGATAATGAAGAAGAAGTTGAAGAAAAGCGGAAAAACATTCAAAACCGATGAAGCTTTGAAGAAAAACTGGGAGAAATTTTGTAAGGAAGATGGACAAAGCCTCGCCCAAGATCTCATGAGCAGTGTTAAGAGAAATGTACGAGCATTCAGCTTGAAAGAGGAAATTCAATAAATAAATTATGCCAAAACATAGCTCCCCCGGACCCCCCCCCCCCCCCCCAACCTACCCAACCCCCCATCCATTTTCCCAATTAAACCCCCACAAACAAAAAAAAAACAAAAAAAATACCCCCCCCGCCCCGCGCAGGGCCCGGGGCCCCCACCCCCCCCCCAACTATATATAATTCCCAAAAAATAAAAAAATAACCATTTAAAAAAAAAATTTTGGGTGTTTTTTTTTTTTTTTCTCTTTTTTCCCGTCCCAAGTTTTAAAAGGACCTTTCTTCTTCGAAATGGCTGTGGTAGATGAATGAGGCAAGTTTCCAAGGTCGACAAATTCAAGGAAGAAGACATTGTTTACGTTTGTCAGTGATGCTGCGCGTGAGATGCTTCTGGCGACCCCCTGTTGTACTACGTTAGAGCCGAAAGAGAGAAGAGAAGAGAAGTTAGTTGAAATAAAGTTTTTGTTCCGTACACATGCGTTTCTTTTATTTGGATCACTAGCGAATCTTCCGAAAACCAATTCTGTGAACATTTTCCGACAACATTTTGGTCCTTCGAACCGGATGAACATTTGTGATGGTTTTTCGTTGATTTGTGGTGATATTCTGGCGAGATTTTGAGATTTCCACCGGTTGGAAAAGTGCTGGCAAAGTTGCTACACGCGCGTCGTTTATGAATCAGTGTGTGTGCGCGAAACATGATTGATCGTGTTCGAAACATGAAATCGAAGTGAAAGAAGAACATCGAAGGACTTCTTCAAACGTTTGGGAAGTATTTGTTAAAAAGTGCAGTGAAGAGTGTTCCCATGAGTGAGGAAACTCCACATCCGGAAAGAAATATTACCCCGAGAAATCTCCTCGAAGCCTTAACCGGTGCTGAATCAAAAAACTACGTACCAGTGCAGCAGCAGAAGCAGGAACAGAAGCAAAAAGAAATGGAAAAGAAGCTGGATAGGATCCTCGACAAGCGCGATTTGGCGAAGGAAAAGATGTTCCGGATTCAAGAGCGGCTTGAACAAGAAAATGTCAGCATTCATTGGCTCAAGCTGCAACTCGAGACGCTTCGCCGATGCAATGATGATCTGCAGAAGTCGTATCTGGAGGTTTGCGAGCTTGTTTCGAAGGATCAGCGTGAGGAATTCAGAAGAGACTACTTTCGGAACGAGAAGCTTCATGACGAGCTTTTTGTGCAAGTTGAAACGGAAATTGAAAAGTGGCATGCAGCAGAAGAGACAAGCTGCGAGGAAAAATGAATGCGTTGGCGCCTGCTTTCGTCTCGCAACAGCCAGTGGTAGTGAAGAATTCGACACCTCATCTGCAGGTACCGCTGCCAACATTCGACGGCAGTCTTGAGAATTGGTACTCTTTCAAGTGTATGTTCAATACTATAATGAACAGATATCCAGATGAATCTCCAGCGATGAAATTGTACCACCTAAAGAATTGTCTTGTTGGGACTGCTGCTGGTAAAATTGACCAAGACGTAATCAACAACAACGATTACGATTCGGCATGGAAGATGCTAGAGGAAACTTACGAAGACGAGCGACTCATAATTGACACCCACATAGACGCTCTACTCAACCTCCCTAAGATGACGAGTGATACTGGTAATGAATTGCGGAACCTACTCGATACCGGTACGAAAAATGTGGACGCATTGAAGAATCGAGAGTTACCTGTGGAAGGATTGTCGGAAATGATCCTGGTGAATGTCATTTCCAAACGGTTGGATAAGGAAACAAGGAAACTGTGGGAGTCACAGCTCCCAGTGGATGAGTTACCTAAGTATACGGATATGATTGATTACCAAAAAAACTCTGCAAAAAATGAAAGGCTACAATGAACCGGGATCAATCGCTCCAACGAAGCTGAAGGTCAAACCTGAACAGAAAACCGCTCCAGGGAGGAACTTCGTACAAACATCCAACCAGTCCAAAGATGCATGTTTCTGCTGCAGGGGTGATCACCTGATCTACAAGTGTGACAGTTTCCAAGGCCTCACTGTGAAAGAACGGTTCGGCAAAGTGAAACAAGCCGGCCTTTGCTTCAACTGCCTACGACGCGGCCATCGTACTGGTGATTGCAATTCGGACAGAACGTGCAAAACATGCAAGCGCAAACATCATAGCCTTCTTCATGAAGATAAGCCTTTAGCTCCCAAACCTCAAGCAAGCCAGACACCTGCGACAGATTCCACCGAAGCAGAAGAAAATCGCGAGATTGCAGTACAAACACAAGGAACGGTAAACTGTGCCAAGTCGTTCATGCTGAAACAACAAGTGCTTCTTTCAACCGCAGAAGTGCTTGTGTGTAACTCCGAGAATAAACCAGTGATATGTCGTGCCTTGTTGGACTCAGGATCCGACTCAAACCTAATCTGCGAAGCTCTTGCGAGGAAATTAAACATCATCATGGAAAACGTCAACATTCCAATCAGCGGGGTCAATAACGCTGAAACGCAAGTTAAGTATAAGCTTCATACCAAAATTAGCTCTCGCGTTAGTTCGTTCACCGCATTTCTAGACTTTTTGGTAGTACCGACGATCACCACCAATCTGCCACTCATGAAGGTCGACGTACGCTCTTTGACCATCCCCGCAAGCCTAGCTTTGGCGGATCCAGCGTTCTATGTTCCTGACGGAATACAAATGATCATCGGCGCTGAACTATTTTTCGAGTTGCTAAAGGGCGGCCGAATGAAGCTCACTGGTGGAACACCCATGTTGGTCGAAACTCATCTAGGATGGATTGTCAGCGGTCGCGTTAAAGCGCATCAAAACGGTCCAAATCGTAGCGTGTGCCAATTAAACTTTGCCGACGAAAAACTTAATCGCACCCTCGTTAGATTCTGGGAGTTGGAAACATGTCAGGAAGCCTTACCATACACGGCAGCAGAACAAGCCATAGAGAAACATTACGAGCGAACATGTTTCCGTGATGAAACCGGTCGGTACACTGTCAGGCTGCCATTCAACAAAAACAAGAGTCAACTTGGTGATTCCATGGAAATCGCACGGACGAGATTCAATCGTCTACTACGATCGTTCGTCAACGATAATAAGAAGATTCGATACACAGAATTTATGGAAGAATACTTGGCCCTCGGTCATATGTTTGAAGTCCACGACAATCCCGATAGCTGCTATTTTCTACCCCATCACGCCGTTTACAAGGAGTCCAGCTCAACCACCAAAATTCGTGTAGTGTTTGACGCTTCGGCGAAGACCACGTCAGGTCTCTCGCTGAACGATGCTTTAGAAACAGGTCCGACAGTGCAAAACGACCTTTTCACGATTATCTTGCGATTCTGCTGCTATCCTGTAGCGCTGACAGCAGACATTCCGAAGATGTATCGGCAGGTTTATGTCCACAAGGACGATAGAAAGTATCAACGCATTCTTTGGCTCAACTCAAATAATGAAGTGGGAACATTCGAGTTGAACACAGTAACGTACGGTTGTTCCAGTGCACCTTACTTGGCAACGCGTACATTATTGCAACTGGCGAAAGATGAAGCGTCCCAGCTGCCCATCGCAGCCAGAGTCATTCAAGACAACAGCTATATTGACGACTTCCTCACTGGGGCAAATAACGATCAAGAGGTGATTGAGATCTGCAAGCAACTTACGGAACTACTGAAGCGAGGAGGATTTGGAATCCACAAATTCTGTTCCAATAGCGAAGCTATTCGACGTCGTATTCCGATCGAACTTCAAGAATCACTGCTAAACGTTGAAGATGCTGATATTAACAGTGTGATCAGAACCCTCGGTTTGATTTGGAATCCTAAGGACGACTATTTTACTTTTATCGTAAACCCACTTGATGGTAGAGTGCCGAGTCCTATGCCTACAAAACGTAGCGTACTTTCTGATATTGGACTTCTTTTCGATCCATGTGGCTACATCGGACCCATATTAACGATAGCAAAATTGATTATGCAAGATTTGTGGCGACTTAAGGTAGGATGGGACGAAGAATTGCCTGACGAGCAGTACCGTTTGTGGACAACTTTCCGGGAGCAGTTGCCATCTGTCAACAAACTACGGAAGAAGCGTTGTGTAATCCATAGCGACGCAACCGCAATAGAACTCCACGGATTTTCGGACGCTTCCAAGCGTGCTTACGGGGCAGTCTTGTACACGAGGTGCATCTCCCCAAATGGAACTGCTAACGTTGAATTGGTTTGCAGCAAATCAAGAGTGGCACCTCTAAAACCAACGACTATTCCTCGCCTCGAACTGTGCGGAAATTTGCTTCTAGCTCGTCTTGTGGAAAAAACTGTAGCTGCAATGAAAATCTCTTTATCAAATGTGACACTTCACACAGATTCGCAAGTGTGTTTGAGTTGGATGAAAAAGTCACCGCTTGCTTTAAATCAGTTTGTTGCAAACCGTGTCGCAATGATACACGAGCTGACCCAGGATTACGAATGGCGTTATGTACGATCTAAAAACAACCCTGCGGATATAATCTCACGAGGGGTACTGCCGGCGGAATTACTCACAATGGAACAGTGGTTCAAGGGTTCTCCTGAACTGTGGCTACAGGATTCAGTACACGATGAAGACAACATATATTTGGACGACAACGATCTGCCAGAACTCAAATTAACGACTGTTGTATCTGCTGTACATCAGAAATCATACATCAATTTGACTAGGATGAGCAATTTTCGACGGCTGCAACGAGCATGGGCGTATGTATTGCGGTTCATCAAGAACGTACGCACGAAGGGTCGTGATACGTCCGATCTAAAAGTACAGGAAATTACTGAGGCAACACGAGTAATTGTAAAACTCGTACAGAAGGAAGAATTTGAGGAACTTTCCGATGCGCTAAAGAATGATAAGAAGACACTGAAGAAGTATCGAGGTCTTGCTCCATTCATCGACACAGATGGACTCATTAGGGTTGGCGGTCGTCTTAAGTACTCGTCAATTCCTTATGATGGTAAACACCAAATCTTGCTACCGGAGAAAAATCATGTGACTCAAATCATCGTCCGTCAGTTACACCAGGAACATTTTCATGTCGGGCAACGAGGCTTACTATCTATCGTTCGCGAACGATACTGGCCTATAAACGCGAAGTTGCTGATCAAGAGGATCGTTTCCAAGTGTTATGTTTGCTTTCGCCACAACCCACAGCCAGTGAATCAATTCATGGGCAACCTGCCAAACTATCGAATCACACCGGCACCTGTGTTTTCGAATACTGGAGTCGATTTTGCAGGTCCAGTTTACCTCAAGCAAGCTGGTCCAGGTAGAAAGAAATGTGAGTACAAGGCTTATATTGCTGTATTTATTTGTTTGGCTACCAAGGCCATTCATATTGAAGTAGTATCCAACTTAACGACCGAGAATTTCATTGGCGCGTTGCAGCGCTTCATAAGCAGACGTGGTATGGTAACAAGCATGTACTCCGATAATGGGACGACTTTCGTTGGTGCAAATCATGAGTTGGCAGAGTTGCGCATCTTGTTCGATAATCAAACACATCAACGAAAACTTAGCGATTTTTGTACTTCAAAGGGAATCCAATGGCACTTTATTCCTCCGCGCAGTCCACACTTTGGTGGTATGTGGGAAGCGGGAGTAAAATCAGCTAAACATCATTTAAAACGAGTAATAGGTGAAACCAGATTAACATTTGAGGAGATGACGACATTTTTGGCACAATGCGAAGCCATTTTGAACAGCAGACCCCTAATTCCAATTTCGGACGACCCAAATGACGTCGAAGTACTGACTCCATCGCATTTCCTTATAGGGAGATCAGCATTGAGCATTCCTGAACCATCATATTCCGAAGTGAAGATTGGCCGACTAAACCGTTGGCAACACATCCAGTTAATGAAGGAGCATTTCTGGAAGCGCTGGTCAGCTGAATATCTGCATCATTTACAGTCCAGACCGAAGTGGCATAATGGTGTTGCCAAGATCGAAATTGGTGCTTTGGCAGTTTTGAAGGACGACAATGCTCCCCCGCATCAGTGGCGTCTAGGACGTATCGTGAAAACGCATCCTGGACAAGATGGTATAGTACGGGTGGTTACGATCCGCACTATCACTGGAGAATATCGACGAGCGGTATCAAAGATCTGTGTTCTTCCAACTGTTGATCCGATGGACTCAACGGGGGGAGTATGATGCTGCGCGTGAGATGCTTCTGGCGACCCCCTGTTGTACTACGTTAGAGCCGAAAGAGAGAAGAGAAGAGAAGTTAGTTGAAATAAAGTTTTTGTTCCGTACACATGCGTTTCTTTTATTTGGATCACTAGCGAATCTTCCGAAAACCAATTCTGTGAACATTTTCCGACAACATTCGGACAAAGAAGGTGCCCAAATTCCCGAAGAAGTATTTGATTTGGCAGGCCATATGTAGTAGTGGTCGAAAATCTAAAAATTTCGTCTCTACCGGCACTATCAATAGGGATGTGTACGAGAAAGAATGTCTGCAAAAGCGGTTGCTACCGTTTATCAGAAGCCACAACTCTCCAGCTCTGTTTTGGCCTCTTGTCACTCTTGTCCTAGAATGGTATAACGTACAAGAGGTCAAATACGTGCCAAAAACAGCAAATCTACCAAACTGTCCAGAACTTCACCCCATAGAGAAGTACTGGAAAGCAAATGGTACCGATGATTTCAAGAGAAGATGGAGAATTGTCACGGCGGTCGTATCTGAGGATACCGTATGGAACCTGGTGGTGGGTGTACCACAGAAAGTTCGATAATTTTACAGAAAGAAGGATTAACATGTGAATCAACTGATTCTAATGTAGATATAACTCTATTATTGTGAAATAAACAATCGGTTGTGTTGAATTATGGGTTATTTTTTTGCTGCTATTATTTTGGTGTCCGAGATTTAACATGGACAGGCTTTAATAGCTCTGATACCGCACAACAGATGATACAGAGTGAAATGATGATCCTTCGTCCACCAATACTAAAGCTACTACTTCTTTTCCGTCATGATATAGCATCACTGGAACTATGCGAAACATCACTGTTCTGTTCGGTAGACGATGGCTATTGTAACGGGCCTCCATCCTAGATGTTCCTTCGCTAATCGCAGTATGTAGGAACTCTCGGCAATCTGGACCGATGTGTCCAAGTTTCTGGCAGATAGAGGAGCTAATTTCTTTCTTCGGCGAAGGTTGGACCTGGGAAGTCAGTGGCTTTGTGTCAGGAACATTCTTTAGTGGCTCGTCTGGAAACATGCGGCACTGCAGATCAGATTTACAGCAACATGACCTGTAAAACGCATATCAGTCTCATATGAATAGGAAATCAAGCAAAGATAGGACTGATATGCGTTTCACGGCAGTGTACTCCTTCTCCGTTTAGTAGACGTACCCTTAAGTTTTCGGGTTTTCCCGCCTCTTCAGATCGACCACTGCATAGCGTAGCTCGATTGGAGCTTCTGTTTTAAACTCTGCATGAGTATAGAATTTTTCAGATGATTGATGAGTTTCGAATGGTGTGTAAATTTCTCAACTGCACTGCCGAACTCTATTACGGTCTCCAAATTTTCAGAATCTGAACCTTCGACCTTCTGGATCCGATATGCCAGCATCGTCGATCGAATCTCTGAGTTGCCAAACTTTCGGCGCAGCTTCAATAATTGTTGGCATGGTATCTGACAGAAGCAGACGGTTCCGGGTCTAGATCTGAGGTCTTCCCCTTCAAGGTTTCCTGAAGCCTCACGAGATTCACCGCATTGGTGAATCCGTTTGACAAGTTCGCCTGCTCATATGCACTGATGAGCAGCAACCAGTCCTCCAGGCGGCCTTAAAATGCTGGTAAATTCGCCGGAAACACCTGTCCGGAGGCGATCTGGAGTTGTCATGGTACTTATATCATACTGGAACTCCTATTTTGATGATGGGCTCTTTTTTCCTTTTCTTTATCGCTTTATCGCTAGACGGAGTTGAAGACAGTTTGGTAAAAAGCTCCTTTTCTCTAGATGCAGCCCTCTCATTATCGTCGTTAGCAAACTGTGGCTTAGCTGGATGATCTTTGTTTTTACTCTTTCTCTGTAGTCAACGCCATCTTCTTATTCGTCATCGGCTACGGGCTCCTCTTCGACAACTTTCGATAGTTCTAGCAGTTCTCCGTCTCCTTTTTCTGACGCTCGATTCAATGAAATATTAAATGTTCGATAAAATGATTTTAATGAAACCGTGTAATTAGCTAAATAAATTCAAGCTTAACTGAGTATGTTCACAAAATTAGTGAAATAAATTCCTACGAAGTGTCCTGTTTTCGGTCAAATTTTATTGATGTAGCTTCCTAGTTTGTTCTTATTGTCATTGTTAATCATGTTCGTGTGACAATCAACCAAATTCAATATGATGTTTGTTTCAAAACTGTACATCAGCGATTTAAAAATGGTTTAAAACCTCCACATAAAATTTAAAATTTTATCGGGGTTGTACTTAGTTGGCCACTTCCCGAGAGAAACCCGTAACATACCTGGGTGTGGCTTATTTTGATGGAGTCCAATTATATATATGTTTCCGGAACTGATGGACCGATTCCGAACATTCAATAACGTTCAATTCTTTCCACTTCCATAACGGCTCGATAATCCGGAGGATTAGATTATTCGTAGTGAATCTTTTTTGAAGCTTGTCGACAGAGTTTAGACTTTCCAGACATCTAGACTTCTCCCGCTTGTCTCAGTATCGATGTTTTTAAAACAGGCACGTCTATAGGAAAAGGCGACTTTGATATAACATGTAGTAATTTGTTGTTACAAAAATATACATGCCGATAAATAATGCATAATGCATTCATTTTATTTTTCACGCATTACGTGTCAAAAAACTGGGTTCAGAATATTCGTACGTCGATAAACGTACGAATGAACAACTGACAACTGAAAATGATAATACTTTCCATCGAAGTTGGTTAAGAAACGTATCAATTCTCCTCTGCGCCGCTTGATTCAGCCGCCGATGGTCATCTCCCTCGACTGCAACGACGTTTTTCTCAGTTATTCCACTTTGCACACAATCATGCCCGTTCAGACAGTTGCGTCGCAGTCGATTAATAGGGACTTAGCACAAACACTCTGGTTGTTGTTTATCGGGAGTTACTCACGGTGTGAAATGAAAAACCCGATCAAGTGAATCGGAGAAGACAGAAGTGGAAGAACACAAACGATAATGGGAGGAAAATAGCTGCATGCTACACCGCCGCCATGAAGATCATCTTCATCTCATAACAGCACACATCGGCAGGTACTTTTGCGGTACATGCTCATTTTCCATATTAGATAGAGAGTTTATGATAAACAGTGCGTACTTATTTTGTTTCCATTAGTCAGCTGTAAATAGCCCTGCTAACCGGAAACATCTGCTGGTGCTGATCATGAAATGAGGGATTGGTTCTAAAATTAGAACCTTAGTGGGTAGGACATCGACTTGCACATATGGAAGAACACGAGATGGATGCCCCGAAACCCAGTATTTATAGACACGACCAAGTTACTCCGACGGTCACTGATGTGACTGATGTATGTTTACATTACATTTAATACTTCTTTTTGGTTCGCTGTGGATTCAGCAGATTCAATGACGAAGCCCGAACGCTTTGTTATTGTTTTGCGTTTTTCTCTGAACAAGTTTATGGTGAAGGGTTTTACCGTCCTTACAATTGGGAAAGAATAACAAAATGTCTGAAAAAAAAAATGTAAATTCAAACAGTTTACCTACCTTTTCTCGTAGTCGACGAAATCGGTTGGCGTTTCGCCGGTGGACGAGCGCCGCGACCGTCGTTTGCCTTTGAGAGCACAGGGCGTGTGAATATCCCGAGCCAAGCTCTCCGGTGACCGATCGTCAAAGTCGGCCAACTCTCCCGGAATGAATTCCTCGCTATTGCTGCGGGAACCGAGCGAGAAGAACTGGCCTCGCCTGGGCGTTGTCGAGCGCACCTTGCGGGCGAGCAAGTCCGGATTGGCGTGGTTGGCCAATTCCGGGCGCAACGTAGGAGATTTATCATCCATTTCAATGGAAGAACTGGACTGGTTGCCCAGATAGGGTGTGGCCGATTTGGCGAGGAAGGGCGGTGGCGGTGGCATCAGACGGGTGTCTTGCGTTGTCTCAACAAATGCAATGGGTTTGGGAATTCCGGATGTTCCCGATGGGCACCACGTCCGTCGACGACTTTTGTCGAACTTGATGTAGGTCTGGGAGTTGATGATCTGATTTGCTCGCATCGTGATGGCATTTTGGATCTCGAGGGTTTTGATTTTGCTATTTTTGTTCTGCTCTGACTTCAGCTCCTCCTGGAGCCGTTTGATTTCACGCTCTAATCGCTTCATCATCGCCGTTTCCGACAGCACCTCATTCACTTTGGGCTTGTTTTTGATGGTTTTAGCTCGCATAGCAAAGCTCATGGTGTAGTAGCTCTCTTCCAGCGCAGCTGGTGTGATGTTACAGATCATAGTCGTTACTGCATTGCCTCCCAGGGAAGCCTGTAGTATTCGCGTCAACTTGGAGTCCCTGTAGTTAATGTATTTGAAGTTATCGGCACTCTCGCTCAGCTTCTGAATCACACAGCTCAGCGAGAGAAGACTTTTGTTAATGTGGGCTCCTTCCTTTAGTCGCGATCCACTTGCTCCCGTTTGGTCTGCTCTTTCACTTCCAGCTAGATCCACCAAGTTCAGCGTACTACTTTGAACCGCATCATTCTCTCCTCCTTCCAGACGATCAATCAAGCTCGATTCGATCGTTATTCGAAAAATCGTATGCGATCGACTAGACCGTTCATTCATATTCGTGTCGCCAATCCGTTTAATTTTGTTCCCTTCTTCTAAATACTGCATAATTTGATCCGGACAGTTCGTAATAAACTCTTTAGAATTCAATGAGACATCTCCACACGGGGTTTCAAATATTTTTAACATCGAACTACTCTTATCCAACAGATCGTAGATCTTCTCGTTGTAGATCTCGATGTAACCAACCCGAATCAGAAACTGCCGGTCCTTGTTGTTTTCAATCTCCTTAAAAATCTCCCTAGCCGCTAAAGGAACAACACCCAGCTCGTTCTCGTTACCCATCATAGTGTAGGTCTTGCCGGACGATGTCTGTCCGTACGCAAATATAGAACCATTTATTCCATTTAACGTTGACAGAACGATCGGACGACACACCTTTTCGAAAAGCTCCCGCGTTGGCACCGTTTCGTCAAAGATGTGATCTACGAACAGGAACAGAAAATGGCCCAAAAATAGTTTTAATATTCCATAAATAGAAATTGTATGTCTCTTCATATGCGACTAGGTACGGCTACTTACCGAAAACAAACGGTTCCCCATTTCCCTCGATCGAGCTGATTGTGTTGTCCCGGATCCGCCATAGTAAAGATTGCTTGTTGTCCTTCTCCCTTTTGATCAAAGGGCGGACCTTGCACGACACCGTTATGTTATCGTTCATTGTCCCGATCCCTTTGACAACACCCGGAAATTTTCACCCACCACCGAATGACTGTTAACAATCACTTCTTGTCACAATTTCACCGGTTCTGAATTTGATTTTTCTTAGCTTAAAACAATAATTTCCTTTTCAACACAAAGCACTACCTATCACCTGTTGAAACAATACAGAAAATATGCCTTTGTTTTCTCCTGCAAACTAAACACCGTTGTGCCGTTTTTCACCAGTAACGCACATTTTTCGCAGTGATCCTATTCTAATAGTACCGTCGCGACGCATTTGAATCTGTTTCCACAGAACAACCGACGGACGACGGAGATAACCGTACGGATTTTATGACGCGAAGAAAAAAGGATTTTCTTACGGATTTTATAATATTTTCACCGAAAAAAACTCGCGCAAAACACGAAAAACAAAATTCGCTCCACCAAGTTTGTGTGATATTTTTAAACTGAGCAACCGAAAAACGTTCAGTTCGCGCGACAGTTTTTTTTCCTGCGAAGACGATGCACAAAAGCGAACGGGAGAGAACTTTTTGAATGCGCATCATCCGCGGGGTGGTGACGGTAAAACGATCGGTTTGAAATGATGCAACGTCGCTTGTGAAATATTTCCGCTTCGTTAAAACTGCACAGTGGACACAAAGGGAATCGGAGCCGCACTTATTTTATGTGTCGCTAAATCTGGAGCATCAATTGAATAGGGCCTATCAGCATTTGTAAGCATCAACATAATCGGGAAGGGGAAACATTCTTGCTGCACTAGAGCATGCAACCTGTAAAAAAGTATCATAGATTAACAATAAAATGTACTGTAATCATTCAAAATACCCGATAGTATGTACAATTCATCGTATTGCTCGTGGCTATAAGATAACATTGTTTGTCGTGACCTGACCGAAGTTTCCTGCCTCGAGCAATCGTCACATCATTAGACACTTAAAACAGTGCTCTAAAAAGTCCGTCAGATAACTCGTAGATTTATAATAATCAATGGTACTATTTTACCACATACACAGAGACACGAATTTGATAGTCAATTTTACCATTATTGGGGGTTAGGATGACTATTGCAGTATAGTGATTTAGAACCGACTATGATCATGGTCAAAACGACCATTAGAAATATATTAGATCCAACATTTGCCGTAATGTCGGAATAGTCTCGGAATAGTCCTTGTTACCATGATCATAGTCAAAAATGCCATTAACGTGGTGAATCCGACAATTTTCATGGTTATTGTAAACATTATATGCGATAGTCATCCGGACCATGATTTAATTGTCGGTATAGCGATAGAATTTTTCTCAGAGTACGGAGAGGATTGCACACTTAGAAAATAACTCCGAACTCGGTTCAGTTTTCTACCGAACCACATCGGTTATCAGCAAGAAACCGAATAAATCATTTATGCATACTGTATTTTTTGAGTCAAACCCGAATTTTGGTTTCTATATGATATATTTGACGGATAAAAATGAAAGATGAACCGAACAGTACGGTATAGCAGGGATATTCAAGAGTTCGGTACACGAAAACCGAGAAAACGCGGTAAACTGAACCGAGCATTCGCTGAATATTCTTAAACATCAAAACATTCTCATCGAGTCAATTCCGCGACCGCCATGTCTACCGAAAAACTCGGTTATCGGTTATCGGTAGCTGACTCGATAAGGCCTGAAAAATCGTCATTTTATCTCGCGTGTGCGTCTTGTTTTTTTGCGAAAATTCTCCGTACTGTCGTGACCTGACCGAAGTTTTCAGCCAGCCATGTCCAAACACTACACTGCACGCCGAGCTACATTTTACAACACTAGCGCGTGTATTAAATTCACCGTTTTGACTTCGTGCTTCCAGACTTACACGCAACGCGGTGGGTACAACAACACCAATGCCAATGCTCGTGTTTTGGCTTCGAACATCGTGTATGATGTTTCGGCAAACACCACAACCGAGTGTTTCCGATTGTGTCCGATTGCGGAATACACGCTTTGTTATTTTATTTTATTTCTACCCATGCCGTGCTTGTAAAACTCAACCAACTTGTGCCCCCGGTCAATCAACAGCCAAGAAAACAAACCTCCTGTAAGTCAAATTATCAAATTTTTAGAATCATCCGACGAGCAATGCTCTATCCGTGGTAACCAGTGTCATGCTGGGTGTATGTTAAGAGCTTTCTTGTGATCGTAACCACTCGGCTCGGGTGTTTTCTCAAAAATCATGACACGGTGTCTAAAGCAAAATACGAGCTGGTACACTCGTGTCGCGTCCATTGCGTTGTGGATTCATCTATAAGCACGAAACTAAAGTGGTAAATAACAGCCACGGTGGTGTATTTGCAGTCAAGGCTCTCGTGTAGAACGGTCTGGTGTTTTTACCAAGGCTGTTTTCAGCCTCGATTATGTTACTTCACTGTTGCTGCTGCTACTGGTCCGTCGCTGCCAAAGTTCGTTACAAGAATGAACTGAATCAGCACAGCTAGCTAACGGCTTCTCATGTCAATGCGTTGTGTTGGTTTTGTTTATTCCTACGAAGTGAGGAAATTTTCACATAGCTTACTACAAGCACAGAGAACAGACACCCAGGCTCGAACTTTTTTTTTGCAATTTACTGTGTAAATTTTTAAAAGCAAACCGTTGGAAAAACAACGCCGCCTAGTCTAGGTTTCACCAAACTAAAATTGACAGCCTTTTTTTTTGTCTGGGTTATCGAGATTTTCAGCCTCGGGCTGGTTCATTTCCCGTCGTAGTTACTCAAATACCTCTTTTGGGTATTTTCGTAACTTGTCCGGGGGTGAGATTCGAACTCGTGACTTTGGCGTGAGAGGTATGGATGTTAACCACTACGCCGGGGTCGCCCCCAAAATTGACAGCCTATCAAATCTCGAAGGCAAGTGGCGCCGTCAACATACGATTCACCAAAACTTACGAAAACGAGCTGTAATTTTGAAATGGCAGTTACAGAAATTTACACACGGAGGGCACTCCAGCTTGGATGTCTGTTCTCTGTGCTACACCCAAGTAACCACAAGCATTATATTATTGCTCTTATTCACACAAAACCCACACACACCCCCAAACCAACAATACAATAATACAATCACCACACTACTTTCCACCCCCCCCCCCCCTCCCCCCCCCCCCCCCCCCCACCACCAAACAAAAAAAAAACACAACACCAACAAACAAGGGGGGTTAAAACCCTTTTTCACAATAATGGACGTTCCCTAGCCAACATCTCTAACATCCAAACGACAAGAGATTCATTGTTTGTAAACAATGCAGGTGTTTGTACCCACAGTAACAAACGTTGTTGGCTCCTCATGCCAACGTTTACAGCGGGAACGACAGCAGCAAACAGCAACAATCGGTTTCCGACAACAACAGTGCCGAACAACTCAAGAGACCTGCTGCCGAACCTAACACTCACAATGACGAACTGAACTGGATGTGCATCTCAGTCGTCTACCTTCCTGATGGCCAGTTCTGAAAAGAACTATGGCCTAAACCAACTCTTCACGTAGGGAGGTAGCGAGAGATTGCAGCATCAGACAGCAGTGGCAGCAAAGTCCTCTGAGCGGCAGCGATGAACGGGAACACAGCGACATCCGAACAACGGCGGAAATTAAGCAGCATAAAGTAGAGTAGCAGATTGGCTACATACCACAGGGCTCGGTATAGAAATGATATCTTCACTGCGTTTTACTACGTTTTAACAAGTGTGTTTATTGATGTTCACTGTATAACTTACACAAAACTTCTCAACCAAACTGCGTCGTTACAGACATTTTTATACTGTTTATGGAGTGAGATATAAACCAAAAGGCTCACCGGATTGGTCCACCAATCGGTGTGAATGACGTTGCAAAAAAAAAGAACACAAAATGTTAGTAGGAAAAGGTGACCGTATTCCCGCGGCCGTCTCGGGGTTAGTAAGGGTGTGTGTGTGTTTCATAGGAAGAGTGGGAAAGGAAAGGAAACGAAAACAAAACACTGCGTAATCCATGGCTGTAATGCGGTGCGTGAACGGTTGGGCTCTGAAAACTTCGCTATCGCGAACATACACCCCGCGCGCAAACGATGTCTTCTACTTCTTGGCGGTAGATTCCTGGTCAGATGACCGATTGTCTTCTATAGGTAGGAGAGAAAGTTTGTTAATAGGTCTTCTAAATACAGAGCCATCCACACAAACATCAACTGCTCTTACAAGTTCGTCACTCCCAGGGTATACTGTGACGATTCTCGCCATTTTCCATTGTTGTGAAGGTAAATTCTTGTCCTCCAATAAGACAACTTGACCCGGAAAAACATTTGAAACTCGAAGAAATTTTTTCCCCCTAGGCTGCAGACTGACCAAATAATCTTTAACCCAAGATTTCCAAAAATGTTCCCTCATCAGTTGCAAATGCTCCAACCGCGTCAACCGATTCACACTGATTGAATCATATGAAGGTTCAGGAATTGCGTTCATTGGTCGCCCAATAAGATAATGCGATGGTGTTATAACTTCACCATCGGTAGGATCATCGGAGAGAGAAAAAAGCGGACGCGAATTGAGGATGGCTTCCACATGTGCCAACAAAGTACCAAACTCTTCAAATGTCAATGGAGTTTTACTCAGGATCCTCTTCAAATGGTACTTCATACTTTTCACTGCTGCCTCCCAGAGGCCCCCAAACTCTGGAGCATCAGGCGGGATAAAGTTCCAAATGATCTCCCGTGGCTGACAGAACGAACCAATACCCTTGACTACAGCTTGATCTCGAAACAACAAATAAAGACTGTGTAGTTCTGATTTTGTGCCACGAAAATTAGTTCCGTTATCAGAATTAATTTCACGTGGAATCCCTCTACGCGAAACGAATCTTTGCAAAGCTGCTATAAAGGAGACAGTAGTCATATCAGAAACAAGTTCGAGATGAACTGCTTTAGTAGACAAACATACAAAGACTGAAATGTATGCTTTTATAATAACAGGTTTTCTTGTCCCTTGTTTCACCAAAAAAGGTCCAGCATAATCAACCCCTGTTACCTCAAATGGAGCTTGACATGTTACTCGGGCAGATGGCAAACTTCCCATGTACTGTGTTGCACTTTTAGGCTTTGAGCGGAAACATTGAACACAACGTCTGGTAATCTTCCGAACAGCAGATCTGGAACCCAAAAGCCAAAAGCGTTGCCGTAAAGCAGACAGTAAACCTGTAGGACCTATATGCAGATTCTCTTCGTGATATGCACGAATAATGAGGTCAGTTATGTAGTGTTTTGGAAGAATATACTGGTGTTTCATTTGCACCGGCAAACGAGAATGCTGAAGTCTACCTCCCACTCTCAAGGCTCCATCTTGTAGAAAAGGACCTAATGTACCAATTCTCTTGCATGGTTCATTATGCTCCACACGCTGAATCTCGTCTAACATAGTTTCATGCTGAATCAACACTACGATCGTATGCAATGCAATCCTGAGTTCCGAGATTGTGGGAGAACTTTCCTTGATCCGATTTTCAACTGATTTTTCTCGACAGTTTCTGATAAAGCGTTGAACATAAGCCAAGACTCGATGCAGCTTTCGGAAAGAACTGAAGCGCTTGAAAAGTGGAAGATCGTCGATATTTAATATATCAATTACGACTATATTTGAAGATTTTATTTCTGGAAGATCGAAATCAGAAATTTCTTCCACAACAGTTGCCTCATAAACACGTGATTGAAGGAACTGTGGACCGTTCCACCACAATGAGTTATTTTTTAATAGATCTGGAAACTGGCCCCGAGATACCACGTCAGCTGGGTTTTCTTTTGACCGGACATATTTCCACTGAGTATGCTGGTTCTCGAGCACAATCTGAGACACACGATTCCGAACGAAGGGTTGAAGCATTGCCGGAGGCTTTCTTAACCATGCAAGCACGATTTGACTGTCTGACCACAAGTGAACGCTGGAAATACTAGCACAAAGAATAGGAAACACCTTTCGGACTAACCTTGAAAGCAACAATGCTGCGCAGAGTTCTTTACGAGCAATCGACATATCCTGTAGAGGAGCAATCTTACTTTTGCTGCACAACAATCGTACAAAACAATCATTCTCAGAACTAATGCCACGAACGTAAATGCAAGCACCGTAAGCCAATCCTGAGGCGTCAGCAAAACCGTGTAGCTCCAAAGCGGTGTAATGATAACTAGCAACTGATCTAGGAACCTTTAATTCGTTTACACCTTTCAGAGAGTCACTAAAACGTAGCCAATCATTTAGTAGATCTCCTTCCAGAGGAGTGTCCCAATCAATTTTGGCCAACCATGTGCGCTGCATCAATTGTTTTGCCAGGACAACGACAGGAGAGAGAAAACCTATAGGATCAAATAACTTTGCACATTTCGAAAATATCTGCCTCTTGGTAACACCGGCAGCGTCTGAAGGAAATTTATCAACGACATACAGGAACTCATCACTAACTGGATTCCATATCAAACCAAGAGTTTTTATTACTTCGTTAGCAGATAGTTGGTCAAGCTGAAGAAGTTTCTCGCGTTCACATTCTGGAATGTCGCGTAGAATCCTTTCGTCATTAGCACACCACTTGTGTACTGGAAACCCTCCTTTACCTAGAAGGAGTTGAAGCTGGTTACGACTTTGAATAGCCTCTTCAATTGAATCCGCACCGGATAATATGTCGTCTACATAACAATCTTCCAGTATTATACGAGCAGCTAGCGGAAACTCGGACCCTTCATCTTCACAAAGCTGCACCAATGCTCGGGTTGCCAAAAAGGGTGCAGCAGCTGTTCCATATGTAACCGTCTGCAATTCTAAGATACGAAGCCGCTCAGTAGGGTTCGAACGCCAAAAAATTCGCTGGACTGAAGTCTGGTCAGGGTGAACACGAACCTGCCTGTACATCTTTTGAATGTCCGCGGTAAAAACAAAACGATGCATTCGAAATCTCAACAAAATACTGAAAATATCGCTCTGAACAGTCGCACCGACCTGAAGGACATCATTAAGCGAAGTAGCTGTTGAACACGATTTGGCCGACGCGTCAAAGACGACTCTTAGTTTCGTGCTCGAACTATCTGGTCGCAGCACAGCATGGTGAGGCATGTAATATTTTATTATATCAGGACGATCATCGGATTCCCGAATTTCCTTGCAATGGCCCAAATGCTCATATTCATCAACGAAGGATGAGTACTGAATTCGCAAACTCGGTTGTTTACGAAGACGCTTCTCCAGGAAAAGAAATCGACGAAGAGCCAACGATCTGTTATTCTCGAGTTGGTGGAGGGTACTTCGGAATGGAAGCTTAACTATAAATCTGCCTGTGGAATCTCTTTGGTATGACTGACGAAAAAACTTCTCACATTCCTGCTCTTCTGACGTGGAGGAATGTTGGCTGTCTACCTCTTCAATTTCCCAAAATCGTTTTACTGATTCGTTGAGAGATTCGATTGTTATGGAATTCACATGTAGAGAATTGACGATAGCTGATGCTTCGTCTTGAATCTCGCCAGCAACGACCCAACCCAATTCCGTTTCGCGTAAATCTGGTAGACCATCGCCAATGACAAGATGTCCGGGTTTCAACAGACGGAAGAACTCGGTAACCCCAATCAACAAATCAATCTCTGCTGAGGTACCAAACATTGGATCAGCCAACTGAAAGCCTGAGGGAATTTTCCACCCCGAAATATTGACGTTTTTACACGGAAGAGGATTCGTAATTTTGGATGTGACCAGACATTTCAAGGAGGCATTATACTCAGTGTGTAATGATCGGACATTGACTTCGACTAATAATGTAGACTTACTCCGGGCACCACCTACACCGACAATATCTGCATTAACAGGGGTACCTTTGATTCCTAATTTCTGATACATTGAAACAGATAGGAGATTAGTCTGGGCTCCGCAATCAAGAAAAGCACGGCAACGGATGGCACAATCATTTCTATCAAGGATATTTACGACAGCAGTAAGTAGCAATGCATTAGGCAGAACAGCTGAACCAGAAGTCGATGAAACATTCGTAGACACAAAACTAACAGGGTTGGATGGTTGCGGTGGAGGAGCGGACGACGCTTCGATGGAAACATTTTGCTCTTGTGGCTTTAGGTCCACGCGTTCAGTACTATCAGTTTTTCGACCCTCTTCGTGAAGAAGAGAATGATGACGTCTACTCTTAGATCGACAGTTCAATGAACGGTGGCCACGACGAAGGCAATTAAAACAGACTCGTGATTCTTTTACTTTTATAATTCGATCTGGAACCGACAACTCGCGAAATTCGGAACATTGGTAATTGCAATAATTACCACTACACAGTTGACAAGATTTGTTACTTTCGGTAGAGGTAGAGGCATGAACTTTAACATGAACGGGCTTAGACGTAGGCTGAGAGGACTTACAAACAGACGATTTAGCCGAAGAAGGTTGATCGGTTTCACATCGCTCAAGGACACGACACTGTTCCTTAAGGAATAGCAACGTTTCTTCAAAATCAGGTAACTCTCCATGCGTAAGAGAACGCTCCCAATACTTTCGAGTAACAGGATCAAGACACGAAGTAAGAATTTTCGTAATAATAAGTCCAGATGTATCGTCTATTTCTTGACCCATAAACTTTAAACCTTCGACGTGCCGTGTGCACGTGTCTAACAATTCACGTAACTCGCGATATGACTCCTTAGTCATCCTTTTTAACGACAGAAGACCCCCAATGTGAGTATCAATGATCACTCTTTTATTTTCAAATCGATCAACAAGGATTTCCCAAGCATGTTTGTAATTATTGTCTGCTAGAGTTTTCGCGTCAATAATACCGGCCGCTGCACCAACTAGTGCCTTATCGAGATGATGCAATTTAATTGCATCAGAATCTGAACACTTATCAACGATATCTTGAAACATCGTTTTGAACCGCGGCCAATTTTCATAGCGCCCATCAAAAGTTGGGATGGGTGCTCTGAGCGGCTGCTGCTGAATAATTACTTGAGGAGAACTTGGTTGCATCGTAGTTGATACAGCACCGGCAGCCGGTTTTGAAAAGAAATCATTCAAAATCTCCACACGAATCATAGCATCTGTGTGAAGATTTTCAAAATCGGAAAGTTTCTCATCCTGCTCATCGAGCTTACCGGATGGAGTATTCGCTAATATTTCCTTATGGAAAGCAACATAGCTGTTGTAAAACGTTTCAAGTTTCTTAGTATACACTCGTAGGATTGGAAGACTCACCTGACTCGGATCTTCTTCCGCTTTCTCCAAAGCTTTAAAAATGGTGGTTACGCTGGCCTTCACCTGGCCGCGCTGATGGATAAGCGTCTTAACGTCCTCCATTTTTATCGTTTTTGTAGACTCTGGTGTGCGTGGTAGTGTCATCGGAAAGGGGAAAACGCTGCTACGGTAGAGCAACAATCACAAACTCGCAATGATGACACGACTCGTTCACAGGAATACCACTAGCGTTCTTTTTTAATCACTTTTGAAGCCTCTTCACATAGACTGGTTTCACTATGCAGTTCTTCAACTATGTTTTGCATGATTCACTGGCATCACAGGAAGGAAGGATGTTGTCACTTCGGAAGAGCGACTCTCGAGCAGCATGATACCATCTAGGAACACGTCACATCATTTTTTGGTTCAGCAAACCACACTACACAGTTCTTTTTGCGTTCTAGCAAAACACTTTGATCATGTTCATACTTGTTCGTTCACGTCAACAGTGGCAGTATAATTTCGATCAACAAACAGTTCACAACACTTTTTCATACTGCACTGGTTTAGCACTTCTCTTGGACTGTAGTTTTCTTGTTCTTTTTCTTCGTCTGGTTCGATTGGACCACTATGTTGGCTCCTCATGCCAACGTTTACAGCGGGAAAAACAGCAGCAAACAGCAACGATCGGTTTCTGACAACAACAGTGCCGAACAACTCAAGAGACCTGCTGCCGAACCAACACTCACAACGACGAACTGAACTGGCTGTGCATCTCAGTCGTCTACCTTCCTGATGGCCAGTTCTGAAAAGAACTATGGCCTAAACCAACTCTTCACGTAGGGAGGTAGCGAGAGATTGCAGCATCAGACAGCAGTAGCAGCAAAGTCCTCTGAGCGGCAGCGATGCACGGGAACACAGCGACATCCAAACAACGGCGGAGATTAAGCAGCATAAAGTAGAGTAGCGGATTGGCTACATACCACAGGGCTCAGTATAGAAATGATATCTTCACTGCGTTTTACTACGTTTTAACAGGTGTGTTTATTGATGTTTACTGTATAACTTACACAAAACTTCTCACCTGAACTGCGTCGATACGCGCCTCTTTTTACTGTTTGTGGAGTGAGATAGAAACCAAAAGGCTCACCGGATTGGTCCACCAATCGGTGTGAATGACGTTGCAAAAACAAACACAAAATGTTAGTAGGAAAAGGTGACCGTATTCCCGCGGCCGTCTCGGGGTTAGTAAGGGTGTGTGTGTGTTTCATAGGAAGAGTGGGAAAGGAAAGGAAACGAAAACAAAACACTGCGTAATCCATGGCTGTAATGCGGTGCGTGAACGGTTGGGCTCTGAAAACTTCGCTATCGCGAACAATTTACCCACGGGTATGTCGCTTTAGATAAAACGGTTCATTCGGGGAAAGTTTTTCGGGAAAACGGTATATCCAGGATAATGTTTTTCGGGGAAATGGTACATTCTGGGAAATAGCTTTCGGGAAAAGTGTTTTCGGGGAAAAGTATTTTTGAATGGGGTAATCATGATGAGTTACTTTCAGAAAACGGTTTCAAAATCGAAAACCTCAGACATATGGAGCGAGAGCTTTACTCCTTTCGCCATTTTTGGCTGAGCGAGCCAGGTGCACTTGAGGTCTTAATGAGTGGCAATGATTGACAAAAATAAAATAAAATACAATGAAAAAATAAAATTCTATGTATAAAATAAAAATTAATGTCTGTCTTTTAGTTATTTCAACTAGCAAAGCATGCTCAGTTCAATCAAAATTTACGTGTTATCAAAATTTGGCAGTAAGTTCATGCAAAAATAATTGATAGTTAAATTGACTTTACGCATGATGGTAAAAACTATACAATTGTTGATTTTGTTGAGCATCATGTTAACTGAATAAATTACTATGGTTGAATATATCATCTACGTTAGATAGATTCGGTTTCACAGTATAATTTGATGGACTCAAATATTCGCGATGGACGAAACATGGATCCATTACTACACTCCTGAGTCAAATCGGCAGGCTGCGGAGTGGCCAGCAGTCGCTAAACCTCGCCCAAAGCGACCAACATAGCAACAATCAGCTGGAAAAGTTATGGCGTCCGTTTTTTTTTTGGGATACGCATAGAATTTTGTTCATCAACTACCTTGAAAAAGGCCAGACCATCTATAGCGATCGCTACATGGGCCAACTGGTTCTGAACCTGCCTTCTTCCGATGGTACAGTCCAAATCACCCCTTTATTAAGTATATTTGCCTACTTGGTGTACGGTTACACACCAGTGGTGCCCAATTGGTTTGAGTCGCCACATATGCAGAAGAAAACAGTGCTTTGCCACGAAGAAAACGCATCGTGTCACAAGTCGAAGGCTACCACGGCTAAATTACACGAATTACGTTTTGAGCTGGTTCCGCACCCACCGTATTCGCCAGATTTGGCCCTCCAGCGATTACTACTGTTCTACAAGAAGGGAATAGAAATGTTAGAGAAACGATGGAGTGAATGTATCGTTCTTCAAGGAAACTACGTTGATTAATAAAGTCAAATTTAACAATACGAAAATTGTTTTCATCGTTAAGGCCAGTATCGACCTAAAAAGTAGAGAGGTTACGGAATTTTGTTCAATATTACCAAGCGGAATTTTGACAATTGATCTGCATGGAACGAAATGTCACCTTCACTTACGGAATAATTGAGCGGGATATTTTTCCGAAAGTAAAAGTGACAGCTCCCATTAGTTTGCCTGGAAACCTTACAAATTCCAATTTAATTTTTAGTTCTTTTCAGGTGGATGCTGCTGCAGAAATTTCTTTTCGATTCTTTACTTTTCCGTTTCAGTAAACGGAATTTAACATGGGATTGAGATAGAAAAAGAAATTTCTTTTGAACACGATACCGACCTTTAGACCGGGAATTTTGCAACCGATGTGTTAAGTTTGTTCATTCCATGCGGTTTCCTTGAACTGACTTTGAGCAAGCTTTTCGACGTTTGACACTTTCTGACTGACCGACTCGCATTAATCATCTTTACAATACTATACACACTTAGAAAATTTTACAGTATTCGGTAATTTTTTACCGAACTTTCAACAGCTGAACGTTCGGTAATCTGTTCGGTAATTAAATCAATTACCGAAAGTTCGGTACTCGAATTTTTCGTTGAACTGTCAAAAACTACCGTACAGTTCGGTAATTTGTGTAGTCTGATACCGAACCGTTTCGGTATTTTTGTTTTGTTTTTATCGTAAAATACCAAAATATTCGGATGTTATTGTTTTGTTAAACAATACTATACTTGTTATTATTTATTTATTTTTTTATTTATTCAAATATGAATCGGATATATGAACTGATTTTCAAATTATGTACTATGATTAATATGATAATTATGATAATTAATACTGATGGTTGATATGGCGGTGCAATCCGGAGAAATGTTACTGGCAGTAAAAACATATCAACACCGGAGAAACCTATAAATCATAAGGGGTAACAATAGTTGGATGAAATCTTACGGAAAATCTCGATGAGTCGAGGATCCTGCTCCTGCAGCTGCTGGTATACCTGCTCCATCACCGTTGATTTTGGGTTTCGGCCACCCGATGAAAACTTTAAAAAAAGATCTTTTCAAACCACCTTCTGGAACACAACCGATCACTGGAAACACGAGACTTCATAGAAAATGGCCAACATTTTGACAGGTGATAATACTTTACCGGGCTTCGGTAATTCAGAGTTCGTTTTACGTTTTGTTCGGTAAAGTGCTTACCGTATTCACTGATTGTTTGTTTTTACCGTATGAATTGTATTTTTTCCTACCGAACATAGTAAATAAAATACAACACAAACGATCGTTCGGTAAAGTGTTACAAAATTACAGTAAAATAATTTATGTTTACCGAAAAATCGGTAATATTTTATGTTTCCCGAAATATTTCGTCAATTGATTTACCGAACAGCAAAATCGAATTTAAGTGTGTACACACTTAAAAAAGCAGTTAAAAAGCAAATAAACTTCAAAAATCAGCATTTGAAATTTTGTTGTCAAAATCAGCAAGGGGCATGTAAAAGGTATATAAGCACAGATAACAGACATTGATGTCCATATACCCTTTCTTGAAAAACGTGTAAAAGTTAATATGGGCAGCCGGTATACAAAGAAAGTGCAGAGAAAAACAAACAAAACTTTTCAGGTTTTGTGCTAGGCTTTTTATTGATAAACATTGACATGACAGTTATCGCACAACTGCAGCGCCGCCTACCAGGAGCATAACGACATACATTTGAAATGTCGGTTTAAAGTTTTACACAAGTAGCAGACCGAAGATGAACGTCTGTTCTCTGTGATATAAGGTTCGTGAAGGAGTGAAAAAATGTTAAATTGTACGAAATTGAGTCGTAATTCCATACAAACTGAGTTACATCGCAATAACTTATAAAGCATAAAAACATCATTGAATTTATGTATTGTGCAATGAAATATGCCAACCGAAATCTGATCGAAATTTATTTACATTTGAAATGTCAGCCCAGTTACCGAGCAGCATCCGCTAACTGGGCTGTGCACTTAGCCCAGTTAGCGAACGGTTGCTGTATTTGAATTAAAAAATATACATCAATAAAAAAATGACTAAAAACAATTACCACGTGGTTTGCTCTTCCCTTATGAAGGGGGCTCCATACGTGGTAATTTGCAAGAACCCCCTTCCTCCCTTATGGTTTATGGTTGGACGCAAGTACATACATACAAATTTTGCATTACATTGCAGTCTGCGTCATAACTCGTATCTCATCCCTTCATAAATACTGAACATCAAATGATTTGTATTTCAAATACTAACAATAGAATACAACGCATATCCGAACATCTTTTTCGCCAATCGTTCATTTAATGTACTAAACATTGAGTCTAATTAAATTTATATACATCTCAATCACAAGACCCATCAGCCGGTCCATCCCTCCAGCGTTCGTTCACCTTCGAGCAGTCAAATTCGGGTTTACCCAGTTTGGCGTTCACTTTATTGTGCATCCGACAGAGCCACTGCGACAGCGCGTACTGGGACTTGGTTTCCGGTGGCGACTGCTTCAATCTGTAACGTGAGTTAATAACCATTTGTAAATTGATGACCCGTAGAAATGAAGGATATTCTTACTCCTGTTGGAAATCTTTGGCACAGTACTCGCAGGGATACACTTTGGAGAATGCAGTGAAGAATTGCCGAACGTGGTTCTGTTCTTCGGTTGTGGGATGATCAGGAAAGTAGGCAGCCATGGTGTGGAGGAGACCCCAGGTATGCCGGCCCAGTCGTTCCTTATCCAGGGGGCAGTGCTTCGGTGGACCGCTCGGTTTCGGTTCGGTAGCAGCGGGTTTGTGGGCGGTGGTCAGTTCTGACGAGGGTGATTTCGCACTTGTGGATAGCGCTTGACGCTGTTGTTTCGACCAGGATTTGAAATCCGTACACGTCCGGCATGGCACGGATTCTTTCGTGAGTCCTGGTTGATGTCCCTCGGCTGATGGCATGGTTGGAAATTTGGGAAATTTTAAACTGATTTTGCGGATGGTAAAAGCCGGTCGCGAGGAATGTTTGGATCACAACAAAGAAACAACGATTACTACCTGACAGGGGTGATGTAATTTGCATCAGCTGTGATGAAATGTTTCACTGTCCAAGCGAGGGGTAGTTTTATTGCTTCGTTAAAACAGTGCTCTGCTATACCGACGAAAATGACATCGCTGTCAGTTGGTTCGTTTTTTTTTTCTCGCAAGTGAGAAAAATCGTAGCAGGCAGCCATCTTAGCTCGTTTAGGTCACAGTCGTAAGAGCAGTGTGTGTCAAGTGCGTGCGAAAAAATTTCGAATCGTATCCAGAATCAGGTAATTTTGCAATTTTTCACCTCGGAGCGGATGCCAGACATCCCTCGTAATGTTCTCCGCTGTAAGAAAATGCATTTTACATGTTAAACGATAGGTTTTTCATGGGTAACTTGGAGTAGGTACCGTTTCAGGCAAGATAAAAAAAAAAGAAGAGGGTAGAAAAGGGATGATGGGATTCTAGTCGGGCTGGGCCGTGTGCGAACGAAGAAAATTGGTTGGGGCTGCTGAAGCCGTAAATTATGT
Organism: Aedes koreicus; assembly: GCA_024533555.2. Lineage (NCBI taxonomy): Eukaryota > Metazoa > Arthropoda > Insecta > Diptera > Culicidae > Aedes > Aedes koreicus. The sequence continues at coordinate 27,606 of JAHHFK020004052.1, read as the reverse complement.
AATGTCTGGAAGTTGTTCTTATACAGATATGAGAATTGCTTTTCGGTTGCCATCTGTCCGGTTCCATCGGAAACGGCAACTTTTCCGGAAAGAAAAACTTGCACGAAACATCAATAGATTTTTCCATCGATTCACACTCCATTTCTTTGTTGTTATATAAGCGCTTCGCCTTTCGGTCGTCTGTCATTTGCTAACGCAACGAAAAGCATATCCTTTTCCGCGAATGTTTATTTGATATCAAAGAAAAAGGAGTGCTCCAGCATGATAGTTGTTCCAGGATTGGAGTCGTTCAGAAAATGGACTGTCTCTCTCCACTCTACCGAGGATTACCAAGAACCCCTTCAAAATGGCTTTTTGCCGACAAACAAAAATCGGGCTTTAAAACAAACACATTTCCAGAAAAATAAAAGATTAATCTGGAAATGCATATAACCACAAGCCAAAACCAAACGAAAGTAATTATATTCTGCGTAAGTTTCGCATATTTCGAAGAAAAATTCACGTTGGAGTGCACATTTTTTCAGGATCGAAAAAAACCGTGATCTAAACAGAGACAGAGACAGAGACTCGTACAGAAAACTCAGATTCAGTCAAGCGCTTGCAAGAATCCAGCGGAGTGGAGTGCAGCCGACGAGGAACTAGATTGCTACTGCTGCTGTTGCTGCTGTTGGCTGTTGGCTGTATTATCACGGAAGTTACCGGAGGCTCGGATCCGGATTAATCGCCGAAGAGCGCAGGAGAATCGTCCCACACAGAGTAATGTACCATTTTTGCTTATTCTCATATTTATAAATACCTATATTCTCATCAACTGCTACTACACACTGTTCTAGCGAAAGTTTCCTGTTATTTTTTAGTTTTTTTTTCAAGTGTATTTTACTACTTTTTAGTTCACTGTTTGTGTGTTGGTTTCACAGTTTTATTCAATTGATTTTTGTCAATGTTTATCTTTTTGAATGTTCGACACATGTCAGGACATGGGATGCTCTTTGGATTATGAGGAAAGTACTGTAGGCAAATATGGGTACTCCGAACATAATTTCGGAAGTTTTGGATGGATAGAAAAAAAATGTGTATCGATATTAGCTAGGTAGCATAAACAATGTTTAGCCAGTTCGCGGATCAGCTTGGTCCGTGATTTCAATTGAGATTTCACAACTAGATTCCTTTTTTTAACCAGTTTATTTATGTGTAAGGCTCAATCGCTTTAGCGTTACGGTGCCATAGGCAATGTTTGTAGATTACACTAAGAAAACATATTTTTTATACATAATATGGTTCTTATTCTTTCGTGGAGTTTCGTGCAATTCTAGCTGACTTTTTTTGTCTACTAATCCCCTTTGCAATGAATGCGGCGAACTGTATCAACACGCGATCGCAAGTATCTATGTCCTTCGGTTCTTCATTACGAATTTGGGTGTCCACCGGCATTATGACAGCTTCCTCCGTTTCTTCTTCCAGCAACTCTATCGTTTCCAATCCCAACTCACTCACCTTCAGCTTCTGACCATACGGTGGCTGTCCCTCCGATTACTGCACATCCGTGAGTTTCCTTCAGTCTCTGCCCCTTTTCTTACCGACACACTTCTGACTTTATATTCATGAAAGAGGCTATGGTAGGATCATCATTACGATTGAATCTTGAAAAACTCTAATTATGAATCAACAATCGAAGCGTAAAGTTTTCAATTTTCAGACTGCCTAGGGAACTATACATTTTCTCTAGTAAACAAAACGTCCAAAGCCGTTCACAAACGTTGATATGATATTATTTCCCTGAATACACTTTAAAATGTTTTTGATTAGCTTCATGATTTAACAGGGTTGACATGTTATATTTTTGCAATCGTTTTTTTTTGAAGGCTCATTAAAACTTAACAAAGCCGAAGAACAATCAATCATTAAAATATTGCAAATGTACAATTTTATGAGTTCTTCTTATGGGCGTGTTGATAGTAGTTTTCGGTGGTGCCCGCAGCATCTTCCTTTCCTGCGAAATCCTCTGTCCATCCGCCTCTCTTTCTTGTTGTCTCTGGAATACCTTTGCATATTGGCTCATCGAATCGTCCTGAAATCTGAATGGCTTTTTCTTTCGAATTTTTGCTCCACTTGTTTCAGCAGTTTGCGGTTAAGTCATCGGGGTCGCCTCGTCTATTCCCATTTCATCCGTTTCCTCGGTATTGCTATTCAAAGATGAGGCTTCTGCAACTACACCAGCATACGTACTGATGTAGCTTTGCGTGATGTTTTTCTGCTGCTTTTGTTCTAATTTCTCCTTATTACCGACTAAGCAAATATGCCCCTTCCGGTTCATGCAATATAACGAAGTTTGCGATTTTCTTTTTCATAGTCATGTACACACCACGTACACCTGGGAGCAAAATCCAAGATTAAATGTCTCCCAGCTAACGCGCTTCAATTTACCGTATTTTCCTAGCACGGTGGATAGCTCATTGACCGAAACATCCGGTGACAAGACATATACATGCACATATTGTATATATTTCTGTTCGAATTCATTATCATTGGATTGCACGTGGAAAGTGATTCAAGATCCCCATGGTAGCGATCACCTGCCTATCAACATTTCAATCACCAATCTCGACTCGATCGACATTGCGTACGACCCCACGAAGTGTATCGACTGGGGTAAATACGCTGAAGCGATCATCGATGGCGAGCAATCGGTCAAAGTCCTTCCTCCGTTGGAAGAGTATCGGTTTTTATCCGGGTTAATCATCAAATGTGCGATCGACGCACAGCGCAGACCGGTACCAGGATCAACAATTCGCCGACGTTCGCCCACTCCGTGGTGGGATGATGAATGTACTGAGGTCTACCGTGAACAATCAGTCGCGTTTAAAGCATATCGGAAGCACGGTTCGCGAGATAACTACGAGCGGTACATTGCTCTTGAGCGAAAGTTTAAGAGCCTCGCCAAGGCAAGGAAACGCGGATATTGGCGTCAGTTCGTCGAAGGGCTATTGCGTTTGGACCGTCGGGAGAAGAATGCGAAATGCGTCGTCGGTGCATGAAGACAAGGAAAGCTCTTCCCGGTGCGTCTACCCGTTTGCCAAGAAAGTGTGCCCAGATTCGGTTCCGGTGCAACGAATTGCTCGCGATACTCAAACCAATCGTAACAAAATGGATGCGCCCTTTTCTACGCTCGAATTCTCACTTGCTTTTCTTTCATGCAACAATTCTGCACCAGGAATGGATAAAATCAAGTTTAACTTGTTGAAAACCCTCCCAGACGTCGTAAAGAGGCGCTTGCTGAACTTGTTTAATCAGTTCCAGGAAAGCAATATTGTTCCGGATGAATGTAGGCAGGTTAGAGTTATAGCTATACAAAAACCCGGGAAACCCGCGTCGGATTACAACTCTTATCGTCCAATTTCGATGTTGTCGTGTATTCGGAAGCTGCTAGGGAAGATGATTCTCCATCGGCTCGACAAATGGATTGAATCTAATGGCTTTCTATCTCATACACAATTTGGTTTCCGCAGAGGCAAGGGAACGAGCGATTGTCTTGCGCTGCTTTCAACAGAAATACAGCTGGCCTATGCTCAAAATGAGCAAATGGGTTCAGTTTTCATGGACATTAAAGGGGCTTTTGATTCAGTTTGTGTAGACGTCCTTTCAGACAAACTCCACGAGTCCTTTCACCATTATTAAACAACTATTTGTACAATTTGTTGTCTGAGAAACATATGAGCTTTTCTCACGAATTAGCTACAAGGGTCTCCCCCAGGGCTCTTGTTTAAGCTCCTTTTTTTATAATTTTTATGTCAGAAACATCGATAGCTGCCTCATGGGAAATTGCACGCTAAGACAGCTTGCGGATGACGCCGTTGTTACATTTGTAAGACCAGGGGCGAACAACCTGCAGGGACCGTTGCAGGATACCTTAGACAATTTGTCTACCTGGGCTGTAAATCTGGGTATCGAATTCTCACCGGAGAAAACTGAGTTAGTTGTTTTTTTTTTCTAGGAAGCGTGATCCAGCACAGATACCGCTTCAACGCATGGGTAAAATAATAACTCAAAGTTTGTCTTTTAAATACCTAGGGGTCTGGTTCGATTCTAAATGCATCTTGGGAAAGCACATTAAGTATCTGCATCAGACATGCCAGCAGCGAATAAACTTCATGCGTACTATCACCGGAACATAGTGGGGAGCCCACCCGGAAGATCTGATAAAGCTGTATCGTACAACGATTCGGTCGGTTCTCGAGTACGGTAGCTTCTGTTTTCAATCCGCCGCGAAAACTCATATTCTGAAGCTGCAGCGAATCCAGTAGCGTTGTCTTCGTATCGCGTTAGGCTGCATGAACTCAACTCATACTAGGAGTTTGGAGGTATTAGCAGGAGTTCTTCCTTTATCAGATCGTTTTGTGGAGCTATCGTTCCGGTTTCTCATCCGCTGTGAGGTGCTAAATCCATTGGTAATTGAAAATTTTGAAAAGCTAATCGAACGAAATCCTCAAACTAAATTTATGACACTGTACCATTGGTACATGACTCTGGAGGTGAGCCCTTCTTCGAATGTTCCTAATCGTGATTACTCCCAAGACTTCTCTAGTTCTACTGTAGTTTTTGATCTGACTATGAAGACAGAAGCTCGTGGAATACCAGATCCACTCCGTTCGGAGTACATTCCATCAATTTTTACAAGCAAGTTTGGCCATATCAGAAGTGACAGAAAGTTTTACACCGACGGGTCAAAAACAAATGATTCCACGGGATTTGGTGTTTTTAACGAAATCCATAGCGCCTCCTTCAAACTTTAAAATCCTTGCTCCGTATACGTCGCAGAATTGGCGGCTATACACTATGCATTAGAGCGAATTGCCTCTCTTCCCTCTGATCAATTTTTCATTTTTACGGATAGTCTCAGCTCATTTCAGGCTATCCGTTCAATGAGGCCGGCAAGGCACTCACCGTATTTCGTCAGCGAAGTACGATCTCTTTTGAGTGCCCTATCGAACAATTCCTACACCATCACCTTGGTTTGGGTTCCTTCTCATTGCTCCATTCCGGGTAATGAGAAAGCGGACTCACTTGCCAAGGTGGGCGCTATGGCAGGCGATATTTATGATCGACAAATCGCCTTCAATGAATTTTTTGCTATTTTCCGTCAACAGGCCTTGATCAGCTGGTAATAAAAATGGGATGCAGGGGATTTGGGCAGATGGTTACATTCCATTCTTCCATTCAGGTATCGAAAAAATCGTGGTTCAGAGGGTTGGATATTAGCCGGGATTTTATCAAGGTAATGTGTCGTCTAATGTCCAATCACTACTCGTTAGGCTCTCATTTCTATCGAACAGGTCTCTCAGACACCAATCAATGCGGCTGTGGTGCAGGTTACCAGGACATCAACCACGTTGTCTGGCATTGCCTCGATCTCGAAATTGCCAGATCTGATCTTTGCGCATCCCTACGGGCCCGAGGGAAACCAGAGGGAATATCAGAGATGTGCTGGGTAAGCTGGACTTGGACTATATGGGGATAATTTACAATTTCTTGAAACAAATAAATGTATTCGTTTGATCCTCTCTTAGCTGTCGTTTTAACATGTCCACCTTGTCCCCTCCTCCGTTATACCGCTTCTATTGTAATTCGCAGCGTTTTTTGCCGCCGCCGCAGCGAAATCGCGGTGAAAAAATCGCCGCAATGAGATTACATGGCGGCTTATGGGAGCGCACAAACCGACGCGATGCGTTCTTTAATCGCGTCGATTTGTGTGCTCCCATAAGCCGCCATGTTATCTCATCGCGGCGATTTTTTCGCTTCGATTTCGCTGCGGTGGCGACAAAAAAAAAACGCTGCAGTTTGGGGAGGCCTTTACTCGTCGTTCACGACCGGGTGTCAATTTTTTCGAGCTCTGAATTCAAGATTATGGAATAAAAATCCCTTGAGTTGGGTTGTTCGTCAAGATTCGGAGTGAATTATATTTCTCTTATTAATTAAGCTTTAATTTGAGTTATGTTCAGATTGTTTATTGAACCCCGCACAGGATTTTAATGGAATCTTACTCCACATTCTAAGCAGTGTGGCGTCTGTTTCGTAACCTGTTCAGAACTAGGGTTCTGCGCGGCTTGAGAGGCGATACGACTCATTGTCATTTACGAAATGATATTTGTCACTTCGGGTGAGGTGGCTCTTCGTGCCTCACACTCAGACAACTAAACTTAAGCATATCATAAGGATGTCACAAAACCCATAACGTCAACGTTAAAGGTTCGAATCCAGGTTGCTCCATATTTTTATTATTGTAAATTTCATAACATTTCATAAGGAAAATTTATGAAATTCATACTGATTTCTTATAGCAAATAATCATAATGCAATCTTATGAATATCGAAAGTTTATTTCGCTGAGTGCACCCAATGTGACAATTTCTCGAGTAATTCATGATAAGGGCCTAAACTTGTAAACAATGAGTTTAAACGTAGATCGACTTTCAACTCTTCGACTCTTGCGAATTGAAAGCAGCATTTGGTGTAGTTGGATATCGTAGAAGTATTGTGATTCATGGGGCATCAACGTTGAAAGTCATTGTTTACAATTGGCCTTTAGGTCCTAATCATGAATTACTCGAGATTTTCACCTCGTCGCGCAGAAGCAAGGTTACTACTACCTGTACATCTGACTATGATTGTAAGAGTGACATTTTCATGGAGAATAAATTGTCGCGTTTGAAACGATATGTTGACGATAACATGCTTCGAAAAACAAGTTAACAAATTTCGAGTACTTTTTCAAAAGGGCGTAACATTCTTATTTAAAAAAATAAACAAACAATGTTATGATTCGTGTATACTTCTAAACGACCCTTTAACAAAGGTTTTGGCCCATTGCGATAAAAAAATTTATTATATTTGAAAGCTATTCCCCAAAAACAGGAATGCATCCCAGCATCGATTAACATGCACCTGGCCATTTTACCTAAGCTTTTGTTCTTACATTCAGCTGTTTCACTTTGTTGAGGTGTGTAAGGTGTACTGATAGTTGATGCCATTCTTCTTGAGTCACACTTTTGCCAGTATACTCTCCTCCTCGATCCGAGTGAATGGTTTTTGGTTATCTGGCAAACTGCGTCTTCACCATTTCAACAAATTCCTTCAGGCTCGTTCAGGCGTAGAACAAAAACCGTTTTGTACTTTCTGTATGCATCTATCAGCGTCAAGAAATATCTCCTTCCTCCAGTTCCCAAACGTCACTGTGCACCCAGAATATTATATCTGACGACTTGCTTTCGGATGCCTTCGGAAATGTAATTCGGTGCATTTTTCCTTTGATGCAGACTTCATACTCACTGTTACAATCGCACTTCTTGTCCTTCGCTCCGACTGCCATATCAGACAACTTCTTAACAGCTTCACAACCCAAAACGGCGATGCCATTCATGAATGCTCAGATCTTCAGGCGTCACCAATGACACCGATTTCTTCATAATAGCCATAAAGAATAGGTTGTTCGAAAGCCTTGGTACAGGTCCATCCGCATAATTTTGATTGAGCCTCACCGTGTAACATTTCTGCACCCAAACGTTTCACAGATCGGAGGTTCGACTTCATTCCAGGAACAAACAACACTGAATCCATCATTACCAACATTGTCCAACAATTCGAGCTTGCCAGATTCTTGGCCGCAGGATTTCTACTTGGTTCCGTTAGCCACCCAAACATCCTCACGTGTGCTTTCATCCAGATCTTCGAAAAAACATCGGTAGCGCCGCAACCCAGGATCCAACGTTCGTCTTGGCCTTGGGATTCTCCAACGAGAAATCCCCAATTTTTCCATCGTTGCCTTGGTGCACATTGTTAGCTTTCTCCTTAGTTACCTTCGGTTTCTTCTTCTGATTTTGCCTTCAGGTTTTGAACTTTTCACAATCTGCTTTCAGATGACCTGATCTCTTGCCGAAGAAACATTTCGAGTACTTCCCCTTTACTAGGTCCAGATTTAATATCCGCTTCGGATCTTGCCTCCAATGCCGCCAGTAATGTGTCGTATTCCTCGGAAAGGCTGATGAACATTATTGCCACAAGCCAGGATTCATCCAGCACCTTGTCGGGTGCTCCTTCAGTTTGTCAAAAAATTCCACCAATCGTCCGACATGGGCCTCCATATCGCCATCGTTCTCTAGTCGTAACGCACAGATTCTACGCATAACGGAGACCCTGGTACTGAGAATGGAAATTTTCCAAATTCTTCCAGGCTTCAGCATCGGTCTTGGCTTTCCTATATGGGACAAGCTGATTGTCTTCCACGACCAAACCGATTGTCGCCATAGCTTGATCTCGTCCGAATCGAAAATTTGAAATTCGAGACGTTCAACTTCCGGAAATAAACCATTGCCCATAAGTGAAGACTGAACCAGGCTAGTGAAAATAGTTTGAAGTTTATTTAAGCTTATTGAAGTTTAAGTTTATTTAAGTTTATTGAGCGCGATCAGATGTAGACATTTTTGCCAGTCAAGGTGGCGGATCCGTCCCTGCCTTGACCTACCCCGCAGTGGGATGTTTGGCAAAGATGTCTATGTTTGCTTCGAAATACTGCCAAAACAAAGCTCTACGCTCAATTTCAAAGTACTTCTATTCAATTTCATAACCTGCCGAGCTCTATCGGATCTATCGATACTTTCTCTTCACATCTTTGGTTCTAGCAGAAACTGCTGTTCACTACTGGGATCCCATGATGTTGCGAAGATATTTCCAATTTCAAAACATTATAATTTAAATTTAGCGCACTGTACGCAATAAAAACATAATTAATTAGTAGTGACTCTTGTTGTTTATTTGGTTGCTACTTAACAAATTGTACCAGTGATCGTGAACCCCCTAAGGGCCTGTTCATAAACCACGTAGACTCATTTTTGAAAATATCAGGCCCCCTCCCCCCTCGTAGACAATTTTTTGAAATTTTGTATGGAGCGTAGACCCCCCCCCCCCCCCAGAAAAGTCTACGTGGTTTATAAATAGCCCCTAAGCGCTACAATTCAAACGTTTTTTCTTTGCTACGCCCTAGGTATCACTTGAAAGGGATAGCTATAAAGTTTCTATAAGCGGGTAACATTTATGGTCACCATATTATATATGTGTAACGGAAAAACGTGATTATATTACGTCCAAATGTAATTTGGTTGAATTAAACTGCCGTTATAAGCATAACTGTCCCATGTAAAGACATGTATATAGGGAATCTTAAAAAAACATGGGCCAATCATAGTTATTTTCGACCTAATGGGAATTGCAGTCTATAGTAAATTCCCAAAATTATAATTTATTTATTTCATTTAGAAGATTTTCAGCCAGAGGCTGGTTCATCTCCGGAAAATAAATACCCAAAACTGTTTCAGAACACTGTGAAACCAATACACAAACACACAAACACGCTCACACCTTCCTATTTTTTTGTTCTCTCTACATAAACCTTCCTTCCTGTTTCATCTTTGTATCCGTATTGTGGGAAACATCAACCGTAAAGGCAATTGGTCACCACTGTTGCTTATGTGTAGTACTGTGTATTTTCAGGATCCCGATTTTCACCGGCTGCTGCTCCCGTTTATCAGGCGATCAAATGCAGGACGACGAGCCCCGTTCCTCATCGAATCGCGACGACCAACGACACCGAGATCGGGATCGAGAGCGAGATCGTGACCGGGATCGAGAACGAGACCGTGACCGGGATCGAGAACGTGATCGCGATCGCGATCGGGATCACCCTTGCCGGAAGCGAGACCGTAGCCGTGAACGTCGACGCGATGACAATCATCGGGATGATCGTCACCGAACTGATCGCTACCGGGGAGAAGATCGCCATAGAGATCGTTCCCATAGGGATCGCCACGATAGAGATCGCGATCATCGCAGCAGCAGTAGACGGGATAGAAGTAAAAGCCCCAGTCGTGATCGGAGAAGAAAAAGCCGCGATCGTCAGCGCGATGGGTCACGTTCTCGGGAAGGAAGTACTTATTCCAAGGACCGTGAACGGGGACGCAGAGATCTGTCGATTGAGATTGAACAGGAGCTACAAAATTTGAGGAAACTGTCCGATATGAAAGCAGCGGCTGCAGCCAGTGCAAAATCAGGCAACGAACCGAACAATAGCGAGACTGTTTCTGAAGTAAAATCAATCGATGCAAATAATTCGAATAGCAATAGTTGTTCATCGGTGGTTGATAAACCACAACCCAAGGCCAGTTTTATCAAAACGTACAGCGACAGTAGCTCCAAAACGGAGTATGTGCCGGAAATTCAAACCGAAGAGGAACGTATCGAGTTTCAGAAGAAGATGCAGGAAAAGTTGCAGGCTCACTTGGCAGCCGAGGGTAAATTGTATCCTAAGCCGAAGCCCTCGCCCGCGATCAACACTGCAACGGGATTTGCAAACGATGGCTCCTTCCTGGAGATGTTCAAGAGAATGCAACAGCAAGTCACTCCGGCGGAAGAAGAGAGCGTCGCAGCACAAAGTCAGTACTATCCCGGGGTCAGTGACGTGGCCGTTCCTCCAGCAGCAGTAGCAATAGCAACCGTACCTAACTCGGTTCAAGTGAAAACGGTTCAGCAGCCTCAATACCAACCAGTTCCAGTTCCGGTTCCAGTTGTGGGTCGACGGAGGGGAGGAAAGATCCTCAAAACGGGAATAGTGAAAAAGCCAAAACCGATCGAAGAATCGTACGTCGAATCACCGAACGACGCGTGGAATCTCTATCTGCAGGAGGTCAAAAAGTACAAAAATGCATCCTGCGATGCCGACTCTAAAACGCGGCCACTGGTTAAATAGAGAGTGTTTGGGGTTCATATCGTGATATTTTTTTTCGTGTAGATGAATGAGCGAAAATGATTGTGTATGGTGAATGCTTTTATCGAATTACATATTCCTGTAACCATTATTTTGTAAGATTAATCGATATGGATTTTCCAGTTTAAAAAAAAAAAGTGATTGCGGGAAAGATCATCACTGACCCTTTATTTAACTAATGCATAGTTAGTCGCCTTTAGCTTTTAAGATACTTAGTTGTCAAAATGCATTTTCTTGAATGACTCAATCACGTGTGTGTTCTATTTCGTGGCTAATGTACAAATTACAGTTGAGAAATCATCAAGTCAGAATAATTTGTACATGACTGCAGTATCCGGTCAGGATTGATATTTTAAGCCCAATTGTTCTATTTATTTCTATTCAAACTCTCATCTCAAAGCCCCGTCGAACTGAGTCGTTGAAATGGCCCCAGCAGCATCCTCCGGTACGCTCCCACTGAAGGCGGCTCCCTTCGATCCGCGCTTCCCGAACGTTAACCAAACCAAGCACTGCTACCAAAGCTATCTGGACTTTCACCGCTGCGAGAAGGTGAAGGGCAAGGGCGACAAAGTGTGCCAATATTTTAAGCACGTGTACGGTGACCTGTGCCCAAATGCTTGGATTGAAAAGTGGGACAATCAGCGCGGGGAGGGAACGTTTGCTGGCAAAATCTAAGACGGTGACGACGACGGTCGGCGCCTTTTCGTCATTTTGTACCTTCAGTTATCAGTCCCCCCTATATTGGCTTCGCTCAAAATTCACAATTATTGTAAACTCGATTGGGCATTCGGCTGAGAACTAAATTTACTAGGACTAGTAGGATTAGTTGTAGACGCACCCGGCGAGCAGGGATGCACTGTGAAGCAAAAGCTTGTTCGAGCAAGAAATAAACGGATGATGACTGGTCCCAGAAAATAGTTAAAATGAGTGTTTTTCTCTTATGTGTTTCTGTCAAGCTATCTAGTTAGTTGGATTGGTTATTGCGTGCATGTGGGATTTCAGTTACTCTTTCTGCAGATTCCTAGACAAAATAATACAGATAGGGTAGGGAACGGCTTCTGCCACCCGGGGGCCCTATGCAAAGTACGGGGTATTTGTTCACTAGATGAAGCATCATGCTGCAAAAAATGAACGTTGTAAGTTATCGTTTACCCCGTGCTTGGGATATGGTCTCGAGGAGCTGAAGCCGTATCCTATCCTATTTGACCAAACATATTCCCAGCGTAGAGTCGCACTGACCCGTTATAATTGAAGCTCAATCGATTGAGTGAACCTTCAATAAAAACGCGATGTGAGTTTATTCTAGTCTGTGCTGGGTCTAATTTTTGTTTGTTTAAAGAAGGTTTTTTTTAAAGCTTGCTTAAAATTAAATGGAAAATATTTTCAGATTGCCAATCCAAAATACTACCACTAAATACTAAATACTAAAGTGATTGTTCCTATATTTTTTTGGTGACACTAAAATGAAAATGAAAAATGAATTGATAGACTTCTTCTAAATAGTCTAAATAGAGCAGAGATAATGACAAGTAAAACTGTGATTTTGTGTTTTTTTTAAGTGTTTTTTAAAAAGTGAAGGTTCATCGACTCTTTCTCTTTAAAAAAAAGATGACTTAAAGCTGATTTCACTGCACGAAAGTTTATATCGCTATAAGTTTCTTAGGTGAAAAAATAGTAAACCTTATTTCTGATCACCTTATTTCAGAAGAGGGGAGGTCGATCAAGAGACATCCAGGCTCTATCTTGATTTATAAATGATGTTCTATTCATTTTGTTTTCAACAGAAGTATTGGTCTCATAGATAATTGCACGATGGCGTCATCAATGCAATTTTGATAGTTCGGGGAGCTTGTTTACGCGGACTTAGAATATTTACGGTGAGGTAGGTTTGAGATTGTGTGCTCTAAACTTATTACTATTGAAGCAAAATAGCCGGAAAGCAGACACCTGTGCTTATTTAGATCTTTTCCTGAATAATACAGCATCCGGAAAAAGACAATGAAAAATTTCGTTTGAGCGGTTCGAATCCTGATACCTTGTAAACAAGCACCCTGAACTGTCAAAAAAATGAGGTTAACACTTTCCGTGCAATGATCTATTGCTGTGTCGTAATTAAAAGTTTGCGTTGGAACAAAGCAGTCATTTCAATTTGCTTCCGCAGTGTGATTAATATTCTAATGAAAATCAAGTGAAAAATTCGTTTTGACAGGAGAAGAAAACCTCGTGAATATTTATAAACGTAACAGGGTGTAACTGCAGTGATTTGTTGTGTTTTTTTTTATAAGAGTAGAACGTGACGCTAGCTTTTGTTCGCTGTGATTGCAATTTTTTGTAAATAAATCAAGCAGTTTTTCTTCGAAAACTATTCTTCGTTATTCTTCTCAAATTTAGTGCATTTAACAGAAACTTTGGTTTCTTTATATACTCGAAAGGATATGGTCAGCCGTGTACAGATAAATGGGTCTACAATGGCAGCGAACATGCTTATCGGAATTGAAAGACGTCTTGATAGGTTAAGGACATAAGGGATCAAGTCCCTATCACTTCGAAGTAATCTGAGCACAAACCTCATATACTATTAGGACTTCAGGCGTGAAATTTTCAAGAACCGTTTGCTCCACTGGAGCATCCATTGGTTAGCAATTTCAGCGTTGTTTGTTTTGTTTTGTTTGTGATTTTTGTCTCAAAAATCGTGAAATGATAATTAACCTAACCTATAAATCAAATGGAAAAAGGACTCCCTCCAGTTTCACCTTAAGTAACGATAGTGGAATGACCATTGTATTTTGCATCTAATTATCATGGCATACTTAAATACATCAGGATTACTTCGATTCCAACACTCCTCTCTAATCCTCGATGCCTATTTGTTGGTTCATGATCATTCAGGTTCGCCAATGTTGTATCGAACATCTACGTGCTTTATTCATGGATTGTAAGATCCGTTTTTGGCAACGCAAAACGCAGATTGATTGTCGCACAGGATATCTATTTTTTGCGTGCAAAAAATCTGATCCATCAAACCTTGCCCCCATATCGCCCGTGGTAGATTTCGGGTATCATCGCCTTCTTCCCAATCTGCATCAGTGTATCCACGTAAATCTGTGTTTCCATCCTTCATGTAGCATAAACGATTACCAGCTGTTCCTTGGTTTCGGAAAATCCGTTCAACCGCCTCCCAGTGCTATACTGGCTTACGGCATTCACGGCATAGCCGATGCCGGGTCTCGAAACTTGGGACAGATACACTTGGGAAGTCGAGCACTCGACACTGTAAGTTGCAGACGAAATAGGCCTATCTGTCAAAAGATAAGCTTTCTCTAGTGGAATTTAAAGCAATTTTCAGTAATTAGATAAAACATTATAATACCTGGCTGATACACAATGAAAAAATACTATCGTGATAAACACTGCACTTAGTATAACACGGAAGATTTTCCCTCGAATCAAATTAACGACAAAACACGACAACTTCCGCCGCGAATATTGTGTTGGCTGCATATAGCCTTCAAGAAAACAGAGCTGTCAAATTAGCACCACATGCAGCACCAAGTTTTCGGCTTCACGGTTGTTGTTCGTTGCTGACAGCCGCTTCAGTCCTGTGCTGGACGTCTGTTGTCATCGTTTCAATGAGGTCTCTAACGTGTTCGATTTTTTAATGATGAAATATATGTTTAGATGAAGAATTAGTAGGTAAATTTTCTTGTCTGTACGATATATTTATATCGCAGATAAATAAAAAAATAAAAGTTGCCCGTTTCTTTGACACACATTTGATCATCGAACAAATAGTGTGACACAAGCTTTCGCGTTAGTTAAGGTAAGTTAGACTCGTTTTCCAATATCTCATTTCGGAAGCTTAATATCAAAAGCTGGCGTATGATGAAGTGGTACCCATCTTCAACTTTGTCATATGGTGCATTGCTCTAAAGGTGCCGCCAAACGGCGCTTTAAATCTTTGCTATAGTTTACTATGATATAGCCGTTATAGATATCTATTTCATAGTTCTATGAGATTCGAGAAACGGTTTTGCAAAAATATGAGCTTTAAAGTAATAGAAGCTATGTAGTAGAAATCTTAGCCGCAGCGCTATCACTTACTATTTTCGGTGTACACACGATTCATTTTCTTTATAGTCGCAAATATTCAGTTGCGAGCCTTTAAAAAATAAATTTGGGAAGTTATCAGGGCCACATTCGACAGCTATCGATAAAGAAATGAAACATTGCTGCAGTTACTGCGTACGTCATATTGAAAAGGCGGATAAAACGAAAAACTCGCAAAGTCTGGACAAAATCGTGGATTGCTCGTCTTGAAAGCTAGGGAATTTAAGCTAATCTGCTGGAGGAGCTGGGTTATGAAGATCCGGATCACTAGTTCAGTGAAATTCTTCTGAGAAGCTCCGAAGAGTTCTTCAGAGAAGTTAATGGAAGTTCTTAAGAGAAATTACGGGAGATTCATTAAAGAAGTTCAGAGGAAGTTCTTCAGAGAAATATAGGAAAGTTCTCCAGAGAACTTCAGATAATTTCTCAGAGAATTTTAGGAAACTAATTTCAGGGAAGTTCTTCAGAGGAATTTCAGGAAAGTTCTTCAGGGGAATATCAGGGATTTTTGTCAGAGAAACTACAGGGAAGTCTTTCAGAAGAACTTCAGGGAAGTTCTTCATAGAAATTCAGAGTAGTTCTTTATAGAAGTTCAAGAAAGTTCTTCAGAGAATTTCGGGGATGTTTTTCAGGGAATTTCTTCTGATAACTTCGGTGAAGTTCTGCTGAGAACTTCAGGGAAGTTTTTCAGAGAACATCAGATAATTATTCAGAGAAGTTCGGGAAAATTATTCAGGGAATTTCAGGAAAGTCATTTCAGGGAAGTTCTTCAGAGGAATTTCAAGGAAGTTCTTCACAGAAATTCAGGGAAGTTCTTCACAGAACTTCGGGGAAGTTCCTCAGAGAACTTTGGTGGAAGTTGTTCAGAGAACTTCAGATAATTCTTTAGAGAAGTTTGGGAAATTTCTTCAGAGAATTTCAGAAAAGTAATTTCAGGGAAGTTTTTCAGAGAACATCAGATAATTATTCAGAGAAGTTCGGGAAAATTATTCAGGGAATTTCAGGAAAGTCATTTCAGGGAAGTTCTTCAGAGGAATTTCAAGGAAGTTCTTCACAGAAATTCAGGGAAGTTCTTCACAGAACTTCGGGGAAGTTCCTCAGAGAACTTTGGTGGAAGTTGTTCAGAGAACTTCAGATAATTCTTTACAGAAGTTTGGGAAATTTCTTCAGAGAATTTCAGGAAAGTAATTTTAGGGAAGTTCTTCAGAGGAACTACAGGGAAGTGCTTCAGAGAAACTTCAGGGAAGTTCTTCAGAGGAATTTCAGGGAAGTTCTTTAGAGGAATTTCAGGGAAGTTCTTGAGAGAAATTCAAAAAAAGTTCTTAAGAGAACTTCAGAGAAGTTCTCCAGAGAACTTCAGATAATTTTTCAGAGAAGTTGAGGGAAATCCTTCAGAGAATTTTAAGAAAGTAATTTCAGGGAAGTTCTTCAGAGGAATTTCAGGGAAGTTCTTCACAGAAATTCAGGGAAGTTCTTCAGAAAACGTCAGGAAACTTCTTGAGAGATCTTCGGGGGTTTTCTTCAGAGAACTGCTTGGAAATTCTTCAGAGAAGTTCTAAAAGTTCTTCTGAGAAGGTCAGGGAGTTCTTCTGAGAAGTTCAAGGAAATCGGTTTAATTCATTTCTTTAAGGTTTCAAATTATTCGTACCGGTGCTTCGAGCAGCAAAACATAAATGAAATTGAATTGTCAGCTTTATTTAAAATACGTATATTATTCACAAGCGGATTGGCTATTAATTTCTCGTGATTTTGAAGAAAAATTGCAGTTTTCCAATTGTGTAGGAACGTTAGACGAAAAGCACGTTAGTATAAAAGTCCCTGCAAAGAGCGTCAGGGATTATTTAAATTTACGTATGTCAACATAGGAGCAAAAGGTTGCTGTTGAGGAATCTGATGCAGGATCTTTAGCTCCTGAGATGCCTGTTTCGGCTCCGATGGTGGGCAAGTTTTATGGCTCATCTGACGCGAGGACAATCAGCTGCTCTTGAGACATTCTGAAAATTATATTTTCTTCATAGGACTGGTCAAATTTATTATTCAAATTCCTTAAGGCCATCGAATATTTGTTATACAAGACAGTTTTCAGCCCACAACGTCTCCAGCAACGAGTTGCCTATTATGGCCCGATTTTTTGGTTTTTTAGGTTCCGTGGGTTCGGACACGATTTCGACGCAGTTGGAGAGAAGCGCTATCTCATCATATGACGTTTTACGCTTCAAATTGCGCACTGCTGGCTTTGGTTTCCAGATCCACTCGGATTTTCAAGTTTCAAAAAGGGGTGATTGTACGTTGGAGTCAGGGATCAAAATCAAAGGCTAAACTTCGGAACTGGTAGAATCTTAATCTCCCTCTCAACGTTATCATATTGAAAATACTTAGTACTTAGCTAGGCATCAATATCCCCTGGCCTTGACTTTCTGCAAAGCAGAATAATACACTCACTTTGAAGTATACACATCCACAGGTGATCGGGATTAGTTGGGTTACACCACACCGGATGTTTCTCGCACAGCTCAATCAATGGTCCATTTTTGCTTTAAAAATACCGCGACAAACTAGCAGAAAATTCCAACGAACTGTTAAAAAACTTCGTCCAACCCACTATTCCGTCCGGATGGAATAGTCATAGCCTACTACTATAACATAGAAACTATCGCTAGAGTGTACACACGACAACGGACACGCTTCTATATCATAGCGTAAAACTATCGCCTGCGAGTCAAAACTATGAGCTATCACTGCATAGTTTAGGTGTTCCTATGAATTATTACATAGTTTTCTAGCTTATAGCACAGAGAACAGACATCCAAGCTGGAGTGCCCCCCGTGTGTAAATTTCTGTAACTGCCATTTTAAAATTACAGCTCGTTTTCGTTAGTTTCGGTTAATCGTATGTTGATGGCGCCACCTGCGCGCCTTGAGATTTGTTAGTCTGTCAATTTTAGTTTGGTGAAACCTAGACTAGGCGGCGTTGTTTTTCCAACGGTTTGCTTTTAAAAATTTGCACACTAAATTGGAAAAAAATGTTCGAGCCTGGATGTCTGTTCTCTTTGCTTATAGCTCACTATATACTAGAAATAGCCTTAACTCTGCAAAGTTCGGTGAATTGCTATTAAGTTTGTTGCAATCCTAAGTTCTCATAGAAGATTGTCCATTATTATCTTTTCTGAAAAAAATACTTAACTAACTAACCCCGTGCATTTAAGAAGCATCTTGTATTCGTTTTCTGAACAAAATCTACACATTGACCTATTTCAATGCGAGAGAAAAACGATCCCTGCAGTTACGCCCAAAATTACGTACGCGAAAAATATAAATAATAAACGAATTAATAACTATCTATTAACTATCAACCAAACCAAAATAACGGATTTTTAAACATTTATAAATAAGATGTGTTCAAATAGCAAGCAGAGTACCGCATACAGATGCGCAAGGTAAAGTAAATCCGTTGATCATTTTTCTTTAAATTTTAGTGGTTGTTATGTTAAGTTGTCTAATTTTTAAAACTTTTATTATGAAGCAAAATTCATCACATTCTATCGAATCGGAATTGTTATTTTATTTAAAAATTTGCACCCGATGCTAACATCTATATATTTTCGATACATTCGGCCATTCTACCAAATTGAATGTATTCTTTCCGTATACTAACAGCAAGAAAATTCGCGAGACTATCTTAATTTCACCGAACATTGGATGCTATCAGAATGATTAGTTTTACAATTCCCAAAAAAACGAATAATTTCTGTAAAAAAAAAAACTATTGGCATCCCACACCCAACGAGTTACACCCAGCACGAAGATTACCCCTCCCTCCTTTCATGTGACCGTATTTCGACCAAAAAAAAACTAACATCCCAATTGCGGTTTTCTCCCCCCAGCAACACCACTACCAACCGGACGGAAAATGACCCCGAAACCGACTGAGACCGAGGTGCCGGCGATCGAGATCAAGGCAACCCCGTTCGATCCCCGTTTCCCGAACACGAACCAAACCAAGCACTGCTACCAGAGCTACCTGGATTTCTACCGGTGCGAGAAGATCAAGGGCGAAGGTGACAGCGTTTGCAAGTACTTCAAGGATGTGTTCACCGATATGTGCCCGACCGTCTGGATCGAAAAATGGGACACGCAGCGCGCCGAAGGTACCTTTGCCGGCAAGATCTAGGCGTAGATCAGGAGGAGAGGGAATGCTTGAGGAGAGTTGTAAAAAAATCGGAGCGTGTTGTAGAATCGCAAGCATTTCAATAATATAGATGGTATGAACGTTAAAGCTTGTCAAACTATAGCTTTGAAAGAAATCCCCTCTCATATCGTTGGATCACGGTGTTTCTCATCAATTTCTAAACGAACAAAAACCAAACTTTCTCATTTAACGCTGTCTTTACTAACTACCCAATTAACCGAACAGTATCGTTATCAAACTCAACTCCTAATTTTGTAAGTTTTTTACTAAACTTACGATCTATCTTATCACTTCCCTCGTCAGCACCAACCAATTGGCGATACTTTTTCAGAACCTTCTTCTTGAGCTTCTCTAGTTTCATCTCGTTGTTCTTGGACACCAGCGTCGATCGAATCACCTCCCCCCACTGGAACTTCTCCGAAGCAGCATCGCCATTCGCTCCATTCTGAACCAGTTGTTGCTGCTCCTCGCTGTTTCCGTTCAGCTCCTGTTTGTTCTTTTTCTTACTCTTCTTTTTGGCTGGTTCCTCGGGTGCGACTTCCGTTTCTTCATCTTCCTCTAGCTTTCGCTTCTTGAATCCATTTTGTTGGTTGTCCGCGGATTCTTTCTGCTTCTCTTTCGGTGTTCCCTTCTGTCCCGGAATCCACATTCCGTCCGGAACGACACCATTCGATTGCGTTTGCTCCTGTGCTTTGTTCTGATTTTTCTTCACCTCTTCCTCCAGCAAGGCCCAGGCTGCTTCAACGTCGTGTTTCCGAATATGCTTGGCAGAGTTTGCGAAAAAGTTCAGGAATCCCTTCTGCTTTCGAGGAATATTGTCGTTCTTCCGGATAACATTGAAAACCTCCGTGATTCCCTTCGACAGGTTCCCCTTACTGTCGGTAATCGATCGAATAGTGTCCAACCATGCTTCTTGTTTTTTGGCACCCTTGTTGGCATTTGCCTTCGGAACATAATCCTTACCGGAATATTTTTCCGCCTCGGTGATGCAGCTGGTGTGGGCGTCGTATTCCTTCCCGATGAAGTCTTTCTGGCAGTCCATGCATGATACATTCAATTCGCGTTTGCACTTCCAGCCGTGTTTTTCGACGGCTTGTTTTTTGAGTGATTCACCACAGTGATTGCACGTGAAGAACACCATTCCGGATGTTTTGGGGGATGGAATATTCCGGTAGTAGAATAAAAACACAAGAAATCTGCAACAGTACTCGGAACGCGAAAGAAGCACGCACGTGCTAAAGCCGGAGAGAAGTTTTTGTTTACAAGTTTACTTTCGAGCGTTTCGCCTGTGACAGTTATCATTATAACAACTGTTAATGACAGATCTTTGATTCGTTAAGTTCTCGCGTGTCGGCAAAGAAGGTTGAATACACTGAGAAAAGGAAGGATATATAATCTGATCTACAAAGTTGTTTTCAAAAACCCATTAATGGGTAAAAAATCACCCTTTTTAAAATAGCATTCCTATCTGTCATAAAATGGGGGAATTTTCAATCATGAAATAGGTAAAAAAATACCCATTTGGGGAAACCGCATACAATAAAAAAGTGGTTATATTTTTACACATTAATGGGTGAAAAAATAGTTCAAAACCAATCGTATCCGGTACATCGTTGGTGGAGAGCGAAGCTTTTTCAGTTCATTAATTTTTCAAAATCTAATGTAATATTTGAAACTATACACTCATGGAACAACGTAAGTAAGACTAATAATGTATTTATCTAATCTGAAAATAGAATCTAATCTAATGCTTCAAAATTATGCTTCCAGATCGTCGGAACATGGAGGAACTTGGAAGAAGTTGGACGCAGACATATTCGTCGTTTCCATTATTATACCAGAAAAGGCATGAATAAAAACAAGTAAAAGTATTTTATTTTTTATGTTGTTGCATTTATTGGTTTATTATTACGAATACCATGAATTTCCAATCCAAACCAAACTGCTACATAATCTGTATGCAAAAATGAGTACTTTTTCACCCATTTTGGCTTCATTGCAAAGGGTGAATAAATATCCATTTTGGCTTCTTTGCAATGGGTGAATAAACCCCCATTTTGTGACATTTACTGCTTTTACCCATTAATGGGTAAATCGGGTTTACCCATTAAATGGGGAGAAGCACTTCTATCGAAAATAGGTGTTTTTTCACCCATTAATGGGTTTTTACAAACGACCGTGTATATGTAATTTGTGATTGGGTTTTCCAGGGGGTATCGATCTTTCACTGAGAAAAAAGAATGGTAAACGCAAACATATTCTAGTTTCATTTAACTGGAATTTCACGTTGAATTGGGCACGAACGTCATATAAGTTTGATTTGACTACCTACGGTGGTTAAAACAAACTAAAATTCTGGGTTATTGTTTCGGGAACTAAGCAGTTAAGTTCAACTGACATCCGTTTGAATTTACTATTATGTTGGTTGTTTCATTATGACAGCTACGAAAATAAACCGATTTGTTAGTTGGTTCTACCAACGCTTATGGTTTGTTTCAAAAAAATTTGAGTATGATTTAAACCCAATTGCTGTTTGAAACAAACGATCGAAACGGTGAAAACAACAAACATTTCCGCTCACCTAAAATCCCCCCCCACCCCCCCCCCCCCCCCCCCCCCCCAAAAAAAGCTAAGACAGATAATAGGGGGTTTTAATTTAAAAAAAAACATGTTTTTTTCCATCCGTATCGATGATGGGCATTTTTCCTAGCACAAAAATATTTTTTATGAATCTCAACTATTTTTTCTCGATTTTTAAACAAGAAAAATCTAATCATTTTTATTTTCACAAACTGACTTGCAGTTTCACAAAGTGACATTTATACAAAGTGACAGCACTTAATTTTCAGTAACGGGGGCTCCCATTATGACATATATGTCAACTTATGTATGCTAAAAATCAATGGTTGGTTCGTTGGTTTAGGTAGTCTGTTTTTTTGTAGCGTGTTTCATGGTGAAATAGGATGGTGTTGTCTTGCAATCATTATATTTTGAAATTGTTTTGTTTCAATAGTTTCGCTTGTCAAAATTAAAAAATAAATTAAATGCCGGTATATTATTATATTTATTATCGAACAATGTTATAATCCACATACCCCTATAATACCCTATTTTTTTTAAATTTCCCCCGGGGGAAGATAATTTATTATTTTTTCCAAAAAAAATACGCCCCTGCGGGCGGCCTTCCCCCAGTTAACCCCCGCACCCCCCCCGGGGGGCGCAAAAACGCGTGTAGGGATTTTTTTTGAGTTCTTTCTTCATTTTATTTATCAATTCCTCGTCAGTTTTCGCGACAAAATTGTTGGAGTAGATCTTACGCTTCAGGTTGGCCCAGAAATTCTCGATGGGACGTTGGGCGGGTTCGCCGACTTGGGTACCACATCGATATTCAGCAGCTCCATTTTCTCCAACGATCGCTTCGAGTAGTGGGCCGACGCCAGATCCGGCCAGAACACCGCGTCTTCGCCCTTATGGTATTTCATGATGAACGACATAACTTCCGGCAGGCATTTCATACTATAAATTTCCCCGTTTACGGCCAGTCCGAAGCGAAAGAAGAGCGGCTTTGACATCCCCTTCTCGCTGATTGTCATCCACAGCAGCACCTTCTTGGGGAACTTGGTGTGTGAAATGAACTTCACCTTGGAGCTCACTTCCTTCGTGGTGGAAGTAAAATACGAAGTGCCCTGCCAGTCATTGCCATCTAGGTTGAGATAGGTCTCGTCGTCCATCACCACCGCCACGTCACGATTCGCCGGGAAAATCGAGTTGACCATCTTATTCAGCCGCTGCCGCTGCGTCATTGCCTGCAGCGCCGAAACCAGTGGACGCGACTTCCGCTTCCTGACATGTACATATGTTCATGTTCACCAGGTAATTTTTCACTGTTTGGCCGGTTGAACCGACATCCCGGCCAAGCGCACGCAGCGATGTAGCCACTTTTCCCTCGGTCTTCCTCTTCAGCATCCTTTGGAGCTTCTTGTCGCCGGCCGTCCGGAACCGGGCTTTCTTTCGATGCTCTGATTGTTGTCTAATAGTGCCAAGATGTTGTAGATACCGGAACGGGCGTATCTGGCGTCCACAAAGTGCCGCACGATGTCCGTTTTCGACGCGGCGTGGTGCCGTTCTTTGAACGCGCACACTTCTGAACGGAGTTGCTTCACTGTCTTTGCCATCACGGTTAGAGTTCGACTGATAGAGCGGTCAAATTTTGTCTGCTGACTCATGAGTTACTATGATTGATGCTGCATGGGTAGTTTCGTCAGTGCGGCTGAAGGTAAACCCATGATAAATCGGCAATTTTTGTCCATTTTTTTAAATGCAAACGTTAAATCCAAAACTGTGGTTTGCTTTGGAAACTATGTAGCTAATATGCTCCTTGTACATAAGTCCTGCATCGAGAAAAACTCCTAGATCCTTGACGTAGGATTCACGTTTAATAATGCTGCCTTCGAGGTGTGTCGTAACCGAGCACGATTTCGAAAACTACGTGCAAGCGTCGCAACAATCGTCAACAGAATGACAATCAAACCGGAGCGAAGTCGATGCACAACTTCTCTCATCTCATTTTGCACTCTTCTATCCCAAAGCAATGCATATTCCATCTCACACAATTGAGCTCGAACGAATCGCCGATTTTTTTTTTAACATCATTATTGTGTGTTTCCGAAGCTTTCACTAATTCTATTTCTTGAACTTCGATCTTGAAAATCTCTTCCCCCCCCCGTTTAATAAAGTTCTTATGGTTAATTTATTTATTTTTGTTCTCATCACTATTTCCCTTCCATTTCAATTGATCATTGTTCTTTTATTCCTCCCCCCTATACCTCCAGTTGGTGTCGCTATCGGCAGTTCTTCCCTATTCTTCCGTCCACCCGGGTTCTTGATTGGTTTTAGCGCTATTTTGTTTATGTTGCACCACGAAGCGAAATTATGAAGTTGGTGTTGAAGAAACCATGCGTCTTCGATGGACTTGACCTGATTATAAATTTTAGGGTCATCAGCAAAAGATAACCTTGGGCCTTCCATGCAAAGATTTACGTCGTTGAAGTACAACAAGAAGACAAGGGGTCCAAGATGACTTCTTTGTGGAATACCGGATGTGGCAAGGAATTTACCAGATGTGCAGTCATCAATCCTGACGCTTAGATGTTGTTCTGTTAGGTACGAACGGAACCAACATAAATCGCTGCTTGCAAAGCCTAGTCATTCAAGTTTCGCTAAAGCAATTCGATGGTTGATCTTATCGAAAGCTAAAGATAAGTCAGTATAAATTGTATCTGTTTAGAAGCCCTTACACATAACATCTGTCGCATATGTTGTGAACGCCAAAAGGTTCGTTGTCGTCGATTGCTTAGGCATGAACCCGTGCTGTTTATCGGCTATATATTGCTTGCAATGATTGAAGACTGAGTCTAGAACTACCAACTCAAAGAGTTTCGCTACAGCATTTGAGGCAGATATTCCTCTGTAGTTGTCAACGTTGTGCTTGTCACCTTTTTTGAAAACTGGAAACATGTAGGCCGATTTTCAGAGCGAAGGAAATGTTCCAGTAGCTAGAGAGAGTTGGAAAAAGCGACGCAGAGGTGCTAGTATGCCAGCACAGCACTTTTTGAACATAACTGCAGGGGTACTATCCGGACCAACCGATATTGATGATGATGTAGAAGGAGATGTTTCGCTCATCACCATGAGGCACCAAGAGTGGACATGAAAGATATGACGAGATATGACATGAGAGACATGAAAGATATGAAGAGAAAGTGTTGAAAGTTCCGTCAGGGTACAGTAGGTTGGAAATAGAATAGAAGTATTGAAAATTGAGTGAAAGGGCATGGATATAGTAGTACTCGTACCACGGACGTTATCATTGCCTAACATCCCACTGCGGGGTAGATCAAGGTATGGACGAATCCGCCACCTCAATAGGCAATAATAACGCGATGGCTCCTCGGACCTGATGGTGTTCCGTATGTTTTTCTTAAACAGAATATGGTCTATTTTCTGGATCCAGTTCATCAGATATTCCAGCTGTCCCTTTCAAGCGGCAATTTTCCTTTTTGCTGGAAAACGGCAGACATGTTTCCGGTATTTAAAAAAGGAAGTAAGCGAGAAGTGAATAACTACAAGGGAAATAACATCGTTTAGCGCTGTATCGAAGCTATATGAACTGGTCGTAAGGAACTCTGTTTTTGCACATTGTAAGCAGTTTATGAGTTTCAGCTGGGTGTTCCACAACAACAAACCAATTGTGCTTCACGTCATACATCACTGATAGTATGATTGCTCGAGGCCAAACGGACGAGATCTACACAGATTTAACTGCAGCGTTTAACAAGCTGAACCATGATATTGCGATCACTAAATTTGACAGGCTAGGAGTTCGCGGTTATCTCTTTAGATTGTTTCGTTCATATCTTACAGGGCGTCAACTGACAGTTGCTTTAGACGACTTTCGATCAATAAGTTTCTGTGCCACGACCGAGATACCGTAGGATAGCCATCTGGGACCGTTGTTTATTTCTTCTCTACTTCAACGACGTACATCTTGTTATCGGAGGACCATGGCTGTCGTTTCCCGACGACCTGAAAATTTTTCTGCGTATCTGCTCAATTGATTCCTTTTGCTGATTGGTGTACTCTAAATCGATTGGTGGTCAACCCGGCTAAGTGCTCAGTCATAACCTTTTCACGGTTTCAGCTACAATCTTCTTGGCCCGACCATCGAACTAATGCAGTGCGTTAAAGACCTAGGTCTTCAGCTGGATTCTAAACTAACGTATTCGCAACATATTTCATTTGTTGTTGATAAAGCTTCATGAACTCTTGGTTTTGTTTTCAAGGTGGCGAAAAATTTCAGCGACATCCACTGCCTAAAATCGCTCTATTGTTCTCTCGTGCCCGAGTTATAATTGTTGCAGTACTGATGACAGCACTGGTCTTGTCATCGCGAGAGTATAAAGAAAGCAGAACAACGGAGCACGGTCAGCAGTTATTATCGTTTCAGTACTCGCCGTGCTAAGATCGTTTGATTAAATAAAGTTGGTTTAAGTACTTAATTAATTGGAACATAAAAACTGTTACGGTAGTTCATAAAAATTGAAACATGGTGTCAGCAAGTGCCGCAGGCGTCATAGTGAAATCGCGGAAATCATCGTATTGTTCTCACAGCGTAAACAATAATACTTGTTCGCTCGTGTTTCGTCGCGTTGGAGGCCATTTCGTGAAGTGAAACATTCCTTGTGGCTTTGGTTCTAGAGTCCTCATCGACATGAATAAGGATTAGTTCAAGATGTTCTTGGAACATCAAGCGAAAGTATTTACGCAACTAATGAATACGATTTCGGAATCGTCTCGAGAATCAACGCAATTGCAAGCAAGGTCGTCGAATGTTCCGGATCAGCAGCCGTCGCTTCTATCACTGGAGGGTGACATAACGGAAAACTTCTAATTCTTCGAGAAGAGCTGGGAGAACTATTCGAAGACTATCGGTATGGACAAATGGCCTCCTACGGAGTATGCCAAGAAGGTGAGCTTCTTGATGTCGGTAATCAGTGAACTGGCACGAAAGCAGTTCTTCAACTATGAGCTGACTGCGGATCAGCAAGTGGATCCCCAAACAGCGCAAGCTGCGATCAAGGAAAAAGTAGTTCCCAACAGAAACGTAATCGTGGAACGCCTAGATTTCTTTTCAGCTGTACAATCCTCGGAAGAATCCATCGATGATTTCAATTCAAGGCTTAAAGTGCTTGCAAAAGTTGCCAAACTGGGTGTGCGGAGGGAACTGCTGGCTTACAAAGTTGTAATAGCCAACAAGTCTGTACTTTCAACCATTGGACATTCCCTTTGAGGAGAACTCCCCTTGTTTGCTACAGCTTCCCCTTTTTTTGGCTTCGTCTTCGAACAAAAATGTTGACCATCACCAAAATAACTCTGGAAATCGCTGCAAAGCCGTCTCAGGGACTTGGAATTTCTCCGGAAGTGAACAAAGTAACGAAGGTCAAACAAGCATCGAAGCAAACATTACTGCACTGCAAGTTCTGCGGGGAAGTCCATGAGTTCGCGAAGGGAGTGTGTCCTGCCTTGGGCAAGCGGTGTCACCGCTGCAAGGGCAGAAACCTTTTCGAGAAGCTGTGCAAAGCAACAGGGAAGTCGAAGAGCCAGACATCAAAGTTCATTAAGGAAGTGAAAGAAGATAGTGAATTAGAAAAGAAATCGTCGTCAGGAAATGAATCGTCATCGCATGGAACGGAAGAGGAATTCGAGATCTACGACAATTCAAGCAACGGAGGGAGCGTTCTCGCGGAAGTTAATCTGATGTTCGGGTCTTGGAAAATCATCCTGTGCGAATTGGATCCCGGTGCTACGCTGATGAAGCTTTCAGGTGTTCAGGTTACCATCTAAGTTCCACCTGCAGAACTTTGGTGGCAACCCAATTAATGTGCTGGGACAAGTGAAGGTGCCATGTCATCGGTCGGGCAAGAAGTTTATTTTGGTGCTTCAAG
>JAHHFK020004051.1:415535-443937 GCA_024533555.2 Aedes koreicus | reverse complement strand
AATTAGAATGATTTCAATACCTTTCTGTAATTAAAGTAAACAGCGTAAATTTTTCTCTCTCCAAAACAATTGCCCTCTGGACTCCCTAGAAATGGGTGGCATGTTGCTTTTCGATCGGGTGCTGTCAGTTCAATCGAAGATGGCGTCGAAACAGCAAGCACTCCGCGAGCGTGTTGTACGGTTTTACGAAACGCATGGTCATCGTGGAAAAAAGTTTACGGTAGACCACTTTCGAGACGAAAACGTGCCCGTGAGTACAGTTTACCGGATCCTGGCATCCCTGAGCGTGGAGGGAAAAGTCGGCAGCGGCCGGCCGGCGAAGATAATGACGAAGAAGAAGAAGGAAGCGTTGAAAAAGATGTTCGGCAACAAGGACGGAACGAGTTTGCGTGACGCCGGCCGAAAATATCACTGCTCCCATACCTTGATTCACCGAACCCTCAAGATGGAGGAGCTCATCTATCGGAAGAAGACTTGGTCCCCCGAGTACACGGACGAGCAGATAGCGACCGTGAAATCGCAGTGCCGGTGGATGACGAAGAACTACCGCGGGACGTCGTTCGTGCTGGACGACGAAAGTTATTTTCCGCTCTCGAAGACCCACATTCCAGGAGGGGGCAGCTACTATTCCAGCGACAAGTCGGACAAACCCCCCGAAGTAAAATATAAGTTTAAGCATAAATAAAAAAAAAAAAGTTATGCTGTACATCGCCATGTCGTACAGAGGAATTCAAAGCCGTGGTTCAAGCCGAGCGGTCTGGCCATCAATCAACAAGTGTACCAGGAGGAGTGTCTTGATAAAATTCTTCTGCCGTTCTTAAAGGACCATCATGCGGATGGGAAGTACGTCTTCTGGCCGGACAAGGCGTCGTCCCACTACGCCAAGAAGACGCTGGAGTATCTTGAGCAGAAAAAGATACCGTACGTGCCGAAAGAAAGGAACCCGACCAACTTACCCCAAGTGCCGTCCCATTGAGGATTTTTTCGGCTCCCCGTGCGCCCTACACACTGAGAAAATTTTACAGTATTCGGCAATTTTTTACCGAACTATCAACAGCTGAACGATCGGTAATCCGATCTACCGGATTTCGGTGAAATTTTACATTATTCCGGTAAAAAAATTACCGGAACTTGTCAAATTTTACCGAAATCCGTTAAATCAGATTACCGAACGTGCTGTTGAAAGTTCGGTAAAAAATTACCGAATACTGTAAAATTTTCTAAGTGTGCAGTGTACACCAAAGAACCATCTTTGGTGGAGTACAGGAGGACGGACTATGGAGGCGAAGGATGAACCATGAGCTCGCGCAACTAGCACCTCTCGCGGGCGCGAACACAGTACATAAGGGGGGGAAAGTTGAAGGATACCCTGGGCAGGACATGTTGCGAGAATGCCGGGCAACCATCCTGCAAAAATGGTGTTCGACGGGAATCCGGTTGGTACAAGACGACGTGGATCGCAACGAGCAAGATGGTCAGACCAGGTGGAGCAAGACCTAGGGGGTACAAGGTGCCCAAGGGATTGGAGAGGAGCAGCCACGAATCGGGCATTATGGAGGGATATTGTGTATCAGGCTATGTTATAGTATTGTGACGTTATGCCATGTAAATAAATAATAGTGTACAAAAATAATTGGCAGGCCAAGGATACGAAGCAGTTGACCACGAGGGTCCGGAATTGTATCCGGAAGATGGACGTCAGTGCCGTTCAGTGTTCTTGTGAGAGCATCGCGACTAAGTTGCGTCGTACGGCTGACCAGGGCCCCTTCTCCAATATTCATTGACGTTTTTTTTTTAAGAATAAACATTATGTGTTTGATAAAAAATACTGAATTCGTTGAAAAAAAAAATTTTTTTTTACTATATGACTGACAAAAAAAAAATTATTGAACACCCTTTATTCAGTGTTTGGTGTCGTCGGAATAAACTTATGATCAGCATTTTAAAGTCTATCAAACAGCCGATTGTTCTCGACTATACCATCAATGGCGTCGTTCTTCATAGAACCGACCACCAGTTCAGCGAATCAGGTGTTCTCCTGGATCATAAAGTAACGTTAAACCTCCACCGCTCTGCTGTGATCTCTAAGGTTTATCGCCAGCTAGGGTTTGCGTCGAAAATCTCAAGAGAGTTCACTGACCCATACTGCCTGAAACTGAAAGCTCTCTATTGCTCACTGGTACGACTGATCCTTGAAAATGCCTCCTTCGTCTGGCTTCCTTATCAACTGACTAGGAGCTTGAGGATCGAAAGAATACAGCCCCGGGTTATCCGGATCAACAAGCGGTTTTTGTTGCCAAAATTTTGAACGAAGAGGTCTCTCTCAGCTGAACATCCGAGTGCCACCGAGCGCATAACGGAGTGGTACTCTTCTCCAACCACGATTCCATCGAAAAGCGTTTGGTAACAACGAATCACTAACAGCTTAGATGCGAGCGTTTACGACTGTCGAAGAATTGTTTGAATTTGGGGAATCTTCTGCTCACTTTTCGGCTCGTATTAGTAATGCTCGATTATTTTAATTTCAAGTTTCTGTCATGTTAACAACAAGTCCGATGGGCTATGTTGAATAAATAAATAAGTCTGTCATAAGACCTGCTTCCTAAGCATGCTTATCGAGAACATACAAAAGGATGTTGACACCCAGATCAGGTCAATCTATCAGGGTTTTTCGAACCTATCTTTTGACCTGTTGCTTTTACCACGAAATAGTGGCTTTGAGTCTCAAAATGTTCATCAATTCTGTTTTTAAAAACTAATGAGACGAGTACCTGCAAACTCTGATCCGTGTAAGGGATTAAAAACTTGAATGTATATTCTATTCCATGTACCACTGCAAAGTAGTGAATTCCGGCATGATTCTAGATTTTGGCGTAACTGCATTGACAAGCCATGGGTTTGAAACAAATCACTCCAGCTAGTACTGGAGTTTTTCCCCTATTGCATATCAGGGTAAATTGCCAATTGTTGAACAGTTCGTTCATTTCCTACGAGGCGTTCAACAATTGGCAAGTTTCAAACCTGTTCAACAATTGGGTAAATTAGATTGTGAAAATAAATCATACCACGCGAAAACTCATTGACCGAAATACTTTTTTTTTCAACCAATTACGCCCAAATCTCGAATCAGCCCGGAAATGTGTGTTG
The DNA here is from genome assembly GCA_024533555.2 of Aedes koreicus. Lineage (NCBI taxonomy): Eukaryota > Metazoa > Arthropoda > Insecta > Diptera > Culicidae > Aedes > Aedes koreicus. The sequence goes on along the minus strand of JAHHFK020004051.1, from coordinate 440,790 downwards.
GTGTGGGGTTTCTGGTGAACGTTTGTGTGTTGTATGTCGTCTCTGGTTGAGTCCTTCCTCGTAATTCGTGCTGTTTTTTTTTCTTCATCGGTCATTTTTGTTTTTCTCTTGATTACTTACATAGGCACTGTGTTTAAGGCATCTACAAAGTGGAGGTAATAATTAACATTCATATTTTTTTCTTTCTTTTCTTGTTATGTTATTTGTTTGTTTTGCCCCTCTTTTCGTTCTAAGGGGTCTGGGTTAGGTCAGTTGTTTGTTTTTTCTTCTTCTTATATGTTAAGGTTTCAATCAGTAAGGTTTGGTTTGTTTCGTTCGCTTCGAGATCATCGCATTATTTTGCCAGTATATTTGTTTTAAATTCGATTAGAAAAGTATTAGTATGAGTTACTTTCAGCGGTCAGAATAGTTTTATATAGGCATCCAAGTGGTATCTATGTGAATTGGAATTAAACTAGAAAGGAAGCTACGCAGTTCTTTCTTTCTCATCCTCTCACATAGGTTGTTAGCAAAGGGACATTTTTCTCGACGAATATCTAGTAGGGGTGAATTGATCTTTTCTTCCTAATGGTTGTTGATGTTTGTTATTCATGGTACATCAACACTGTTAACAGCTATCATGCTTCTTTGCAAGGGAAGGTGTCTTGCAGGTTTATTAATTCTAATTTGTGTTCGCCTTCTTTGGATGGATTATTTCTACTACAATTATGTCTACGTGTATCGTTACTCTACCTCGTCTCATCGCAGGTAATTTGCTACTAACTACGATTCTACCCACAGAAATGTTCTTTCAGTAAAACAAAAGATAAGGGATGTTTCGAAAATTAAACAGGAAGAAAACAAAAGAAACGTAAAACGAATCAATGTAAAAATTATTTTCTTTTATTTCAAATTAAGAGTTTATAAATCTATGACTGGAAAAAAAGGAAATTTAAACTAGAAGGCAACTAATCCGCTAATAACAGAAAGAGAAAAACCGATACCTTGCTAATGTATGTGATATCTTTCTGTTCTCTGTTGTTGCAGCACTGCTGATATAATTTCACTCTCTCATTATTTTTTCATATTTGTTTTCCAGCACTCTCTAATATTTGGCCTGTGAATTTCTGGTTGCTCTCACGCTCGCTCTATCCGTCTTACTCTCTTATCTTTCAGCTCCAGAACGCTTGCAGTTTTGCTCTCGTTTGCTTCTATAATTTACAGTATTTCAGCATTTCATATATTAAACTTTTCTCATCTAATTTTAGCAAACCTCTTTCTACCGGGATAGCGTAAAGCTCCAGCAAACTCAAGATCATTGATTTGAAATAAATATGTTTCCCTCGGCTGGATCAGCTACCACGCTACTAAGATTGTTTTAGTATTTTTTGCTAGGCAGTACTAGAACTAGAAACGAAACAAAGGACAAAAAAACAAAAACATGTGTCGTTTACTGAACTGAACAACCTAGCTGTTCAAGAGGGACTCGCTAAACGTCTTACAACAACGTACTAGATTAAGAAACAATTATAGAATAATTTTACGATAGTAGCTGACTTGACGTACTAGATCATCCAAAGGTGTGCTAACGAAAGAAAACGAAGAAAAAAATCCTTAAAATGAAAGCGTCCATCCTTTCTTTCTGCTTTCTCCTTTCCACCCTTAAAAAATATACATTATTCATTTCTCTGTTACGTAATCCTATTAATGGCACACAAACTATGTTTTACTTAGTTTTTTCTTCTTCTTCTCATCTAGGGTTCCTCCGCTGCTTTGTTATAGCCTATCTCCTATTGATTAAAACTCGGGTAGTTTTGTATTTCTCTCCAAACATCACGCTACGGCACGCAAACTGTTGCACCGCCCGAACACGTGAGTGTTGATCAATCCAAACCAAAATTTGAATCTGCGTGCTATTGTGCTGTCAACACAAGACGGCGCGCGCACCGGGAACGGAAAGCTCCAGTTTCCGATTTGATATGTGGTTGCGTTGTTTGCCGTGCGCGTTGCGGCGGCAATCTCCGCCGATTCACTTTTCTAAGCTTATGAGTATCATCGTGATCCTATCTCTGCCTCTAGTTCACCACGCAACCCCCCCTACGCCAGATTGTGTGTTCACACAATCTAGTACTATCCGCACATGCGCCTTCTGCGAGAAGCCAAAACGGCCTGCTCTGATCTCTGCGTGAAATCCTCTTTCTTCAATTGTTTTTTTTTTGTTTTTATCCCAGTAGGAAAATGATTGTGTCGCTCTTTGAAAGGCTTCCACTGCAGTAGTAGTATGTGTATCTGTGTATGTTTGTCTGTTTTTTTTTTGTTAGTAAATAATGACTATCTCTTGGCACCCTTCGATAGGATGACGTACTAGAATCGGTGATATTCTTGAAAGGTTTGAACGAATAACACGTGCAAGTATCATCTAACTATGACAGCTGACAGGTTTTGAACCTTCAGCTGGTTTCGAGTCTGGCTGCAAGATTTCCTAATCTGCACATGCTTAGCCACGCGCAAATTTTCCGATTCAACAACCACATACACTCACTTAATATTCTGGTTTGTTTATATGCTGATACACCAAACATATCTCACATGTAAACAGATAAGTAATACACAAAGTGCAATCATCATGAATCACACCTTTTTTTTCACACCGCCGTTTTGGGTTTTTCTGAGTGTTGTTTAACCTAAAAAGAACACAGCGACACATATTTTTTTGTGAAACACCGACACCCGGAAAAGGGAAACAAACTTCCCTCGTCTTTACTCAGTACATTCCCTCATGCTTTCTCCAGCAGTATGAATTGTCCTACAACTATATCTGATTTTACATGAATCTTCCTCCGCGACACTCGTCGTTAATCTAGTACTTCCCACTTGTTCCCTACTATCTCAAAAATTGACTGATCGGTACCGTTTCACTTGGAAAACTGGTTCTTTCTGGTTTAATGATTCTGTGTACTGTTTTTTTTTAAATCAATAGTATTGCACTTATCCAAAAACAAAAGAAAACTAAAACGTTACGCAATTATGCTAGAAACTAACTCTGAAAAGAAAACGTATATTCCCGTCCCGGGTTCTTCTAGTTATATGTACACTTGTCATAATATCTAACGCAAAGAAACATTATGCAATAAGTTAAGATGTCACGCGCTGCAATTGCGCAGCGCTGCTGCAGCCCTATTCTTACACTCGATCCTCGCTCATCCTCTCCCACTTCCGCTCATGCCAACACACTTAATCATAAAAGTCGAAAAGAAATCTCTTCTGAATCTGAATGATGGTGACTATCAAAAATCACAATCGAACTTCGCCCATCCGTCCACTACTGTCCACTACTCTTTCAGTAGTGTTGCTGCTGTTGCTGTTGCTGTTGTTGTTGTTGTTGCTGTTGCTGTTGTTGTTGCATATGGCCCATCCCGACTGGCGACGGAGAATGATGGTGACCACTGTTGTTGCTGTGGTTACTATTGTTGTTGTTGTACGGTGACGTGGACTGACTCGGATAACCACCGACGCTACTGTGATTACTGTTGCTATTACTATTCACCACCGCACTGTGATAGAACGGATGAAGATGCTGCGACGAGGATGCTCGCTGCTGCTGCTGTTGTTGATGATGTTGTTGTTGCAACTTTCGGCTATATTCACTCTCACTACCATTGCCCATTTGAATCTGGTTCGAATTATCGTCCAGATAGGAGCATTGTTGCTGCTGCTGCTGCTGTTGTTGATGATGATGATGGTGACTACCGTTGGAAATCGCCTGACCGCCGCCGCCGCCGCCCTTTGAAGGCTATGTGGCCCAACCTTCCGATATTCTGGGTCTTTTATGTGCATTGTTGGAGCCCACCGGTGAGTCGTAGTCGGGCAGATGACCACTGACGTTTATGTGTCTGATGTCCACCGGTGAGGGTGCGTTGGTGGGTGTGACCGAGCCTGCAAAGAGAGGGGAACCTAGGGTTACTTTCATTTGACCTGTTCACTGGGGTGGTTTTCAGGGAATTCATTGATTCTTGATTCGGATCTGTGGTTCCCGTTCGTGAGTTTTTCGAGGAAGTTCTGATTATGGTATATGTAATTCCTTAATTCTTTCAGATCGCAGCAAGCCGTGCTTCGAAACTGACGTGTTTTGTTTTTTGCTGCGTCGTTTTCGCGGAAAAAATCAAACAAAAATTCGTAATTTAACTTGAGCTAACAGTGAAATCATAAAATCTCCGCGAAAATTGTGTAAGCCGTAGTGAATATAATCAATTCCCTCTCGAAATATGTGAGTGTCGGTAGTATTTCCCCGTTTTTTGTTTGTTTCTGTGCTTCGCCCCCGCACCCGGAAGAAGAGTTAAATCAGCTTAGTTTTGGTTATTAGTGGTAATATTGTGACACTCGGGCATAATTTATTAGTTTAGAGGGTTTTTGCGCTTTGTCGCGAGTGAATCGATGATTATTAGCAATTTTGAAGCTCGATATAAAGTCGCCACATAACGGGGATTTGCATTATTGGCAGAGTATGGAGTGAAAAAAAGAAGACTAGTGCAATGCAGAGAACGGCCATTTGCTGGTCAGAAGCAGCAAACGAAAACAACGCGCATGGGCGGGTGAAAAGCTTGCACATAATTTTAGGTGCATTCACCACGGGGTGTACAGAGTTTTGTTATGCAGGTTGCATATCTAGCGGGCGGTTTAGTAACGTTAATTGTTGCGCATATTTAATCGCGAGTGCATGAAATTAATCACGAATCAACGTCGAAAATTTTTATTTTTACGAATGAACAAGATAGTGTGATTGAGGAGGTGGACATGGGTGAGATGTATCTAACTATATAACAAAAATCTTATTTTCAAAAAATACTAAATACGTGCCTGGTTTGGAAATTTTAAATTTACAAATATGGAAGTGTGTTGCAGTGCCCTTATCCAAATGATATCGGTAATGTTTACATGCGGGGCTTATTGTATGTGAAAGTAACCTCGGAATGGGCGTGACTCTCCAGACATTCTGAAATGGGTTGCTGGATCTGCAGTAGAGCTATCACTTTCTAGCTCCCGGATTAAAGCTGCTTCTAATGGTCACTTAAATGATTGTTGTAAACAGATTTCTTCCATAATACCATTGCCGGCCGATGGGTGTTAGATTGGACACACACACACACACACACACACACACACACACACACACACACACACACACACACACACACACACACACACACACACACACACACACACACACACACACACACACACACACACACACACACACACACACACACACACACACACACACACACACACACACACACACACACACACACACACACACACACACACACACACACACACACACACAAATGTAATTCCTTAATTCTTTCAGCCTATTTTTCAAACCGCCACTAAAAAGCATCAATTTCAGCTAACGAATTTGATAGCAATGATTCCAACTTCAGTAAACATGCATGAGTGTTTGCGTAGGAACGTTTCTATTTCTTAAAAGTGAATTTTCAAATTTTCAAAAACCTGTACCGATGAACGGGTTTGTCAAATTCCTTAAACTTTTATGACAGGATAGCTTAAGTTTCACTGGGAGAATGACGGTTTGTAAGCCAAAAGTAATTCCAATTCCAAAATATGTGCTACCATTTTCATAGCCTTATACACTGAAGTTTTATTAAACGCGGTTTTTTGTACGCGGTCGGCGTAAAAAAAATCGCGTTATTTCAAAAAATGACGTAAAAAATCGCGTTATTTCAAAAAACGACGTAAAAAAACCGCGTTATTTCAAAAAACGACGTAAAAAAAGTCAAGGAAATAAAAAAATAGAGGTGGGTTATATTAGGGATACAACCGGAAGGCTAACGTAGGACCGCGTTGGTGTGTCCATTCTTATGAAATGTTCTACATACTGAGCCATTGCTTACGTTTGCCAGTTCAGGCTTAGTGAAACATCTCTGCCGAATTTACCACTCACGACTTAATGCTTGAGACAATCCAAAATGAACTATTTTTGATCATATACAATGGTTGTTTAGGATAAATCACAAACATTTCACTTAAACACGCTCTTTTATTGTAAAATTTAATTGGTCGTCCTGAAAAGGACGGTGGTTATGATACGCGTTAGAAACTAATTTATATTTTCAGCTTATTTGACCAGCAGGATACCATCATGTGCTGTACTCAATACAGCATGGTAGTTTATTAAACTCCTCGTCGCAGTGAATGGCGGACGGCAAGATACTTGGGATGGTTCTAGTAATCTAGTTGTCACAAACATCGTTTTCCGCTGGGAGGTGCCCAGCTCCGGTTTCGGAAGCGGGTGCCACCCGCGTGAATTATCGATTTTTACGACCCTTTGCCAAGGCAATAGGTCGAGCGGGGAAACTTGCAAACCTTTGCAGCGCTTCTTTTTGGTTTGTAAATGAGCAAGCGCAGGCGATAATTTGCGAGCTAGACGCGTAATCGCGAGAAAATGGACGAGATAGAAAAAATCTTCGTAACAGGAGAGCGAAAAACACAACCGTACGTGCCGCTCGAACTTGAAAATCCCAATGAAATCATTTTGGTTCGAATCGTGTGCTTTATACTGGCGTTGATAGCATTGCCTACAGAGAAGAGAGGCACGAGAATGCAGTACGAAGCAAATTTCATAAGAGAGGACGGGCTTCAGTTATAAAACCAGACAGCAGAACAAAGCAAAATAAATTTGCAACTGAGAGGGGAGACTATGGCTGTATTAAACATGGAATGAGACCTAATGAAATAAAAAGAAGAAGACAATTGGAACCATTTGTCACCCGTTTTTTGAGCACCCGGAAAGGGAAAACCATATTTTCAACCGGTTCATATGCAGATTTGTATGGGAGCAAAAGTAGGTAATTTTTAAGTAAAAAGTTGAACCACTTATACTAATAGCACTTAATTGAAAATTTAATCAAAAACATTTGTAAGTTTTCCTGATCAAACGGTGTATAAATGTAGTCATTCTGTTCAGTCAAACAAGAGTTATTAGCGTTCAAAAACCTTTCACTTTTGCGTAACGCTCTCATTTTTCAAAATTTTGAAATGACACCCGGTATAGAAAAGAGAAACGTAGTCCTACGTTAAAATTATATTTCATATTCAAATTGAAAGAACGTGAACACTGTTACTAATACAAACTACTTGGGAAAGTCTATTCTATTTCTCAAAATGGTGTTTCCTAAGCGAGCCCTCCGCGTCCTATCTGTAATACTGTAATACAAGCTTGTCATGCTTGTCAGCCATGGTCAGCTTGAGATATCACCACTTCTCTGCGTTGGCATTTCCTCCAAATACTGTGCTACATAACTAGATTCAAGCGTCAGCCCAAGCCAGGTCCAAAGCCGGTATGGAATTGAAACTCAAAATTTCGTATGTTTTTTTACAAAGACAGCAAACAATTTTTGTGGAATTTATAAAATAAAAGTACATATAATAAACTGTAAACAACAATTTTTCTTGTTCTAAACAGTATTGTTCAGAGGCTAAATTGGGAAATGTACAATCAACGCCAACAATCAAATTTTTTTCACGTCTATTGTGACTTGACTGTTTTTAAGGTTGTTTTTTTAAATAACGCGGTTTTCTTACGTCGTTTTTTGAAATAACGGACCGGGTAAAAAAAACCGCGTGGTAAAATATCTTTTCCAAATGAGTTGCCGTTCTCATTAAAAATGTTGAGAATATAAAATACAGTCATTTGACATTATCACATTAGTTCCAAATTGCGCCGCAAATATGGCGCCGCAATCTAAATTGCCAAATCGTGCTCTAGGAAGGTGCTGTCTTTAGCAAAGATGTTAATTGTATATAATAAAGGCATTCAAAATAATCACGTTAGATCCAGATCGTACCTCAGAGATGGCGCTGCCATATTTGAGGCATAATTTAGAACTAATATGACAATGTCAAAAGACGACGAGTGACATACTGAGAAAGTTACCCCATGACTGCATTTCTCTAGCGCCTCATTTGGAAAAGATAGACTGCAGCGCCATCTCTGCGGCATGATTTGGAACAGATATGATAATATCAAAAGACGACAAACAACATACTGAAAAAGTTAGCCTAAGATGGCATTTCTCTAGCGCCTCATTTGGAAAAGATAGACTGCAGCGCCATCTCTGCGGCATGATTTGGAACAGATATGATAATATCAAAAGACGACAAACAACATACTGAGAAAGTTAGCCTAAGACGGCATTTCTATAGCGTTTCTTTTGGAAACGATAGACTGCAGCGCCATCTCTGCGGCAGGATTTGGAACAGATATGATAATATCAAAAGACGACGAATGAGATACTGAGAAACTTTGTCGAAGACGGCAAATCTCTAGCGCTTAATTTAGAAAAGATAGACTGCAGCGCCATCTCTGCGGCATGATTTGGAACCGATATGATGATGTCAAAAGACGACGAATGACACTGAGAAATTTTGCCGAAGACGAAAACTCTCTATAACTACTCTGGACTGTTTTGCTCACACATTGAATTAACAACCTCTATCCATTTGTAGCAGATTCCCGGTGGCCAATGTAACTGGAACCATGATTTTCCATCACCAATACATTTTTATGACCATATCCTTTCAATATGAATATGACATATAATTTTTATTTCCTTGACTTTTTTTACGTCGTTTTTTGAAATAGCGCGGATTTTTTACGTCGTTTTTTGAAATAACGCGGTTTTTTACGCGGTACCATTACCGTCGTAAAAAAGAACTTCAGGGTAAACGGATGGTGCCCACTGGCTTTCTTTTATTGTTATTCATTCAAAGGTAAACAAACTTCATGCGAAATAGAGATCTAAGTAATCCGGATATGAAAGTACAGTTCTGGAAGAAATAAAGTGCTCACTCAAAACTGAATTTATCATCGCATCGAAACGTTCTTAAATTTGGTTATATGCTCTCGCTTATTTCTTGTCTTAATTGTAATTATCTTTTATACTTTATTCATACAATTAGACTTTTATATTGATATTTTAAAAAATATACCGAAACTGAGTTGATTTTCAACTGGGAGAAAAAAAGTGCTCATTTCCACCTAGTTATATTTTACCGTGTATTGTTCGTTCCCAGTCGCTGAGGCTGACATTTCTTCTCATGATTGTTACATGTGGTATGTACCAGAAGATTTTTTGCGTGTAACGCTAGTGACAGCGGAACATGCCAACGTCAATGCAGAGTAAAACCGTGACAATTCCCCCGAGTGAAAGACTACAATTTATTATTCTAATTAGTGATTAATTTTCTATTCTGCGCCCCTAAAGCTAAAGCCGTGAAAAAATTGTACGTTGTTATCCGAAGTGAAACAAATCTAGTTTAATTGTAAGTACGGATATCAATTTGAATTGTATTGAACCTAATTGCTAAAACCGAACATATAGATCCTACGATTAAAACTAAGGCAGTGGGCATTGGGGAAAGAAAGCCAACGCCACATCCAGAATAATAACACCAAATTTATGAGAAGTTATCCTAATTGTTCTATTGTAGCTTAAAGCATACACACAACGAAAGAGTGTTGCTCGTTAAGAGTTGGTAATCCTAACCCACCAGAAGGTATGGAAGAAATTCGAACAATATGGAAGTGCGGCAGAAAAATCTGATCGTGGGAGGAAGCGTCTTACATGCGAGAGGCAAGAAGATGTTCATCAACAACGAGCCGAGCTATACGTGAGAACTTGAATCTAAAGTTATCCGAAAGTCAACAAAATCAAACGATAAAGATTTGCTGAACGCCCGTTGAATGCAAGTGGTGTGGTCTGATGAGAGCTAATTCGAATTATTTGGCAAGAAACAGCGCCCTCGTCTGTATTCGGATGAAGTCGGGAGAACGCTTGTTGGAGCAGAACGTACAGATAAATTACGAATCATGGTGGAGGAAGTATTATGTTGTGGATGTGCTTCGCGTGGTCCGGCGTGAGAAATCTCGTGCTGATAATCAACGAAAATTTGGAGGAATCGCTGCTTTACAGGGGGCTCGAGGAAAACTCATTTTTCAGCAGGACAATGACCCAAACCACACAGCTTGGAGCTCAACTGCGTTCTTCGAAGTAAATCGCATTAAACTGTCAGAATGGCGAACATTTGTGGTCGATTTTTGGACAGGATGATGTGGGGGAAACGATGAACGAAACCAAACTTTTCGCAGCTTTAAATGAAGCCTGGCAGAACATCGATGAAGCATTCCTCCATAACCTCGTCGAAATCATGCCAAGACGGCTACAAGCAGCGAATCAGGCGAAAGGTGGGCATACTAAATACTGAAATCTTATTTTTTTATTACAGTTCCTCTTGCACTTTATTTTTTCCAATCAATACCAGAAGAAGTTCAATGAAAGTTAACATATATATTTTCAGTTGTAGAATTTTATTCATTTCTATGCATGAATAAAGGGTGTCCACAGTTATAATGATTTCAACGAAATTTTGGGTGAAATGACCTCAGCGTGTATTGTTTACACTGCGTGAGTTTCATTGTGAAATGTGTCGTAGTTTAGAAAATGGAGTCGAAGGGACAGCAAGTGCGCGAGAACATTTTGCACACGCTCGTCGACAACCCACTTCTTTCGCACTGAGCCATCGGAAAGATGTTGAAAATTCACCAGTCTACAGTGTCTCGTGTCATAAAACGTTTCGGAGAACGTTTAACTGTCGATCGGAAGAAGGTGAGTGGTAGAAAAAAGTGTTCCGTACTGTGTGAAGGATCACAAGCGAGTGGTTGCTGCCTTTAAACGCAAACCCAACTGTTCCGTTCGGGATGTCGCGAAAATGCTGCACTTGACCAAAAGTTTCGTGCCGAAAGCCAAGAAACGAGCCGGGCTCCGTTCATTCAAAGTTCAGAAAGCTCCAAACCGCAATGAAAAACAGAATAGGACAGCTTAAACACGTGCGCGTAAGCTGTACACACAAATGTTGACGAAACCACACTGCTGCATCATGGACGATGAAACACACGTAAAGGGGACTTTAAATTCCCGGCAACCAGTATGTTACTGCGAAAGACAAGTTCGATGTTCCAGAGTCTCTCAGGAAACAGCAAGTGTCAAAGTTCCCCATGAAATGCATGATTTGACAGGGGATTTGTTCGTTTGGTAAACAGAGCAAGCCTTTCGTGACAACTTCAACTGTAAATGGTCAAGTATACATGAATGAATGCCTGAAAAAACGACTGCTTCCGTTTCTCAAAACACACAACGTTCCTACAATTTTTTGGCCGGACCTAGCCTCTTGTCACTACTCCAAGGATGTTCGGACAAGACGAATGGTGTCAACTTCGTGCCGAAGGATTTTAATCCCCCAAACTCTCCAGAGTTGCAGCCAATTGAAAAATATTGTGCTATAATCAAGCACGAACATCGCAAGCATCCTAAAGTTGTCACTACAGAACAGGAAATGTTGAAGTCCTGGTTGAGAGCGGAAAAAAATGTCGGTTCAAGCGTTGTACAAAATCTTATGCGTGGTATTAAGAAGAAAATTCGGGTTTTTGGATTTGGTAAAGAAATACAGTGAAATAAAAATACCTAAACCCAGATTATACATTGTATTTTATTCCCTCAATATGTCATGACGATTTAGGATTGGCTCAATGCCTTAGAACCCCATTGGTCCCAAGTACACCATAGAGTACCCCATTGTTTCGCATTTCGGCACTAGAATCTTTGTTTTAGTTTTGATTGGCATTATTATGACAGAATATTTTAAGGTTTATTCGTCGGGTGTGATGTTTTGAGGGGTGATTCATTAAGCTTGGGGCCGATGCGCTGGTACTTGAAGGGCCAAATACTATATCCATTTTCATCTTGACTACCAAGCCCCTGGTAACATTGTGGAACATTTAAATAGCACTATCTTAGCTTTCAATGTAATTATAGATTTCATTTATAAAAAAAGAAAAAAATTAAAATACGTGTTGACGAAGAACTTAGTGATGAGTATAAGAGCCATTGTTTAGAATTCTTCGGATCATAGGTCGGATTCTAAAAATCAAACCGTTTTTGGATATCACCCTCAGCTAGCTCCAAGAGCGGCAATCTTAGTGCGTGGAATAGTAAACATAGTTCTAATTACAGAATTCATCAAAAGAGACATAGTTGCGGTCATGATGGAGGTGCCGACAACTCAAGGAAAAACGGAAATATATGTCACCTCCCCACGGGCGGATCCCCCCACAAAGGCGTTTTCTTTCGTTCTGTAAGCACCCAAACAAAATAAGGTGTTTATAATTGGTTGTGATGCAAGTGCTCATCACACTATATGCGCTAGTACGGGCATCAACAAGAGAGGTGAGTACCTTAGAGAGTATAACGTTTGCATTAAAAAAAATGGACTTTTTTTGGATGAAAAAAGCTGAGACAGATAATTGCTTTTGATAAATTTCCCATGGAAGGTAATTATTTAAGCTTACTTGCAAAAAAAAGTCTACGCCCTTGCGAGCGGCCTTCCGGCAGTTAGCCGGAACATTCGCCATGGCGGACGAAAACATGCGTGTTTTTGAGTTCTTTCTTCGTTTTATTTATCAATTTCTCCTCAGTTTTCGCGACAAAATTGTTGGAGTAGATCTTACGCTTCAGGTTGGCCCAGAAATTCTCGATGGAACGCAGGGCGGGTTCGCCGACTTGCGTACCACATCGATATTCAGCCGCTCCATCTCCTCCAACGATCGCTTCGAGTAGTGGGCCGCGGCCATAACACCGCGTCTTCGCCCTTATGGTATTTCTTTATGAACGACGCAACTTCCGGCAGACATTTCGTACTATAAATTTCCCCGTTCGCAGCCAGTCCAGAGCGAAAGAAGATCGGCTTTGACATCCCCTTCTTGTTGATGTTCAGCCACAGCAGCACCTTCTTGGGGAACTTGGTGTGTGAAATGAACTTCACCTCGGAGCTCACTTCCTTCGTGGGGGAAGTAAAATACGAAGCGCCCTGCCAGTCGTTGCCATCCAGGGTTAGATGGGTCTCGTCGTCCATCACCACCGCCACGTCGCGATTCACCGGAAAAATCGAGTTGACCATCTTATTCAGCCGCTGCCGCTGCGTCATTGCCTGCAGCTCCGAAACCAGTGGACGCGACTTCCGCTTCCTGACATGTATGTTCATGTTCGCCAGGTACTTTTTCACTGTTTGTCCGGTAGAACAGACCTCCCGACCAAGCGCACGCAGAGATGTAGCAACTTTTCCCTCGGTCTTCCTCTTCAGCATCCTTTGGAGCTTCTTGTCGCTCAGGGTCTTCGGCCGTCCGGAACCGGGCTTTCTTTCGGTGCTCTGATTGTTGTCTAATAGTTCCAAGATGTTGTAGATGCCGGAACGGTCGTATCCGGCGTCCACAAAGTGCCGATGTCCGTTTTCGACGCGGCAGGGTGCCGTTCTTTGAACGCGCACATTTCTGAACGGAGTTGCTTCACTGTTTTTGCCATCACGGTTAGAGTTCGACTGACAGAGCTGTCAAATTTTGTCTGCTGACAAAATGATGTTACTATGATTGATGCTGCATGGGTAGTTTCGTCAGTGCGGGTAAAGGTAAACCCATGAATAATCGGCAATTTTTGTCCATTTTTTTAAATGCAAACGTTATTGCAAGTATCTCCCATCAGATCGTCACTGGAGTTGGGAGTAACGGGTGGCAACTGAAATTTTGGAATTTCTTTCTCAAGCTGTCAAAAAAAGACAAGCATACTTGAAGAAGATCTGATTCGGTGAAATTAAAGATACTGTCAATTGTTGAAAAAAAAATTAGTGAACATTTGAAAACGGCCCGTAATCAGCTGTTCGGCGAAGCTTCCGTTTGATGTCGGAATAGGAGCGTTGTACGGCCTTCATGTCAACTTTGCGAATGTATCTCTTGATTGTACCAATCAACTGTTTGTAATTCGTGGCTCTTTTTTGTACACCAAAGAGCTCGAAGAAATATTCGATTGGGCAACACTGAGGCAGATCGGTCGGGTTGTGGTTTTTGGGTACAAATGGGATCGATTCAGGAACGATTGTTTGTTTTTTTTTTGCGTAATACGATGACGTTTTATCCGGCGAAAATACGTGGTGTCCATCTGCATGATTTTTTTGTAGAAACATGATCAACATTTTCTTGATTGATAGCCTAACCCCAGAGTTTGGCAGTTACTTAGTTAGGCTGCACGAAGAAACTACGAAGTTTTGAATTTACTCCAGCCATTAGGGTCTGTGCAGACTTTTCTGCAACCGATTTAGCTGCTTCTGTCCAAGATTTTCGAAATTTGTCTATAGTTGTAGCTTGTTGTTTATAATGAGAGAGTTCTCTCTTCACGAGAGCCAAATACCGCTCGATAGGTCGCAACTCCGGGCTGTTTGGTGGATTCGCCGCTTTCGGTACAACGTGGACTCCATTCGCTTTATACCATTCCAAAACATCTTTGGCGTATACAAAAAACATGCCAAATCAGGCCAGAATAGCGAGGGAGCATCATGGCTGTGTAGGAATGGTAACAATCGCTTCTTTAGGCTTTCTTCACGGTATATTTCCTTGTTTACCGTTCCGGTAGTTATGAAGCTTTGGCTTGCTCGACCACAGCTGCATATTGCCTGCCAAACCAGATATTTTTTGAGAAACTTGGCCTTTTTCTTCGTCCTGAAATGCTCCTCGACGCCGTTCCGTTGCATGGCAGTATAATAAGACATTCCGGGATGCTGCTTAAAGTTATATGGTTAGTTATCCAACACATAAGTTTCATCGTCCATTATCACGCAACTTCGTCAAATATTCACGATACAACTTGCGAGCCCGGGTGTTAGCCATCACATTCTGTTTATCATTACGGTTCGGTACAGTTTTCACCTTGAACGACTTCATACCTTGCCGGTGCTTGGAAGTATGCACGAAAGTTGGGGACATTTTTATTTTTCTAGCCACAGTACGTACCAAAAGATCTGGTCTCTTCTGCAATACTTGCTTCTCCTTCACGTCCTTCTGGTGGTTCCTGAGATCCGTTTTGTTCCGCTCTCAGCCTTTCTGGCTGTTGTCAAACGTGTATCGAAATATTTAAGAACGTTATGAACAGTGCTTGCAGGAAAATCAAGTTTGTTTTTTGCCAGTTTTCTTCCTGACAGATCCGGATTTTCATTGCGACCGCACACAATTGCTTTTCGCACTTGCTCTTCTTTCGACACCATCTTCGATCTAAAGGCTTGTAGTATCACCAAAAACTGATTTTACACAATGAACAGACATACGTTCATTAGTTTTCGAAATATTTCACGGCTTGATGAAGTATTTCCAGAGATATACGTATTTAGGGGTGTCCAGATTTTGTCGCGAACAAGCCTTAGGCCACTTTTATATATGCACCTTGACTAAGGAATGTATCGAAAATAAGCTATCCACGTACATTTGCGTTGTACACGTGTATTTGTGATGGTTTTGATGTGTTCATCATAGCATTCTGTGCGTTTGACTGTCATCGTATGTTTGTTTACTAATTTGCACGTTTTAATTCGTCGTTTTTAAAATGTCACGCATTGAAAAATACGTGGAAATGAAGATTTTGGACACATGGCTACGTGAAAAGGGTGTAACTAAGCGACAATTGGCGAAGCGCTTTGGAATTCTTCACGCGAGTGTAAAATCCATCATGACCAAGTTTGGAGAACACTGTTCTTTGGATGAACTGCCAGGAAGAGGCAGAAAACCCGGATCTTCCAACTCTAAACTGGATCAAAAAGTGATAGCTCTAATTCGGAAGAACAAATCAATGAATCAGCGTCGGAATGATTCAATGTATCAAGAAACGGAACAACTTGAAGACCTACAAGAAGCAGAAAATCGTCAAACAAAGTGCAGAACAGAAGCAACGCGCAGCAACAAGGGCCCGGAAATTGTATTCGCGAATTTTGCAGCGACCGGATGCATGTACTTTGATGGACGACGGGACCTATGTCAAAGAGGACTCCAAAACCCTTCCTGCAGGTCCACAATATATACAATGCCCTACCAACAGCAACCCCCCGTAATCTCCACTTTACACTACCGGAAATCTATCGATCTGAGGAAATCTATCGATCTGAGTGTAGAAGAGGTTGCTGCTTTTATATCAGAAGCATAGTACCCCTCGATTGTTTTCGCTGGATTTAGCGTCGGCGCATTACGCCAAAATAACTCTCAATTGGCTAACGGAAAAGGGTATAGATTTAGTTGGGAAATACATCAATCGACCAAATTGCCCTCATCTTCGGCCCATCGAACGCTTCTGGGCGATTACGAAGAGGGCCTTCAAAAAGACTGATAAAGCAATAGAGAATATGTAGGAGTTCAAAAAAAATTTGGGCTAAGGCGTCCAAAAAATGTGTTTTATCACATTTATCACTTGTCCGGAGCTTGATGAAAAGTGTTCGATCAAAAATTCGCAAATTTGTGAAAGAATAATATTAATTTGACACGGTCTTCATAATGATCAAGTTCAGTCCCGTACAATAAAGAATCATCCATTTGTTTGAATAAGACATCATTTTTTTATATGATTTAAAAGAAAAATATGTGGATTACTTATTTTCGATACAGTCCTTATGTGGCTGGATGTAAGAGCTTGTGTATAAAACATAACGTGCATAGCAACATAGTATTTTCGACGCTATTCAAGCCAAAAGCAAAGTTATTGGACGACACAAAGCGGAGATTGATCCTTGAATTGGAGGATCGGTTGAAGTAACCGAAATTACATAGAGAATCAATACGGGAGAAATAGTGATAAAAAAAATTCCTGAAGAAAGGTGAGCAATGTGGAATCAGGAAGAAGACGACGGACAACTCCAAAATTTCCAATCGAGTACGGAACCGTCATACAGCTTGGTGAGACTGAAATGTTCAATCCTTCAGAAATAAAGCAGGAACTTAACCTTCCCATGGCGAAGAGACGTGTGCACAAATTTTCAGAGGATTTGGAAAGGTTTACGCGAGAAAAGCCAAAAAACCTAACCTCACCTCGAAGCAGTTCCAAGCGAGATTGGATTTTTACAAGCAGTACACGGATTGGAAGGCAGAATGGGACGAAGTAATTTTATTTCCGACGAAAAAAGTTTAATTTCGATGGTCCTGATTGTTGCGCTTATTATTGGCATGATTTTCGCTATTAGACAGTGCTCTCATTCCATTTACTGAGCATACTATGGACAACACCTACATCTTTCAACAAGATAACGCTACTATTCACGTGAGTAAGAAATCCTTGTTATGGTTTTCCGAAAGAAACATGCAGGTTATAAATTGGCTAGGTCGTAGTTCGGACCTGAAAAGTGTCTCTGGGGGATCCTGGCGAGACGGCCAAGTTACAGCCAACAGTGTACAGTGTTGGACGACAATTTGGAATAGTTCGTGAGCTATGCGTAAGAGAAAAATCCATCGCAAACATTGAAAAACTTCATTGATTCAATGCCAAAACGAATTTATGAAACAATTCTGAAAAATTAAAACAAACCAAATCCTAATTTCTGTTATTTCTTGATTTGAATCAGGTTGTAAAAATAAAATTTGATATGCGCTTATATAATATATATTTCTACCCGAAAAATTTGTTTTCTTCTCTAAAACGCTGCAATTATCTTTTTATTTGAATGCCTTTTTTCATGTGTAGCAAACGTGTGTGTCTACAATCCAACGCCCACCGTCCGGCAGTGTTTTTATGGAAGAAAAATGTTTGCAGTTAAACGAACTGTTGTCGACTCAACAAACATTTTTATCCCGGGAGTTGGAAGGTGATAGCTCTGTTGGGTTCCAGTGACCCATTTCAGAATGCCTGGTGACTCACGTCCATTCCGAGGCCACTTTCACGTACAACAAGCCCCGCATAGACACATTACAAACATCATATGGATATAGGTCCTGTGCTTACACTTCCATCATCAAATCTTATTGTTTTGAGGATGGCACGTATTTAGCAGCATCGTTCAAATTTAGTCATAATCAGATAGATCTCACCGGAAATTGTTGCTGATGTACAGTCTTAATTTGGACGGCTTCCCTGTGATGCTAAATGATGCATTTGTGTCTCTACATAAATCAGTTTTTTATTTACAATGTTTTTGACAATGTTATGGAGTATTAACATTTAAGCCAAAAAATTCATCAAAAATGTGCGAAATGAAAATAGCACCACCCTGTATTCAAGGACCCTGTCTGTCACTTGACAGGTATTTGTTTTGTTGCACAAAGTTCTTTCAGAGTCTACTTCAAATAGTAGTGATCTTCGATTATTTTTTCCTGCAATTTATCGACCATGGGTCGATCAAAGCATCTTACGTTCGAGGAGAAGGTAAAAATCAAGGCGTACTATGATGCATGTCTCTCTAATAGAGATATCGACCGGAAAATCTTCCGATCACACACTGCTGTCGGTAACTTCTTGAAAAATTGTGATAGAGAACGTGGAAGGAAATGTAAGCATACATCGAAGGGTTCCCGTATTTGTAGAATCGCAATGAACGAGAAAAGAACAGCATCGCAAATCCGCGCGGAGATGGAGCTTCCGGTTACCACACGTCGAGTAGCGAGAACTTGGAGTGACGTTAAAGGCTGGGAACGGCACAAGCTGAAACAAATTGGCAGAAAAGTACATTTCCTGGACCGATGAATGGAAAAACGTGCTATTTTCGGATGAAAAGAAGTTTAACCTTGACGGTCCGGATGGCGAAGCTTGAAAGGTTTGGAATTAATGGAACACTTCTAAATTGGCTCCATTCCTGTTTGATTGGTCGTCACTCGTGAGTGACGACCTCAGCTCCTCAGCAACATTTCCAATCACGTCAGGTATTCCGCAAGCCAACAATTATTTCAACAATGTCAACGCAGTACTGGCTGGGCCGAAACTTTCTTTTTCGGACGACTTCAAGGTTTACCTCAATATTCGCTCAGGCGCTGACACCCATTTTCTGCGACAACAGTTGGATGCCTTCGCCGATTGGTACCAAAGGCATCGTATGATCGCAAATCGAGAAAAATGCTCGATATTTACGTTTTCTCGATTGAAGAATCTAAAAGTTGATAATTTGTGAACAAAAACTACGGTAACCAGTGGGACTTGAACCCACAATTTCTCACTAACTAGGTGGGTGCAATACCAATAAAACAAAGTCAAGTCGTAGCCTACTACCGTAACTGATTTGCAAACGTTCTATTTTTAACACACGTTCTTTCATCGACTACTACTGAGAAGGGAGGGCGAAACAGACACACACGATTGAAGCATGTGAAATATTCTGGATTTGTTCTTAAAATATTTATTTTAATTTCATCCCTAAGAGAGATGTCCAAAAATTCTAAAATGGTTTCCTTAAACACAAATCCAGCTTATAAATGGTGTTTTTCTCTTCATAATTTCCACAGTTTTCAAAAAGTTCATATTGAATTATATAGCCCGACATATCGACATAAAGTCGAAGTTGCTTCATATCGAGTGATGAATGTACAAGTGTACAATTTTGAGCTATTGTATTGAAAAAAGATATGCCTAAAACACATGGGCCCTTTTCAAAAGCAATAGAGCTCTAGACCGTCGAAAAGTACATAATTGCGGATACCGAAGCAAAGTGCGGAGGTTTATCTAAATCGAGCATATTTTTGTCCATATTTGTGAGATTTTTCCTGGAAGCTCGCTTGTCAGGTGTCATTTTTCCGCTCCTCGCATCCTCCGTCTTACTAGATCGATTTACCACCCACTCAACTTTATCTTGGATATGGTGATAGCAAGTTTCGCCTTGACTCCAGCAGCCATTCCAGAACACCCCCCCATTCCATTCGAGTTTCAATCCATTCTAAAGAGTTCTTTCCACCAATTTTTCTGCGAATCACCGCCCCCGAGACAACTCACCTGGCGTCGGCGTCAGGTGCCCCGTCGACGAAGGCCTCGAATGTATCAGATGCGAATGGTTCAAACTGCTACCGAGCGTCACGGACGAATTACTGTGACCCACCGAGGCTGCCATCGACGTCACCGTGAGCTGATTGTTGTTCTGACCACCACCGTTGTTACCCCCGGGACCGCCACCTCCTCCTCCTCCTCCTCCTCCTCCACCACTGAGATTACTGTGATGGTGGTGATGGTGGTGGGACGACGTTTGGTGTTCCCGCGGTGGCGAAATCGGTTCGGCCTTGATCTTCACCGACAGCGGCGAAGTCGACGGCGGAGGTGTACTATTCGGAACGGCCAGGTGCTGCAAACCGCTGCTGAAAAATATTCTGAGTAAGTGTGAGCAATTTTAATTTTGACACCAACTACCGAAAGAAATAAAAAAGAATATATAAGAGTAAAAGAGAATAGTGCAAGCATGTTGCGGAAGGATGGGGGACGGGTTGTTAAAGGTGAATGGTTAGGGTTCCAAAAGAAAAATTAGAAAGCGGCCAAAAGCGTTCTACTGTGCTCTGTCAGTTACCTCGAGTGCTGTCCGAGTGAGTTCATGGCATTTTGCGCCGCGTGGGCATTGCTGGCTGCGGCACCCCACGACGCAATCATGCTCAGGTCGGAATTGATCGAGAAGTCCTGCGCCCCGAACGACCCGAGCGTGGTCGTGTAGTTCGATAGGCCCGGAATGGGCGTCTGTAGGGCTACGACCGGGGTGTTCAGATTGGACGCCTGCTGCCGTGAGTGTTGCTGCAAGTGGAACGGAAGGGTAGTTAACTATCAGGATTTTGGTTGTTGTCCGGAGTTGGAATATGTTCTTACCTCTACGTACGAAAGATCGTCGGTGTTGATGGTTGGATTCATTGGCGTCGGTATCACGACCCGCAGGTGGGACGATCTCGCATTTGAACTGCCCGGCGAACCTTGCTTGATCGTTTGATGTTGCACTAAAGTTGGAAAAATGAAAGGGAGAGAAGCTGCAACTTGAGGTTTCGCAAGTCTTATTGCAAATTGGATCTGCTGTGCTTGTAAGTGGTGAGTTAACAACGTTGTTGGCAATACAGGTCAAACAGAACTTGCAAAAAAATAGAGTTAGTTACGGAGCTAATTCAAACTGAGGAAATTGATATTTTGTAAAACAATTCAAGATCGCATAGAAGGCGACAAAAATTGGGCCATATTGTCGCTCACGTTCTAATCGTATTTTTCGACCGAATAAAAATTATACGTGATTTTATCTGAAAATATCTGAATCTGAATAATAATGCAAATAAAAAATCGACGAAGAGAAATCGATCACTGCAGTTACGTCCCTAACGATACTAAGGGCGAGATTTATGCTTTTTTTCATCTTCTGTCCTAGTCGGACGGAAACAAATAGTGGAGCAAAGCACAGCATCTTTGAAAACGCCTGAAAAATCATATTCGGTAAATTCGGACTAGAACGATGGTGGAAGCGATTCGGCAGGCATTATTAGGAGACGGAGTTCTTTCGCCTGCATTATATGCTGGTTACATCCCGACCTTATAACATCTCTATTATATAGCTGAGAAAGCAGTTTGAAAAGCGCTTCAATGGGATGACTTTTCGTTCTGGCGGCACTTCACGCCATGAGGGCCTGTTCATAAACCATGTAGACTCATTTTTGACAATCTCAACCCCCCCCGTTCCCCCTTTTCTCCATGCATTTTTTTTAAATTTTGTATGGAGCGTAGACTTTGGTAACCAAACCTCCTCCCCCACCACCCCCCCCCCCCCCCGACGTCAATAAGAATGACCTGGAACTCCGATGCACAACAAGCTTGACTGCCTGGCTGAGAATAACATGATTTGGCAGGTGCTATCATACTAAAGGGTGTTTCGATCAAAATCCTTTCATCGTGTATTAAAAAATTTTGCACACCCCTCGTTTTGAAGATGTGTGCGTGTAGCATCATGCCTCTATTTTGATTTTGAAATTAGCACTTCAGTTATCAAAATGTCGTCTAGGGAAGAGAAGCAACGCATCAAAATTTGGCACGTGCACGTTGTTCGGTGAACGTTTGTCAACAGCCAGGAAAGCTGGATCGGGGGGACATCGAAAGCCGGAGGCCACAGCGACGACAAAAAGAGTTGCCCGCTGTTTCGTGCGGAACCCCAACCTCTCCATCCGAGATGCCGTAAAGAAGCTGGGAGTGGTGCCTTCAACAGTGGATAGAGCTAAAAAACAAGCTGGACTGTCGACTTACAAGAAAGTGGTGACTTCAAATCACGACGATAAACAAAACACGTCGGCCAAAGCACGATCGCGAAAGTTCTACACGACGATAGTGACGAAGTTTGATTGTGTGGTACAGGACGATGAAACTTACGTCAAGGCAGACTTTAAACAGCTTCCTGGACAGGAATTTTATACGGCAACCGGACGGTGAAAGGTGGTAGATATTTTCAAGCACATTAAACTGTCAAAGTTCGCGAAGAAATATCTGGTGTGGCAGGCCATCTGGACCTGTGGCTTGAAGAGCAACGTTTACATTGCGACTGGAATCTTCAACCAGAAAATTTATCTGAGCGAGTGCCTACAAAAACGTCTACTGCCTTTCCTGAAGCGACACAATTGTTCCTTTCCATTTTGGCCGGGTTTGGCATCTTGCCATTACGGAATAAAGGCCATGTAGTGGTATGCTGCCAACAACGTTCAAGTGGTGCCCAAGGACAAGAACCCTCCCAACACGCCAGAGCTCCGCCCAATCGAACAATATTGGGCCATCTTCAAGCGAAACCTTAAGAAGACTCAAGAAACTGTTGTGAGCGAGAAACAGTTCAAGGCAAACTGGCGTTCTGTGGCGAATAAAGTGGACAAGGTGACTGTACAAAATCTTATGACAGGTGTTAAACGAAAGACCCGGCAATTCGCATTCGGTAAAAAGGAAGCTTAGCCGAATATTTCTCCTGTATTTCTCCAGCATACCACAGCCGAACAAGCTGTGCCGTGTCTCTTTTGTCGTAACTTTTGTCCACTTCACGTCGAGCAGTAATAAGGAGTGCAAAGTGAAATACTGTTCAATCCCAAACTGCTCTCCAGTTAGACCGAGTTGTTTCCTGGTAGAGTACAACATAATAATTGAATTGCTCATCAAGTCCAGTGAATTGTTAGCTATTGTTGTCGAATATTGCCTCGCAACGTGTGCGTCTATGTCTCACCGTAAAGAGGAGATTGTTATATGGGGTGGTGAGCCCGGTTTTTGGCACTAGCTATCCGTTTTTTTTTTTGCCTTATTATTATTTTTCCTGCTGCATGGTATATGTAACACATTTTTTTTTTTTTTGTATTTAAATGGATTGATGAAGGCTTTTATTTTATTGTGCATAATTATGAAACCTCCTGAGGACAAATTTACACGAATTAAGCATTACCATCCGTACCCAAGGTAACCTTGGGTTATTTTCTTTTTCGGCCCAAAGATAAATGATTGAAAACTCTCGACATTTCGAGAGAATTGCTGCGTACGCATCCTGGTGTCTCGATACATAAAGGGAGATTGAATAGACTGCATGTAGCAGTGCCAAACTATGAAATAGCAAATAACAGTATCGAGTGCCCTTGCGAGATGTGTAGATGGCGTTGTGTCCGACGGGAGTCTGACTGTCAAGGACTTGAAACGAGCTCCTGTTTGCTTTAAAAACTCTATCTATCTATTGTGGTGCGAATCTTCATTCTGTGCAGGAGTCTTCAAGTCTAAAAAATCAACCCGATAAAGTGCAGCATTCCAACTCTGGACGCTCCAAGCAGACTTCGATTTCTCTTGAATCTTAAACTCTACTCTCGTGAAATGAAAGCAGCATATTGTGGAAGAGTGTTAATTCTACCATATGGAGTAGCTGGATATAGTGGGATTCTCGTGATTGGCGTTTGGAGTCATTGTTTGCAGGTGGTTTTTGGGTCCTAATCGTAAATTATTCGAGATTTCGAATATTCTGATATTAATTGAAAAACCCCATTAACTGTTTACATATATTTTTTTAATATTCTTATTTGTATTTCAGAGGTTTGATAATTTTGAATAACAATCATTAACATATATGTTCCAAATTTTTAGTATAATGAATGCTTTAAATTGGTACTTGTTCGTTGTTCACCATTTCGTGGTGCGTTAAAGTGTTAGATGTACCATCGGTTACTAGATGCTTACTAACTAGAAAAACAGGACTTATCCCTTATCAAAGGAATGATTTTTAGTCCTTGTATTTATTGTATAACTTGTTAAGTGACAAGACCAGAAAAGAATTAACAGTTTAAAGCCCCGTGTCCGAGATAAATCATTTCCATCATTTTTTACTAATTAACATAGAAACATGACGAGTTTTCTGAAGTGGAATCGTTTATCAAACCTGTAGTCTTTGATTATAGCCAATTATAGAAGTCGAGTCGACCGTCACTTTGCTCGACAGATCTATTTTGTTATTACAGATGTCGAGATCGACGAAATTTTGTCGAGTTGGTCGACTGAATCGACCACTCGGAAACTAGTGACTGATCTGTCACTTTTTTTCGAGTAAGAGTTTGTTTTGATACGCGTTTTTCATCGGTTAGTGATAATTGACTGAGCGAGGCAAGAAATACACTAAACTTTTATTTTATTTGTAGGAAAATTAACAGAAAAACAATTGACTTCTAGCCAAAAATGTCTTGTCCTTTTAAAATCAAAATAAATTATTATCAGTTTGAACGGCTCATCGAACTGATAAAAATGAATGTGGACATCGCCACATTGAGGCGTGGAGCCTTTTGAGGCCTGCAGCCTGCAAAATAATGCCAGCAAATAATGCTAAACAGAAATGGAAGGAAATTGACCAAGAGCTCATTAGGACCACCAATGCGCCTTGGGCCGGAATAACAAAAATTAAATTTTTTTTCTCGTTTGTGATCCTAACATTGGCTCTCAAGCCCAGTCGGTTGACTCAGAATAACAGCGAACATTCGCGACAAACGCAACCCAGCTACGCCTCTGCTACTGGTGCTGCACAATTGTGACCCAGTTACCGATGCAGTTGCCATATGATCACCACACTAGCGAAGGCCTGGAGCACAACAATAGGCACAAATGAAAGCGAAAGTGCCATCCGCAACTGTGGTGGTACCTACGATCAACAACAGATGTAGTAATGCTTGAGACTGTATCTATCTATCTAATCGCCGAGTACGGAGAGTCGACGGCAGTTCTCGTGCTAATGGAACGAACGAAAAAACATCGCATGAGTGCGATTGGTGGTCTGCTGATGACGACGGAGCTTCAGATGTGTTCTAATTGAGATATTCAACCGGTGGGCGAGCCGGGCGTGATCCAATTTGTGCTTATACAATTATGTGTTAGAATTAGGAAATATATGTCTTAGAATTAGGAAATATACGTGTTAG
>JAHHFK020004051.1:310000-412102 GCA_024533555.2 Aedes koreicus | reverse complement strand
GAGGTGTTGGTAGACAAAACAGTTTTTGAATGTAGTTTTATCAACACAGCCGGGAGGAATGCTATACGGCTAGAATAAAACTTAAATTGTTACTTGGGATGACCATAATGACATTCATTGCTCATGAAACCATATAAGAATATGGTAAATACCATCTTCCAAACCGTTGCCATTGTACTATGAGAACTAAGACACAAACTCATGTCTGAATTACATTTCCGAGGTTTCCATCACACCTCGTTTGAGGTTTTGAGAGATTTGATCGATAAAGAAACTTCCATAAAGTTTTGCTTGAGAAGCACATTTGTTTAATGAATTCATGGTGTCAATAGCTTCAGTATCGACGCGCATAAATTGGTAATAACTAGATAATAATTCCTCTTCTGAATCATCTTTGAAATAGATATCGACGCTAGTCCACATATTAATTAATAATTTTCCCGAAAATTACCTTGAAGCGCAACTTTGTAACAGCGTCCCTATGATCGCAGCAAGCTGTGCTTTGAAAATGACGTGTTTTGCTTTTGCTGCGTCGTTTTCGCGGAAATAAAATTAAAAAATGTTCCTCGAACTAACCAAAATAAATGGTGAAATGGTGTGAAATAGTAGTTTAGAGTCACTTTGTGAAGGACATTGTGAATGGAATCCCTCTCATAGTGTGTTATGGTCGTGTTTGTTGAGATGGATTGTTTTTCCCATTTTTTTGTGTTTTTGGTGACCCATCCGGACGAACTTTCCACAATCAGATAAGGAACATTGGTGAGGTCGTTTTATATTATGAAAAATATACCTTAACTATATACAAAAATTTCCATTTTTGATTCTGGAAGTGTAGAAAACTCTTCACATATCCATTAGATGTGTGAAGATTTTCATGCAGGGCTTATTGTATCAGAAGATGTCCTCAGAATGTACGTGTATGAACAGGCGTTCTTGAATTGGGGCATTGGATTTTCAATAGAGCTGTCACCTTCAATCTCCAGGGCAAAAAATGTTTGCACATAGTGATCACATATTAGTAACTGAAGAAATGCAGACAATTTTCTTGCATAAAAGCACTGCCGGCCAGTTGGAGATTGATTGTAAACACACACACACACACACACACACACACACACACACACACACACACACACACACACACACACACACACACACACACACACACACACACACACACACACACAAAACTTTGGAACAGCGTCCCTATGACGTTTTCTGAACAACAAAAACATTTGTGTAATTCACAAAACAAGAAAAAAATGTAAACACTACTTCTTTGACTGTCGAAAATGACAGTCGAAAATGAAGTCCTGAATTACTGCATGGTGTAATATTTCAACCATATTTTGAAAAATTTCAACACTACAGTTAACAGTCGAGTTCGGTTGCCGACTCGTCAGATTCAGTCGGCTTCTGTAATGAGTAATTTTTCAAAGCTCGACAGTGACAAGTGTCGAATCGAGCTGCTCGAATCGACTACTCAAATTAACCCCTACATCTGAATTTTGGATAGATTTCAATTTAGCCTGAATCTGGCATCACAACATGGAACAAGTGCCCACGAGCCAATACAAAGACAAACGAAACAACTTCTTGCGCCCATGGAAGAAACTCAGCCGTGAACACAACTCAACTATTATAACGAAAAATTTTGTGTTGGTATAACTGGGATTATGGGTTGACATAAATTCAGAAAACGTTTAGAGAAGTATTTGATGCTAATGTGTAACCATAGACTAACTCTAAGACCAGTAGGTCCCGAACAAATACGATTTTTTTCTTGGCTCAGTCAGTACTAGCAGATCGGTCCCAAGCTCGGTCCCAAGCTTATTAATACGCCCCTCATAATGAACTCACACGAACACACTCTCAAATAATCTGTCAAAACAACACGGCAAATCCAAAACAAAGGCGCAAATATGTATAGTTAGGTGCTTGTTTCAAGGTGTACTTCGGACTGGGGGGTTCTACAACAGTGAACCAATTCCAAATCGCTAGTTGCATATTGATTGTTGGTATAATGCAGCCCGCGTGAAAAGTAATTGCAGGCCATTTTCATGACATTTTTAGTATTCTTGCAAGCAGCTCGATATTATCGAATAACCGTGCAAAAAATCCGTGAAAAAAAGGATTCGGTGCGCATGTTTTTGGGAAAGAAAACTAGTCCCAGGTAGCTCTCATTTTAACGGTTCGTTTTTAGAATAATCTTTTGATGGCATGTTGTTCATCCCCCGCCGAACTTTGATGTACTTCCTTATAGCATGATTTAATATTCAATGATTCAATGATATTGCGTATCATAGTGCGATCTGTTTGATGTTGCATCACATGGGAAAGCGTAAACGTATTGATGGCTTCTCATCTGGTTCAACAAGACATCATTGTGTTCGTGAGCAGCCTAATCTGAATTAGCTTACGCAACGAGTTCGGCATTTCAATGACAGCAGTAGCATATTGATGCATAGCAGTGCTACCAGAATGGAGGATAATAAATAGCACGCTATAGTTCATGAATTGTCGAATTCAGAGTTGGACATTTTGAATTATTGGAAAATAATGGTCTGGTACGTGAAGGGGCTGACAAAATCGGGGAATTACTATTTATATATTGCAAATGTTGCACCAAAATAGATAAATAGATAAATAAGCGTCTCTGCGTTCAGCTTTTTGTAGTCTATCGAGTTGATGAGACGTCGTTAGCAAATAAATGTTGCTTAATACAGTACACCAACCATTTATTACAATATCTATTCCCCTTATTTCCTCTTAAAAAAGCGCATTTTTTTTTTCAGATCTTAACAAAGACGATATGGGGAAGAATAATGGGACTAATTCCAATTGCTTATGAGATTAAAGTTTGAATCTCCATCGGTCCTCAAACTCGATGTTTTTAACGTATTCTTGTATTCCATTGAAATAAACCACCCACACTTGTGAGTGGCCCCAACAGCATCCTTACTGTTGGTTTAAATCGGTCCTCAAACTTGATGTTTTAAACTTATTCTTGTATTCTGTTGAAATTTACCATCCACACTTGTGAGTGGCCCCAACAGCATCCTTACTGTTGGTCTATATCGGTCCTCAAACTCGATGTTATAACAGATTTTTGTATTCTGGTTAAATAAACCGTCCACACTTGTGAGTGGTCCCAACAGCATTCCTACTGTTGGTTTAAATCGGTCCTCAAAGTCGGTGTTTTTAACATATTCTTGTATTCCATTGAAATAAACCACCCACACTGGTGAGTGGCCTCAACAGCATCCTTATTGTTGGTTTAAATCGGTCCGCAAACTCGATGTTTTAAACTTATTCTTGTATTCTGTTGAAATTTACCATCCACACTTGTGAGTGGCCCCAACAGCATCCTTACTGTTGGTCTATCCGTCCACACTTGTGAGTGGCCCCAACAGCATTCCTACAGTTGGTTTAAATCGGTCCTCAAAGTCGATGTTTTTAACATATTCTTGTATTCCATTGAAATAAACCACCCACACTGGTGAGTGGCCTCAAAAGCATCCTTATTGTTGGTTTAAATCGGTCCGCAAACTCGATGTTTTAAACTTATTCTTGTATTCTGTTGAAATAAACCACCCACACTGGTGAGTGGCCCCAATAGCATCCTTACTGTTGGTTTAAACCGGTCCTCAAACTCGATGTTATAACATATTTTTTGTATTCTGGTGAAATGAACCATCCACACTTACCTTGTGATCAAAAAGTTCCGGTAATTTGAAAAAAAACGCATTTATTTCAATTTTTAATTGATATCTTTATTATCGCCTTCAAAGTACTCGCCATTAGAGGCAACACACATATGCCAGCGCTTTATCCAATCATCCATACATTTTTTATAGGCCGATGAATGTATGGCTTTCAGTTCTTCCAGCGAATTCTTTTTTATCGCATCAATCGATTCAAAACGCCTACCTCTGAGCGGAATTTTCAGTTTTGGGAAGAGAAAGAAGTCGCACGGGGCAAGGTCTGGTGAATATGGTGCTTGTTTGATGGTATTGGTGGAGTTCTTGGCCAAAAATTCACAAATAGTGAGCGCGGTGTGTGATGGAGCGTTATCGTGGTGTAAAATCCACGAATTATTGCGCCACAATTCTGGCCTCTTCTTTCGAATTGCCTCACGCAAACGTCTCATAACTTGTAAATAATACTCTTTGTTAACCGTTCGACCTTCTGGAAGGAATTCAGAATGGACGACACCGCGAAAATCAAAGAAAACGGTCAGTAAAACTTTAATTTTGGAGCGACTTTGTCGTGATTTTTTTGGTTTCGGCTCATCTTCGGCGCGCCATTCGGACGATTGTTGACTTGTGAGCATATCAAATTCATATACCCACGTTTCATCACCAGTTATGATGCGTTCCATGAATGTGGGATCGCTATCTGCGTTCGCAATCATCTGTTTAGCGACCTCAACTCGATGCTGTTTTTGCAAAAAATTCAGCTCTTTTGGAACAAGTCGTGCTTCAATGCGTTTCATGCCCAGAATTTCCGTCAAAATGTGTTCGGTCGATCCAAATGAGATATCAAGGAGTGCAGCTATCTCCCGAATGCTAATTGAGCGGTTTTCCATAACTAAATTCTTCACGGAATCGATGTTTTCATCGGTAGTTGAGGTCGATGGTCGTCCAGAACGCGGCATGTCACTCACGCTTTCACGGCCTTCTTTAAAGTCTTTGTGCCAAACAAATGTACGATTTTGTGACATAGAGTCCTCACCAAAGGCTTTTTGCAACATTCTGAGCGTTTCCGCTGCAGAAAATCCGTTTGCAACACAAAATTTCACACAAACGCGTTGTTCCAATTTTTTATCCATGGTAAAAATCGCCGAGCGTCTATTTTTCGACTAACAAAAGCAGTTGTCAAAACAAAAGTAATGGATAATTTGCTCTCACACTTTGACAGAATATCAGAACTAGTGTTGCCATCTTACACTAAAAAGATTTTACCGAAAAAATAAAGGCGGCCTTTTTAAATTGAAAATTACCGGAACTTTTTGATCACAAGGTAAACCGGTCCTCAAACTTGATGTTATAACATATTTTTTGTGTTCTGGTGAAATGAACCATCCACACTGGTGACTGGCCCCAATACCGTCCCTACTGTTGGTTTATATCGGTCCTCAAACTCGATGTTTCTAACGTATTCTTGTATTTCATTGAAATAAACCACCCACACTTGTGAGTGGCCCCAACAGCATCCTTACTGTTGGTTTAAATCGGTGCCAAAATTTGAATAACTTTAATGTGCATTTCTGTACAGAGAATAAATTGGGAACATAGTTAAATATCTTATTCGCTGCCGACGTCAGTTGAATTCGGCACACCGTTTACCAAAATGGATCCCGCAGCAAACCTAACATCCCAGTGATTTCTCGTGGAAGTGCAGAGGTGTTCTCGGCTTCCAATAAAGCAAGTATCACGTCAACATATTCCTACCCATTCCCTACTTGACCTGCATTCGGGCGAGGCCGGCGCCGGTATTGCCTTGGTTTGGGATCACCAGTTTTTACACATTGACGATGTATGCTGTTCCCAAGCATCATCTGTTGCTTCTCTGTGTAATAACAGCTGATCTGGCAATAACAGAGTAGCAACCTCGGGCGGTCAATCATGCGCATGCTCATGCTCAGAATCGGACTCTGACTCATCTGATGAAGATGATTCTACGGTGGTACATGCACCCGGATCCTCAAAAAAGAAACGTTCTTTTCCGCAAGTGCGCCGTAAGAAAACTGAAGTCACCTACATAATATTGCAAAATTTTCAGGCTACTGGGGAAGAAATCATCGAAGGCTGCTCCAATTCCTGGCAGCAGTTATAAACGCTACTTCTCGAGCCTCTCAGAAGGAAACCAACCTCTTAGAAGCTTAGTTTCTGCCTTGCTTCCGGCAATCATCCGAAATCACACCTTATGCAATTGACTGCCTCATGGCCCCTCCTAGCATCGATCATAACTTTCGATGGAGATAATTCATAGAACCAAGTCGGAGATAAGATTACTGTACTACGAAACAGCACTTCTATCTGAAAACAGTTGAGCTACTATGATCAAACAGCACAATAATCCAATAGCAAAATTACTCATCAATAATATCGGAAGTAGAGACCTTCATCATGACAGTTTTCTTTAGATAACGTAGGGTTTCCCTACAAAAAAAAACTAGTTTTTTGCTCTAACTATTTTATTTCAAATTTGCCAACATAAAAAGATAAAACTTTTGACGTATAAATCTTCCCGATATTTCTTACCATTGGTGAGTAATTTACGATTTTCTTTTAAAATTACGCCTTTTTCAAAATGTTTAGTTTTTCAGTTTTTAGATATAATAAGAAATAACAAAAATCCTTTCAAATGCTGTTGAGAAATAATTGTTTTGTCTGCCTCAACCAGAGGGATCAACATTTGAAAAAGGCCTATTTTGTTAACACAAACCATAATAACTTACGATAGCGACAATTTCAGCATACCAAAAGTTGTATCTTTTCTTGCTCTAGAATCAATGGGAAGACAATTTTGCTTAAACATTTTAAATAAAAAAGTAACAGCAAAATAACTGATTTTTATAGAGACACCCTAAGCTAAGTAGGAAATATTGCTCTAATTCGGTCATTTCAAAAGCTACAGAAAAATGTATGCAATCAAAGTTGCTTAAAATTGTCTAATCTACAACTTTTCCGAAGGATATATTCCTTTATTTCTGCTAATGAAAAAGTTAGATTTTCGATTTCACTGAAAATAAGGTTTGTATTTGTATTTAAAATAATTCATCTGACAATGGGTAGTCTTAATGAATAAAATTTAACTAATAAACTAGTAAAAACACGTTTCTCTTAAAAGCTAGTTCAATGCCGTTCTTATCCGATTCGCGAAACGTCCAGATGGTTCATTAAACTCGAATAGCTCTTCGACTGCAGTAAACGCACGAATACATGCTGAAATCGGTTCATTGTATCCAAACACAGTCCGGTGAAAAATTGGTTGCAGCAACGTAGAGTTCCGTAGGGTTCTGTTCGGTACCCTAAAGTTCAACATAGAAAGTAGTTCGGGGGCATCAGCTTCACCATTCAACAGTTTAGCAATAAACAACGACTGCTGTATTTTTCGACGTCGTTCAAGCGTGTCCAAACCTAGTAGTCGGCATCTATCAGGATACGGTGGCAAGTTGTCAGGATCTCGCCACGGCAAGTTTTTCAGAGCCAAACGAATAAACCGCTTCTGAACTCGTTCGATTCTGAGGCACCACGTGACCTGGTAAGGCTGCCATACCACCGATGCGTTTTCCAAAATTGGACGGACAAGTGCACAGTACAATGACTTCCAGCAATGTGGGTCCGAAAAACCCTTCGCCACCTTGGAAATAAAGCCCAACTGTCGAGTTGCTTTTGATATGATCGCAGAACGGTGTAGTTCGAAAGTCATTTTTGAATCTAGTTGAACACCCAGATCAGTCACACTGGTCACTCTACTGAGAGTATTGCCATCAACGTAGTAGTCAAACAAAATTGGATTTTCCATACGGTGAAATGTGATTACCTGACATTTATCCACGCTAAGTATCAGTTTGTTTCTCTGACACCACTCAGAAAATGAACTCAACGAATTTTGCAAAAGTAAGCAGTCTTCTTGCGTGCGCACCACGATGTACAACTTTAAATCATCTGCATAGACCACTTTGAAACCTTCGCCCAAAATCAGAGCGGCATCATTGAAAAACAAGATAAACAATAGCGGTCCGAGATTGCTACCTTGTGGAACTCCAGACTTGTTAGAAAACGGCCGTGATATACAACCATCTATCTTCACCCGCAACTCACGGTCCGTAAGGTAGGATTCTAACCAATATACCAATTGCGTAGAAACTCCAAGGCGTGACAACTTGTGCAGCAATATTCCATGGTCAATTTTATCAAACGCTGCTTTCAGGTCAGTGTAAACAACATCAACTTGCGCCTTATCCTCCAAACTCGCAATGCACCTCGACGTAAAACTTAACAAGTTGGTGGTAACCGATCGTCCAGGCAAAAATCCGTGTTGATCTGTAGATATGTAGCTTTTTGTAGCATCAAGAACAATTCCACAAACTATTATTTCAAACAACTTCGAAACGGCTGACAAACTCGTTATACCTCGATAGTTAATAACATCGTGGCGATCTCCACGTTTAAAAACAGGTGTCATAAACGATTGCTTCCAGATGCGGGGAAACTTTGCTTGCTGGAGTGAACGATTGAAAATATCACACAATGGTTGTGCTAAAACGGCAATACAATGACAGATTACAACTGCAGGCAAACCATCAGGGCCTGGAACAAACGAACGTTTCAATTTTTTTGCAGCCATTGAGACCATTTCTGGATTTACATCAAAAACTCCAAGATCAACAAAACCAACGGGAACATCACGTATGGCTTCTTCGATTTCCAATATTGAAGCAGGGTTCGTTGCAAATACGGACGCAAAATGCTCAGCAAACAACTGACTAGACTCTGTTGCAGACGCTGCAGTCGTGTCGTTCAAACAAACGTTCGTTGGAATCGTTGCACTTTTTCGTTTGGCATTAACAAACTTCCAAAAACTACGAGGGTTAATTCTCAGACTCATTTGCACACGCAAAACGTAAAATTTATATAGCGTGGCATTCAAAAATCGGTACGCATTGCTGGCTTGTTGAAAATTTCTTTTGTTGCTAGGCGATCGATGACGTCGTAATTTCCGTTGGCACCTGTTACGCGAACGTTTTAAATCCCGTAAATCGAAAGTACTCCATGCAGGTGAAACTGGTGGTTTAATTCTTGGGACGTTATAAACAAACCATTCGTTCAAAACGGAACAGAACGTTTCCGACATCTCATCAATATTATTGCTAGCAGTTATTGCATTCCAGTCAACGGTTTCCAAGTAGTCCGAGAGCGCAACAAAATTAATCATACGAAAGTTCAGCGGTCGCTCCAATTGACTTTCAATGCGTTCGTCACAAAAAACACGCGCAGGTACAGAAATTTCAAGCGGGGGGTGATGAGAGTCAACGGGAAGCAACGAAGTTGAGCATCTATTCTCGTTTGCCACACAATCGGGCAAACAAAACACAAGATCGAGAGTGCGATCGAGGTGATTCCGCACAAGGTTCTTTTGGCTGAGACACAAAAAATCCATACCATCCAAAAGAGTGCTACTGGACAGCGGGAGTTGAGAACCGTCACATTGAAAAATATTATCTATTGAAACCCAACGTATACGTGGTTGATTATAATCACCACACACCAGAATAGCTTCATCAGATGAACATCTTTCGCACAGCTCATTCAAAGAGGAAACTTGGTCCTGTATCCAACCCATTCTCAAAAATTGTCACCTATTTTAACCTCGGGTGAACCGCGAGTAAACGGCCACAATTTTCAAGATCCATACACCATTAAATTATTATACATTACATATGTAAGGCCAATTTTGGAATATTGCAACCTAGTATGGAATCCGTACTGTGCCATACATGAAGAACGCATAGAATCCGCCTAAAAACAATTTCTTTTATATGCCCTAAGGACTGTGTTTCCACTGCCATCTTACGCTGCATGCTTATCAATTTACAGACATTTAAGGAACGCCGCGAATTTGCAATGCTTTTCTACATCAATGACTTTATTTCACAACGTATAAAATCAGAAGTACTACTCTCGCAATTGAACTTTTATACTCCCAACATTCCCAATACTATGCAACACGGAAATTATTCTTAGATAAATCATACAGAACAAATTATGCAAGAAATGGCCCCATAAATCGAATGATGCGCCAGTATAACTTACATTGCGAAATCATTGGCATCACTATGTCTAAGGAACAAGAAAAATCTCGTCTAAAAGACAACAGAAGCATGTAAGTAAAACTTTGTATGTAGTCTACATTGCTTGACGAAATAAATAAATAAATAAATAAAGCTAACGCAATTGAGCCTTCCAAATAAATGAACTAGTAAAAAAAAGGACTGCAACGTCGCAGGCCCGCAACAGCGCTAGTTCCGCCCGATCAGCCGTGCGTCTATCGGAACCATTTCCATTAACCAAATTAAAATCATACCAGTTTAAACTTGCAAACTCATTTAACGAGATCATTAAAAAGCAAAAAATAAAAACCAACACACTAGCGAAAGTCCAACACCACTGTCACACACAAATGGGAAAACCACATTAACGCTCGGCTGCCAAAGCGCAATAAGCTTTTCCCGGGAAATGTGTCTTCTGGGTACCCGCACCTCCATTTGCAGCGCTATCGTCATAGTCTTCTTTTTTTTGTCATCGCCGTCGCCAGGCTTCACGCGCGCTGTGACGCAAATCACGACGAATTGACTCCTGGTAATTTCCCCCTCATCGCTCGTCACTTCCACCCGTTTTAATCTTCCTCTCGCGTTCTCAATGGCACGAAATCAAACAATCCAATCGAAATCAAGGTTCAAGTTCTCTCGCGCTATTTAACTATGATTATTTATTCATGCACCAGCCAATGGCCACGCCGACTGAAAACGTCGGAAAAGGGTTCGACAGGATTATTTCTTTATTGTTATTGTAGCTCTTACTAAAGCCAATTAGGCAAGCTCACTCACACACTTACAAAGGGCACAAAAGACACATCAAATCGGTGAATGGAACAGAACCATGGCCTGCTCCGCTTCCCTCGTAGGTTACGCGTTATGAAACACTTGCATGCTTACTTTTGTTATGGTTATTGTTATTGTGGTTATGCTGATGCGGGCCAATACCTGGACTCGGTCCGGGGCTGGGAGATCCACCGAGGGGTGACGCCGAATGCGGGTATCCGTTGGACATTTCCAGAATTCCACCGGAGGGATACACTGCAATGGGGAAGAGAACAATGGATTAGAACTGGGCAAAGTAAGAACGGAGTGCTCACGAGAAATAATTTCTCCAGTTTTAGTGACGCAACGACCGACGGTGTTGCTCTGCAAGTAATAGCCTTCTCGGAAGTTACTTTTAATTCATGAAGGTCGCAATATACATAATGCAAAGTTTGTGTGACTGATTTAAAACCGTAACTTATCCGGTTCGTTATCCAACGGGAGTTATTTTAGAAAAGTTGGTGGAGGTATGCGTTCCATAATGGAACGCAATTCCATGGAGCCGCATGGTGGCCCACGCCTGATGGAACCCACCTGAATCCGTTTCTGAGCTGGAAGGCCGCGGACTAATACTATTGTGTGCCATCTGGGGACTGCTCTGCATCATACTGGAATCGTTGTACGTCCCAATCACCGGCACCGACACCGGCAGCGAGTAGCTATTGCCGGCCATGTTTACCCGCCCGCTCGCCGACAGCTGCTGGTTCCGTTGCATCATGATCTGAAAGTCCTCGTCGATCTTATTGTACTTGGCTTCGGTGCGCGGCGTGAGCGTGTAGCTATCTTCCGGTTCGGGCGAGTCCGGCGACATGGTGCCATTTTTGTTCTCCTTCTGTGCGTTTACCTGCAACTGTGAAACAGACAGAACCTTACAGGAATTACGACTGCGATATCATGACCCGGGTGGGAGGCACGGTGAGAGCGAGAGAGTGTGTGATAAGCAGCCTCGGTAGTCTCGATGGAAAATATTACCGCACGGGCGCGTACTACAGGACACGCACAGAGCATATACACACACACACGAGCACAGAAACAAACCACACTGCAGTAATGCGATGCAATTGGGCATGGGAACTGAAAGCATAAACCGAGGAAGGTGGTGAGGTCGTAAAGTGCGGATTAACGAGGGGTTGTACAGTCGTAAAGAAGGGATATTAATTCGAGTGCTACGAATTACGGCGTGGACGATGAGGAAGGAAGTCATTTGTTATACATCATTAGGGGGGGTAACATTTTCGAGCTGGGTCTATGAAAGACTTGCATAATTATATTTGAATGTCCGTTCTCAATTTTAATATGTTGATAAGTGTGGACACTTGCAATCAATTATACTGTCAAATAGTTTTGGGACAATGTATAAGCAGCGATGAAACGATCGACAACCCCATGTTTTTCAAGGTTAAATTGATCCATATAAAGAATCGAAAGTGATGCTCAAAACTTCTGAAATGGAACGATCCATTGACGAAAATCGTTAAGGTGACACGGGAGAGAGTCCTTTCTCCATATGAATTATAGGTTAGGTTAATTAAAACTCCACGTTTTTTAGACTAAAAATCAGAAACAAAACAAAACAAACAAGGCTCAAAGTGCTAACCAATGGATGCTCCAGAGGAGCATACGATTATTCAAAATTCCACGCCTGAAGTCTTAACAGTATTTGAGTATTGTGCTCCGAAAACTTCGAAGTGATAGGGATTTGATTCCGTATGTCCTTGAGCACTACTTTTTCTTGAATTTCGTGATGTAAGAACGTCGTTTTACTAGATACTTGAGGTAATTTAAATCGTTTTCAGAGAGGGGTTATTCATAAACCACGTAGACTTTTCTGCGGAGAGGGGGGGCTGACCAAAGTCAACGCTCCATACAAAATTACAAAAAAATGTATGGAGAAAAGTCTACGAGGGGGTGGTGGGGGGGGGATCTGAGATTTTCAAAAATGAGTCTACGTGGTTTATGAACCGGCCCTGAATGTACCAGTCATTATCTCACCAATTCGAGAATTTTGTTTTGGCTAAGGAGTGTATCAAAAAGTAGTTATAAACATTCGACACGTAATTGAGCTTAAACTAGTGGATATTATTTTAGTGTGTATTCGTATTACATTTTCAAAAAACGCCTATTTCGGTCCGTTTCGTTTCAATATCATAGTGTTTTGCAAAATCTCGCGGATTGAACTTGAAAAACGAAAGAAGAATTTGCACACTTGGTGCACTGAAAAGTGTGTAACGTACAATCAGATTGCCAAAGACGTCAAAGTGTATCCAGCAAGTGTAAAACGAATGATTTAAAAGTACGGCGAACAGTACACCCTGCAGGATCTGCCAAGAATTGGACGAAAACCCGGTTCCAGCAATCCCGCATTGGACCAAAAAGTCGTCGATTATATTCCGGAGAACAAATTAGCCTCTACTTGTGATTTGGCCAAAACAACAGGACCAGCATCGGGATGATCCAGCGGATTAGGAAAAGGATTGATTTGATGACATACAGGACGCAGAAGGTACCAAAGCAATCTCCGGAGCAGAAGTGTCTTGCCGAAATAAGGGACCGATAGCTAAACAACCGTACTTTGGACTATGAAACGTACGTTAAAGAAGATTCAAGAACACTTCCAGGACCTCAAGTCTGCACCAAGTCAGTTGTTGAGAGTTTGCCAGTTGCAGATACGACTGTTGCGACGCGAAAATTTGATGAGGAGGTGCTGCTTTGGTAAGTAATTTGCACATATGGCTTGCGATCTTTTTCTACACAAAAGGAACAATAAAGGCTGAAATTTACAGAGGAGTTTGCTTCCACTATATTGGAAGCATAAGATTCCTCCTCTATTCTGGCCGGCATCTGTCCATTATGTGAGATCAACTCTCGCTAGTTTTCTGATAGCAACGTAGATTTCGGTGAAAAATATATCAAATCCCCAGCTGCGACCAATCGAACGCTACTGGGCAATCGGCAACCGGAACCTCAAAAAGGCGGGTGCACTGGCCCACAACATATCAGATTTCAAGAAAAACTGTTCTGCCGCGTTCAGGGAGTGCTCAGAAATCACTGTGCAGAACTTGATGGACGTAATGAAGGCTAGAAATAGTTATTAACATGTTAAAATTACATTCCTTTGAAGCTGTAATAAAATTCATTCCTTTGAAAATTTGGGAATTGTCTTTAGTTTTATACGGTCATTGGTCCATTTCTTGACTAAGACTACTCATAAAAAATCAAGTTTGAGTCGTCGTCGAAAGGCATGTTTCGGCGAAAATCCGATTTTGTCCCCTCCTATAGGGTTCGTCCGGGGCATCTAGATTGTCCCGGAACGGCCAATATGATCATTGGTCCATTTCAAGGCTAAAAGTAGACTACTCACGAAAAATCATGAAGTTTGAGCCATCAAAAGGCATGTTCCGATGAAAATGTGTATCTGACACCGCCTCACGCATCGTGGCAAAAAATGCCCTCTTCCGGTACAGATTCCTCAGGCCAATCGGTTCAAAAAGGGCAGTACTCACCGGAAACTGAAAATTGAGGATTCAACAAGCATTTTGATTGCAAACAGTTCTAACTTTGGTCATATTAACCTTCAGCAATGTGAATTTGAAATCTGGCTCAATATGACCCGAAACACCTTATTCGTAGTTTTCTTTTAACAGCCCTTCAGGAATATCTATTTCATTTCCTCTTGTTGATCACCCGCCCGCCGCGCCCGCCACCCCAACGCCCACCCCACCCGGCCCTCACCCCCACCCGCCAAAACGGGCGCCCTGGTTTAAAAAAACGCAAAACCCCAAGCCCCCCCCCCCCGCCCCAACGCCCCCCCCGCCCCTTTTGTCCCACCACACCAACACCCACAACCCCAAAGCACCCCCCCCCCCCCAAACAAACAAAGGGGGGCCCCCAAAATTAACCCTCAAAAAAACTTCCAAAACACAAAACCAAAAAAAAAAAAACATGTTTTCATTTTTTTAACAAATTTTGAAAGTGTATCCGAACTTATTGAACACCGTGTAAATAATTTGGGTTCGCTGCAGAAACGTAACTTTATATGATTTAGGAAAAGTCAAGAAAATAAAAGCTTCTAGATATTTATTTCAGAAAGTTATAGCATTCTGAAAATCCATTCCGGGTCATATTGACCTCGACACCTAACACCTCTAACGAAACTGGCATTACTTTTTGTTCATGAATTTCTCGAGTGAAGCATCTTCTTTGCCCAAAACTTATGTTGATATGAAAATATGTCCTGCAATGCATAGAACATGACTGTTTTGCTCCTGAACTTCTGATTTCAAAAATCTCAGAGATTATAGAAGAAGCGTCAAACTGCTATTGTGAACAATGACAACTCTTTTTTTTTTTGACTATTTCCTAGAGTTCGATTTTTCGATCAAAACGCGTAGTTAACGAGCACGTGATTTTGGCGTCTAATTTTATTTGACATAATTTTAATTATCACTAGCTGAACCCAGTGCGAGCCTTGCTACGCTTGCAACTACATGATTGAAAATTTAAAAGAACTGGTTTGTTTTAGGAATGAGTTTTGTTAAAATATTTTCGTTATAAAACGTAGACAAGTTTTTAATTTAACCCTCAGACCGTTAGTTTCTGGCATGGTTTTTTTTCTGTGTAGAAGCATTTCATAGACAAAACATTTATCTTCAACTACGCCGTATCCTGTCAGTTTGAACGTATTTTTTTTCCATTTGCTTGATTGGTTCTCGAGTTATGCAAAAAATTGTGTTTCATTTATATGGCAGCCCCTCTTACAGACGAGGAAGGAGTCTCGAACCATCATGAGAACAATTTTTTCACAACAGTAGGGATAATTCTCATGTTTGGTTCAAATTTGTGTTTCACTTGTATGAGAGCCCCTCCTTCCAAAAGGAGGAGGGGTTTCGATCCACTATAGAAACATTTCTTGCCTCCAGAAAACCCCACATGCCAAATTTGGTTCCATTTGCTAGATTAGTTCTTGAATTATGCACAAACTTCTGTTTCATTTGTATGAGAGCCTCCTCTTCCTGAAGGAGGAGGGGTCTCAAACCACCATAGAAACATTTCTTGCCTCCAAAAAGTTCCCACATGCCAAATTTAGTTTCATTTGCTTGATTGGTTCTCGAGTTATGTAGAAATTTGTGTTTCATTTGTATGAGAGCCCCTCCTTCCAGAGGGAGGAGGGGTTTCAAACCACCGTAGAAACATTTCTTGACCCCAAAAACCCTCACATACCAAATTTGGTTCCATTTGCTTGATTAGTTCTCGAGCTATGCAGAAATTTTTGTTTTATTTGTCTGGGAGCCCTCTCCCCCCTGAAAGAGGAGGGGTCCCAAACCACTATAGAAACATTTTTTGCCTTAAAAAACTCCCACATGCTTAGTTTGGCTTCTTTTGCTTGATTAGTTCTCGAGTTATGTAGAAATTTGACTTTCATTAGTATGTGAACCCCCACTTTCAGAGAAGGGGGGGTCTCTAACTATCATAAGAACCTTCCCCGCCGCCGAAAACGCCTCCGTACAGAATTTCACGCCGATTGAGTCAGTAGTTTTCGAGTCAAAAAGGTTCAGACAGACAGACAGACAGAAATTCATTTTTGTATATATAAATAGATTGTGAGATCTATCTGATTATACATTTATTACAAAAATTTTATTTTCAAATTATACAAAATACGTGCCGGTTTGAAAATTTTAAATTTCCAAATCTGAAAGTGCGTTGCAGTACTCATATCCAAAGGATATCGGTGATGTTTTTATGCGGAGTTTATTGTACGTGAAAGCGACCTCGGAATGACCGTGACCATGACCGTTGGATCGTTAACAGAGCTATAACTTTCTAGCTCCCGGAGCTGCTTCCAATGGCCAATTAAAATTAAAATTTGCTGTCAAAATTCCGCTTTTAGAGTTACAGAGGTAATTTGTTCTGGAATTTTGTCCAAATATAACTTTTGTAACTAGGAAAAATATTGAACAGGCATGCTTACGGACACAATGATGATCAAGATCATCCAAACTGTCCTTGAGTTCAGGTCCTGATGTTGTTACATGATCGACAAGGAGGTTTAGAGTTTTTTGACCGTCTTTTTAAGCCGTAAAAGCTGCAAGGAAAATCTTAACACCGTTGCAGATATATTACAGTATTCTCAGAATATCTACGGAACTCCAAAATATTCTTGAGGTTTGATATTGATGTTTTACATGATCAACAAAGCGATTTACGAGGGTTACAACGTACTTATGAGTTGGCAAAGCTCTATGGGACATCATTGCACAATTATAGTCTTATTGCAGTATTCTCAGAATATCTACGGCATTTCAAACTATTCTTGACTTCAGATATTGATGTTTTGCTTGTGGGCAGAACCAGGGATTTTCTATATAAACAGTGTGTCTCACAATAGGTGTCACATTTTTTCAGTCTTGGTTCTTCGTTGATTATACCCGTTTTGAGTGTATTCTTTTGACAGCTTATCGCTGAAGATAAATAAGCGATTCCGTTTGTTTATATTTATCAGCTATCATGGAAGCCATACGGGAGCAAGTTTTAAAAATACATTTGCAAAAGTTTAGACCGTGTCAGATATTCAATAGCCTTAAGCAGTTTGGAGTGAGTAAGCGTTTTGTTTTTCGTTCCTTGACACGGTTCAAGGAAACTGGAAATGTCCATATTCAACACAAAGGAGGTGCCAGACGAACTGCCAGATCGAAGGAAAAAATCAAATGTGTGGGGGAGCGAATAAGACGTGATCCGGCCGTATCTGGCCGTAAATTGCTTCAATGAACAGGCTCCTCAGGCATGATCTGGAATGCAAGCCGTGCAAGAAACAACGGGTTGACGGGTTGACGGTGCGTCAAAAGCATGCCAGGGTCAAAAGAAGCAGATTTTATTTTCGGATGAAAAGCTCTCACTCCTTCCAGGACAGTCATAATCAAGAAAATGATCGTGTGCATGGCAAAAGTCTTGCCAATATTTCAAGAGATAAACTAGCTGTAGAACGCTATCAGATTGAATCAAAAATTAAGGTATGGGACGCCGTTTCACGAAAAGGAAGATTTCCTCTTCTTTTCCTTAGAACCTAACGTAAAAATCAACACTGAATATTACATCGACCAGGTTTTGAAGAACCATCTGCTTCCTCATGCTTCAACGCTGTATGGGAATACACCATATTGTTCCCAGCAGGACTCGCTCCAGCTCCCAAGGCAAAGAAGACACAAGCGTGGTGCGCGGAAAAT
The DNA here is from genome assembly GCA_024533555.2 of Aedes koreicus. Classification (NCBI taxonomy): domain Eukaryota; kingdom Metazoa; phylum Arthropoda; class Insecta; order Diptera; family Culicidae; genus Aedes; species Aedes koreicus. Next base: position 394,228 of record JAHHFK020004051.1, on the reverse strand, counting down.
TTACCCGATTTCGTCACAAGCGAAGAATGGCCTGCATCTTCATCGGATCTCAACCCACTTGGCTCACTTTGTGTGGGGTTATATGCTTCAACATATAGGCCCTACGAAAGGGCTTACTTTAGATCGATTCAAGAACCATTTGGTTGATATTTCGGACCAAATTCCTCAGGAAATCGTGCGTCCCAGGTGCGGTGGGTTTACAAAGCGTTTGCGCAAAGTTATCAAGGAAAAGGGCGAGAGATTCGAATTGAATTCATATGGTTTATTTCTGTAGGATGTATCTTACAAATGAAAAATAAATGCTATGATTTGCTTGATTTGTTTTGCTGTAATCCCATTTTGTTTTAGTGGCACCTATCGTGAGACACCCTGTATATACGTTCAATACTCTAGAAAATTCTAAAAAATGCATTTTTAAAATTCTATACATGTGCAATTATTAGCGAGTCAATTGTCCTGTATCTGACTGTTCATCTTTAAATCAAAATGATAAGAAATTAACCAAAACATCTGCAATTCAACACCGTAAATCTCATTTTTGACCATGTACAGCATCGAGATCTGAGCCCAAAAATAGTATAGAACGTAGATAGTTTGACAACAATGAAATACGGCTATAACGGTGTTATGATGCTCCATGAAGCCTGACAACGCATGTATACGGGCGAGGCATCGTAAATATCCGTGATAATATTGTATAATATTATGATCTGAGCTCAAAAATAGTTTGGAGTACGTAGATATTCTGCGTATTCTGTCATATGCCTAAAAATGTGCAATGATATCTCATGAAGTTTTTCTCACCCATACCGTACAGTGGAACCGCCTTGTTGATTATGTGGAACATCAAGATTTGAACTCAAGGATAGTTTGGAGTACCTTAGGTATTCAAGAAATACTGTAACATGTCTTTTACAGTCTTATGATGTCCCGTGGAACTATATCAATTCATAAGTAAGGTTGAGACATTGTATATAGACTTGTTGATCGTGTAGAACATCAAGATCCTTATTCAAGGATAGTTTGAGGTACCGTAGATATTCTAGAAATACTGTAATATATCTATTACAGAATTATGATATTCCATGGAGTTTTTTCTTTTAATAAGTGCGGTCGAGATATCGTAAATCTCCTTATTGATTATTTAGAACATCAAGATCTTAACTCAAGGATTGTTTTAATGGTTTTTCTATTTGTTTATCAAGCATGTAGACTATACATTCTGTTGAAATACTGTGGTAAAAAATTACCAGCAAATGAGTGTAAAATTGATGAAACACACACACACAGTACTGTAGTTCTACAAGTGTAAGATTCAAGTTCAAACACAAATTTGAACTGAAAGTGATGCTGTATATCGCCGTATCCGAGGGGAAACTCCAAACCATTCTTCGGGCCTAGTAGATTGGCTGTTAACCAAGCAGTGTACGTACCAAAATCAACGTTTGAAGAAAATATTGATTCCGTTTCTTCAACAATATTGCACCGACGGAAACTAAGTGGTTTGGCCAGAAGAAAACACTAAGGTTCTTGGAAAGCAAAGATATCCCATTTGTACTAATAAACCGCAATCTACCATCTTTGCGTCAAAATTTCAGTTCGTTGGTGTAAACAAACAACTGGAGGGCCAAAATTTGTAGACAACTGATTAACCTTATCGAAATCGAAATTCGCTAAATTAATTTGAAACGTTCCCACATCATTCATTAATTTTTAATGTTCCCACCTCATTCATTAATTTTTAATTCGAAGCGAACATCTAATTTTTATTTGAAAAAATCACTTTTATTTTTTTGAAACACAGGGTAAATGTTGGCTTGGACAATGTTGACTATTCTCCGCTCTTTTTTTAGAAACAAAGTGAAGTGAAAATGGTAACCAAGCCTATTCTGAGCAGCCGATTTTCTAACCTTTACTACTATATAATCTTCCATAAATGCACTTTACTGAATATATTAATACGATAACTCTAATTTAAGTTAACAAGATGTTTAGCTTCAACTTGATTACCTTTCAAATAGTGAGCCATTACCTTAGGCCATATTTTTTTCGGAAAATCACATACATTCGAGAATGTTGTTGTTTTTGTTGTTCTTTTTTTTCACACGCAGTTCAAATGAACCGATAGCCACGTAAAAAAGGAACTGCCGACAATAGTTACATTCACTTTGGTGAAGTTTGGTGCTTTATAAACATACTTTCAAGCCGTTCTGGATAACTCCGTCGATTGTAATAGACAGAGCATCACGGAGCAAATAAATGTAAACAAACAAAAGCGTCAGGTGTGTGCATAACGCTTTGCAAATACTCATAAAATGGTGGGCTCTGGACTCCTGGAATTGGTGAAATCCCCAATTTATTTTTAATTTACCCGAATTCTCACATTTTAGTTATCCCCGTTAGTTGCACAATTATGCGAGGTTTATATAAAAAGATTTCAGTGACTTGTGAAATTATTACTCATTGTTTTGATGTAGGAATGTTATCACCTTCGCTTGCAAACGACACAAATGCGATAAAGCCTCCGTAAGAACTACCCCCACGGACATAGCCTTACACCCGGAAAGGTGTTATATCCGAAGTCTTCCTCTGAAACTCTTCCCCCTGCTCGGCACACCTTTACGTCACTTTGGTTTATTCTATCGAAAAGTCGCTGGAATTATACAAGAACCCGTAAGATTGTTTTCCACTTATCTAAGCATCGCCGAGAATACCATGAGTTGAACAAAGTTCCCTTCACGAGGGTGAAAAGTTTTCTCCATTTTTCTGAGCTATAAATGAACCGGGAATCTACGCTGCCACAATTAACTTTTTCCCAAGTGATACAATATTCGTTGTTCGGTGCGATGATTACCACCCCGCATGATGTAAACGTTTTGCAACCGGAGGGGAGGCGGCAGTGGGAGAAGGGAAATATGTAATAATTAAAATACACTTCAAACAACCCGTTCGTCATAACAAATGCTAAGAAAAGTGGAAACAAACGAAAATAAAAACAGAAATCTAACAAACGAAAGGAACTCATGTAACATAGAAGCATCGCGTAGAAGGTTAAGTCGTCGGTTTGTCGCTCGGGATAACAAAGAACAAAGAGAAAGGCAACGCGGCAGCAATAACAAAATCTAACGCAATCATTGCGACACAATACAGGAAAAGAAACAAAAGAAAAATAAGAAGCTGAGCGAGAAGGGTGGTGGGTGGGTGTGTGTGTGTTTGTATGTATGTTACTCAATGCAGTGACTGCAGCAAGGGGGGCGCAAAGGGAAGGTAGTAGTTGTTGTTATTCTTTTGATTCAACTTTGTGGTGGTGCAGGTAATACTTTGCATGTGGAAAACCCAGCAGCGGCACTCCACCTCACACGCAGCACACTCCGGCGTACCTCGATTATGTTCTTGTTCGTCAGCGACTCATGCGGCTCGTTATACTCGGTGTACTTCAGCAGGACCTTGTCCATGTCGGTGCTGGCATACTGGTACAGCTTGTTGGTGCTGCTGAAGATGATTAAGGCTATTTCGCAATCGCACAGCACCGATAGCTCGTACGCCTTCTTCATGACGCCGAATTTGCGCTTGTTGAACGTCACCTGTTGGGGAGAGAAAAGAAAATAGGAGAGATATTAGAATTGCTTTGTTGCTATTATTGAACATTGAAGGCCAATTATGGAATTCGCCGAATGGTTTAATATCTATAAACCGACGGTGGCGCCTTGCCATGGAAATAAAACTTCTAAAGAGGCAATATTGACGACGGCTGTCAGGCACCGGCACCGATCACAGGGAAATTCGTCACGCGTTGGCAGATGATTCCCATAAAATACGCAGTCAACTTGTTTCCTGTCGAACGACGGTAAGTAACTGTTGATGGCATCCGTAGGGTGTTTTGGTAATTTGAGAATTTGTTACTGTCGGAGAAAGTTGAACAATTTCGAGTTGCATTTTCTTCACACTTGAAAAGACGAGCTCATTGGATCATGCTTCCAGGGTTGTTAATAAAAAGAATATCCTCTAATTTTACTTAATAATAAAAGAACCGATTTTTTCCAACAACTATGGAAATGTTTGAACCGATTTAACGATTTTTATTTAAAAAAATAGACACACAGTAGCCTTTGAGAAAGACATAAAAATGAGAAAATCAATGCAATCCAATACACTTTTTGGTAACGCTCATCGCTTTACGTCAATAATGAAGAACGTTTGGTGTCAAGTTGTGTTAAAGGATTTCAAAGGGTAGTTAATAGGAAGAAAGGAAGATTTGCGTAAAGTATTTAAAACGAGTCTTTTGTTAAACTTTTTTTTTCATAAGTTGTAAGAAAATTTCTGATCTGTAAGACCAACAACGCGGGATACGTAAAGCTTTGAAGTACAAAAAAGATAATTGCTTTTAGTTCAGCCAAATTTAAGTTTTTCACGTAAAATTAAAATATATATATATATATATATATATATATATATATATACTTATATCGGATCCACAGGGATATAATGAATCTCCTTCCAACAACAAGATTGAACAATTGGTCAAAAGAGCAAGCTATCCCACATGAGGATGCCCCAATGGGCAGGACAAACTGTTAGCAATGGGGAGTTGGCATTCCCACTCTCCCCATACAGATTGCTTCAATCGGGTGCCCTGATGGTCCCTCCCCATTCCCATGAAATATTTATATAATAGTTTACATATATATTTATGTAAATGAAAAATACTACAAGGGCGGACATTCGTATCTATCGGTCTATCCATCTACAAACCTTTTCAGGATACCTAAAATCAAGAATTTGAAAAATTGCTGCTATCGCTGAAAACGAACGAAAACATGTTGAGGCGCGGAACCACAGAACTCTATACTTTAACATCAACCGAATGAAGATCATATATAATACATATTACATGCTTGTAGTATTTTTCATTTACATAAATATATACACTATTATATAAATATTTCATGAGAATGGGAGGGACCATCAGGGCACCCGGATTGAAGCACTCTGGATGGGGAGAGTGGGAATGCCAACTCCCTATTGCTAACAGTTTGTGAATAGAGGTCGGGCTCTTCTCCTCGCCCTTTGGGGCATCTACATGTTAGATAGCTTGCTCTTATGACGAATTGTTCAATCTGGTTGTTGGAAGGAGATTCTTTATATCCCTGTGGAAACGTATAAGTGATGTTGCCTGTCGATCCACCCAACCCCCTTTTTGGCCCTTCACACAACGGCATGATTAGGATAATCTGTGGTTATTAAAGCTTGATCAAGTCTAACAGAGGGGAGAGCCCATTGCTGTAGGACTTAGTTTCCGTGCTACAATGGGTGGTAGTATATAAAGGGTGTTTCGATCAAAATTTGGTCGACTTAAACTTGACGTATTTCCTTTCATTGTGCATTGCAAAATTTTGCACACTCCTCATTTTGAAGATGTGTGCGTGTAGCATCATGCCTCTATTTTGATTTTGAGATTAGCACTTCTGTTATCAGTTACTCAGTGAGTCATGTTCATGCTCGTATGGGTATTCGAATTTTCATCGGTAGTGACGAAACCCTTAAAGGAGGATAATGATTTTGAAGGGCACGACGATAACGAGAACATGACGACATCTCTAGATCAGAGAGGGGTAATTAGTCAATAATTTTAATTTATCGAGTAACTCGAATCAGCAAACGCTTCCACCTAAAACACATTTAAGTACCGAGATTATAGTTTATTGCCAAAATTTTAACCGTATGAAAAGTGCGGTTAAAATTCAAGAAATTCATAATAAAATTTTGGGTTGCTCATTCCCAACAATTATGGCAACTGAAACCAGTTGGGATCAAAGCGTTAGGAGTGAAGGAGTCTTCGGAAATTCTTAGAACGTGTTTAAAGATGACCGCAATTTGAAAATTTCTGAAAAGAAGTCAGGTGGGGGTGTTTTAATAGCTATTTCTACCAAATTTAATTCAGAAATTATCGATACTTCAAAAGTTAAGGAATTTGAACATGTATGGGTGAAAGTACACATGGCAGGAGAAACCCATGTATTTGTCCTGGCGGTATTTTCCCCCAAAACAACGCTCGCAAAGAAGTATTCGTACATTTTTTTCACATTGCAGACGTACGTAAAGGGTGTCCACGATGAAATTGCCACACTATGAAATTGCTCTAACTTTTTAACCGTTGGGTAGAATTTAATGAAAATTTGGGTGGATTTAGTTAATAGTGCATTATTTACATCCTGCAAGTTTTAAAGTCCTGTGATCAAAACTCGCGGAAATGGAGTCGAAAGAACAGCTCGTGCGTGATAAAATCTTGCGCATTCATCACGAGAACAAGGATCTCTCGCATCGTTCCATCGCTAAAACGTTGGGAATCGCAAATTCCACGGTGTCGCGAGTGATTAAGCGGTTCGAGGAACGGTTGACCACCGATCGGAAGCCCAGAAGTGAAGGAAAAAGTATTCCGTACAACACCAAAAATCACAACCGCGTAGTTGGGGCCGTAGTTCAACCGAAATCCGAACGCCTCCGTTCGGGATGTGGCTAAGAAGCTGCACCTAAGCCGAAGTTTTGTCCAGAAGGCCAAAACTAAGGCTGGGCTTCGAACGTTCAAGGTACAAAAGGCCCCTAATCGCGACGAGAAGCAGAACAAGTCCGCCAAAACCCGTGCCAGGAAGTTGTACCCCAACATGCTGACGAAACTTGAATGCTGCATCATGGACGACGAAACATATGTGAAGGCCGACTTCAAACAGATCCCCGGCAACCTGTTTTTCACGGCCAAGGAAAAGTTCAGCGTTCCGGAGCATGTCCGCACTCAGAAGATGTCCAAATTTGCGAAGAAATTCCCTGGTTTGGCAAGCCATCTGCACGTACGGGAAGCGGAGTGCACCTTTCGTGACCCAGGACACGATGAACGGACAGGTGTACATAAAAGAGTGCCTCCAGAAGCGGCTGCTTCCTCTCCTGAAGGCCCACAACGTCCCAACAATCTTCTGGCCGGATTTGGCCTCATGCCACTACTCCAAGGACGTGCTGAAGTGGTATGCGGACAATAAGGTCAATTTCGTGCCGAAAATGTTCAACCCTCCCAACACTCCGGAGCTCCGCCCCATCGAGAAGTACTGGGCGATTATGAAGCAGCACCTTCTTAAACGACCTAAGGTAGTGAAGACAGTCGAGGAACTGAAGAAAGTATGGGTTTACATGCAAAAAACGATTGATTCACAGGTTGTGCAGAATCTTATGGCCGGGGTTAAGGCCAAGGTGCGGGCATTTGCGTATGGACTGTAAATAAAATACGAGTAAAATGGTAAAATGAAGTTTAGTAGTTATTTCTCAATCCCTGAAAATTTGATGGCAATCGGATGAAAACTCGAATTTTGCGAATCAATTTTGTGTGTGGCAATTTCATCGTGGACACCCTTTATATCCCTGTGGAAACGTAAAATTGATGTTGCCTGTCGATCCACCCAACTCGTTTTTGGCCCTTCATACAATGGCATGATTAGGATAATCAGTGGTTATTAAAGCTTGATTAAGTCTAACAGAGAAGAGAGCCCATTGCTGTCGGACTTAGTTTCCGTGCTACAATGGGTGGTAGTACACATCATACATCATACAAATTAATATATATATCGTTTGCGTTGGACATTCCAGCGCACAGTCCATTCCATACAAAAGGCGGAAAAAAGTCTAAGAATGGATTTTACATAGCTAAGTTATGTATTTCCAAGTGATTTTGGGCCGCTAATTTCAAATATGCTATCCAAATTAACGTATTTGATCACACTTCCGAGATATGGCCTCTTTATGATCCCCTGGAATATCCGGAACATCCGATAAAATGGTAAATTCATTAGTCTCGTCCTAAAGCAATACGATTTTTTTCAAAACCATTTGTTCATAAAATGTAAACATGAAAGCGATGTGGAAAACAATGTGGAGAACAAATCAGGGTGACCAAACAGTGGAGAACAAACCAGGGTGTTCCGGAAGCTCCGGAACATCCGTAACATTTGATAATTCAGCAATTCTATACCAAAGCGATGAAGGGGATTTTAGAATTTCGCAATATTTGGTAGGTTTGTTCTGTTTCGGAAAATGTATGACTCATATTTTATATTTTGTCATTAGGGTGATTCATTTCGAGATAGGGTGGTCCAAAAAACTAGAAAAAAAATGTAGCTTTTAAACCACATTTTGGACCGATTTTCAATTTTTATGTTGAAAGAATGACAAAATGAAAAAAAAAAAATGCGTTAAATAAAGTTTTAAGAAAAAGCAGGACTATAAGAGGATAAAATCTTATAATTTAAATCCATTTTAGAAATTTGTAGTTTTTATTGTTTTGGTGGCGACTCCAATTTTACATTATTCTATTATAAATTTTAAAACTCAAAATCCGGCAAAATGAGCTTATAGTCTGCCCTTTCACTTTATGACTTTACGTCATTCCAACAGGAAATCACCGAATCCTGCATTTTGGGGACGAATTGAATTATTACATATCACACATATTAATGCAATGCAAAGTGATCCCCGAAACTGCCGGAAATTTTTGTTTCAGCAAAACAAAAAGCTTGTCATTGGACTATATAAAATTTACGGTCCAAGAGGATGGAGTTTGAAGTTTTGTCACAACCAAGTACAGGAAAAACGCGATGAAAACGGGGTGGGGGGAATTGACTTGTATTTTTCCTCAATGTTGCGTGACATAATTTATGACCCTTAATGTTGCACGTTGTATTGAGGCTTCTATTTTTTTTCTTTATTAACCTTTTATTTAGCAAAAAATGTTTGTTAAGTTCTCTTTTCACTCCATGATGACTTTCCTAAAACATTTCATTTCCCAGGGAGTAAAAGGAATACCAACCCGGATGTGGTCATTGTGGTCCTGGAAACTTTATGTCATCACCACTGCACTTATTTTTTAGTTCTCATGTTATTTTCAAATCAGAATCTGACCACTTTTCCGGAGGTAATCGGAATATCAACCCGGATGTAGCCAATGTGGTTGTGGAGTTTTTATATCATCACCATTGGACCATTTTGGAATTTTCATGTAATTTGAGGTGTCGCATTTTTTTTTATCTAAGTCAGAAATTGGCCACTTCCCCGGGGGTATCTCCGGAACCAGTTAATCGATCAACTTAATTCAAAAGCGACATATAGGGCTACAGTACTTTCCATTTGACGGATGTTTCATTTGAATCGGTTCAGTAATTGCTTGGGAAACTGAGTTAGAAATTTCGTTACACATATACACTACACAAACACGTTCACACACAGCAATGTGTTCAGTTCATCGAGCTGAGTTCATTCTATGTAACAGTAGGCCTTGGATCAAAGGGCAGTTTTCTAAGATATATATGAATACACTTCATTGTAAGAAAGTAAAATCCGTGGTAATCTACTACAAAATTTATTAATTTACCAAATTTACGGGTTTCCCAGACATTCCAGGACTCTGGCCTCCCGGAAGCGTATTTGCGCAAGACGAAACCCAGATTTTCGGAAAGCTGGCAAACAAATCTTCTAAACAAGTCTATTGTGGAGTATGTGCGCCTGTGTGCTGATATTTGAAAACTTAGTTGGGGTTTTTTTTCGATTTTCCATACATTTTATATGCGAGTAAAAAATCCCGACCATGTAGAATCTATACATACTTTGAAAAGTTGTGGATTTTCAGCGCAATTTTCATCCAATCTTGATTTTTCGACTTTTTTCCGCCTTGGAATCACTGTGCAGTGCTCAGGTGCTTTTTGTGTACAGACTAGAAGTTCACCCAAACAATAATTCACATAATCAGTGGAAAATATCCAGTTGAAATTCACTTAACTTTCATGTGACTCAAGAAGTGAAAAATGCTTTGCAAAATCAAGTGTACCTTATGTGTCCAGTGAAATGTAAATGATTAGTCAAGTAGAAATTCTTTTTCTATGTGATATTCATGTAAAAGTTACTTATTTTAGTATTGGAAAATATCTACATGTGTTTCCAGTAGTAGCTCAGTGAAATATTTTTTCATGGTGGAGTGCCACGTCAATCGAAAACGTGTTTAGGGTTTCTGCGGCATATTTTGTCCGATCACGATCACCGCCATCTCTTGTCCGTGGAGCACGGATCAACCATTTTGAGCTCGGTAGTCTGCTATAGCCCGCCTTTAGAAATAGTTAAATGGAGAGGAGTGATAATCGCAAGGCTACTGTACGTAATTTTCACCAGACGGTCGCCAATAATCCGTCGTAATTCCACCATACATTACAACCCCTGTTACCGAGAGCACGGTTAACCTTCCTAGGATATTGAGGTAAATTCTAACCCATGGCGCAAATTCAATGTACGCTATCTTTTATTATTTTTAAACCAATCGGGCTGAAATTTTCTGACTTTTAATACTTGACGGAATTCTTCATTTTGCATAAAAATATATTTTTTAAATCAGTTTATGGTGGTTGTACGAAAAAAGTGACACATAAGACATTAGGGTCAATGTTTTAGCGGATTTCAACCGTTCGTAGAATTTCGAAATTTTAACGAGTCAATGTCAATTTGAAAAGTTCTGGTCTCAAAATGCATTGGAAGAAAAAAAACTTGTTTCAGTAACATTGTCCCCCGGGAATCTGCTACAAAGGGAAGGAAGCTTTAGTTTGGCTGTGTTAACAGAAATGCATATAAAACGTTTCAGACTCATTGTAGAGAATTGGCGTCTTCAGCAAAGCTTCTCAGTGCGTAACAAACTGTCTTTTGATATTATCACATTAGTTCCAAATACTGCTGCAGAGATGGCGCAGCAGTCTATATTTGCCATATGATGCTCTAGAGAGTTACCGTCTTCGGAAAAATTGTTTGGAATATCAAATTTAGTCATTTTAAATTATCAGATTAGTTACAGATTTTGCCGCACAGATGACGCTGCAATCTATCTTTGTCAAATGAAGCTTTAGAGAGTTGCCGTCTTCGATAAAGTTGTTGAGAATATAAAATTTAGTCGCTTGCCTTTATCAGATTAGTTCCAAATTGCGCCGCAAAGATGGCGCTGCAGTCTATCTTTGCCATATGAGGCTCTAGAGGGTTGCCGTTTTCAGCCAAGTTGTGAAAAATGTAAAATGAAGACATTTGAAATAATCACATTAGTTACAGATCGTACCGCAGAGATGGCACTGCAGCCTATCTTTGCCGAATGAAGCTCTAGAGAACAATGAACAATGTCACAATGAGAGACTTTTCCGAAGATGACAAATCTCTAGAGCTTCATTTGACAACGATAGACTGCAGCGCCATCTCTGCGGCAAGATCATGAACTTATCTGATAATGAAAAACCCGAATTAATACAACGATGGTGAGACTCAACCCTTCTTACACTTCACCAGAATTACGAACTCAAATGTGGCCATATTTTCATATACATATTTTCATCAGAAATTCCAGGAAGATCCAGGAATATTCGATATGTCATACATTTAGTTCATAAAATGAACTATTTGTCAATCCTGAACGTATTGTTCATCGATGTGATTAAAATATTGCCATTAATAGTCTTTAACGACCCGTTTATGTTAGTTATGTAAAAGGGGAAATTACATAAATATTAGAAATTCCGTATAATCAGTCCATAGAATGAATTATACGACAATCCTAAGCGTCAATTTTGATTATCGATTTAGATTCAAGTTGCTTAATAAGCACATGTTCGTTGAAAATTGTGTAGTTATAGTAAATGGAGACTTTGTGTAATTTGCGAATATACTCGTTGCAGTTCAAAACCGGATCACTCGAGCCAATCGATCCTGCTCTAATACTACAGAGTCACAAAGTGAGGCTATTCCGCTGTATGTGCTATACAACGCACCAGATGCAGAACAATAGAATACAAGCGGCATCGATTGGGGTGAGTGGTCTTGTTCGGTTTTTAACTGCAACGAGTATATTTTCATCTCGCAATTATGTGCTCTCAGGTATTGTTTTGGTCATATCTCCATGAGGGATTATCAAATCATAATGAAATTTTGACCAGTTACTTATAACTTCGATTTGGCACCAACAGAACTAAAATCGGTACACAGTCTTTATAATTTCGATTTGGCACCAACAGAACTAAAATCGGTACACAAATAGCTCAGTATGTAAACGAAGACTAAACTGTTTGATTACTATTATAATAGGCCCTCAAGTACTGTTTCGTTTATATCTTCGTAACGAAACGTCCAAATGAAAAAAAAATTAATAGCGTTCGATGGGGATGTTGTAGCTTTCATCTGCCGTCAACTGAACTGAAATCGGTTCACAAATGGCTGAGACGACATATTACATAATGAGACACTTTGCCGAAGACGGCAACTCACTAGCACTTCATTTGGCAGAGATAGGCTGCAGTACCAACTATGAGGCATGATCTGGAACTAATATGATAATGTCAAAAGACGAAAAATTACATACTTAAAAACTTTGACTTAGACGGCAACTCTCTAGCTCTTGATTTGGAAAAGATAGATTGAAGCGCCATCACTACGGCAAGATCAAATCTGATAATGCTGTGAAAGATGGTATTTGTGTGAAAGTTATAACGGTGTTGTTCCCTCATCAGTGTCGAGATTTAAAGAAATGGGCATGAGCGGGAAGTTTTCTATTGGATTTTAAAAGATCAAAATGGACACATCGCTATTGGTAAAATAAAATTTATAACAATGTTTTAAAATCCTCGCATCAAGTACAATTAATTTAATACGGTAATTGAAGTCGGTAAAAAATACCTATAATTGATTATTGACCGCGAAGCGTGTCATGTTGTTCCTGAAATTGAAATGAAATGAAATGAAATGTGCACTGAAAATTAAATTTAGTTTACGTAACAAAATCGGAAGTAAGACTAAGGCTTGTTCGCGACAAAATCTGGACACCCCTAAATACGTATATCTCTGGAAATAGTTAACGCGTGAAATGACTGATGAACGTATGTCTGTTCATTGTTTAAAATCAATTTTTGGTGATACTACAAGCTTTTAGATCGCGTCGATGGCCGAAAGAAGAGCAAGTGCGAAAAGCAATTGTGTGCGGTCGCAATGAAAATCCGGATCTGCCAGTAAGAAAACTTGCAAAAAAGCTTGGTTTTCCTGCAAGCACTGTCCAAAACGATCATAAATCTTTCGATACACGTTTAACAACTGCCAGGAAGGCTGGGAGCGGAACAAAAACGGATCTCAGCAACCACCAAAAGGACGCGAAGGTGAAGCAAATATTGCAGAAGAGACCAGATCTTTCGGTACGTACTGTGGCTAGAAAAATAAAAATGTCCCCAACTTTCGTGCATACTTCCAAGCACCGGCAAGGTATGAAGTCGTTCAAGGTGAAAACTGTACCGAACCGTAATGATAAACAAAATGTGACGGCTAAAACCCGGGCTCGCAAGTTGTATCGCGAAGATTTGACGAAGTTTTCCTGCGTGATAATGGACGATTGTCTTTTTTTGTCTTTTTTTTTTGTCAAAAATCCTAACTTTCTTTTGCCAATATCTACGCAACTATATCGTTTAAAAATAATCGGCTTGACGATTTTTAATGGAGTCTGTTAAAGTGATTTAGAACAAAACTACTGTTTATGGAAGGCAATGTTGCCAGAAATGCTTTTTCTGCATTATAGAAATAAAAATACATTTTTCGTCAAATGAGTATAATTTGATTTGAAAAATTCCAATAACATTGTGTTCCTCAGACTTTTCTACTTAGAAAGAACTCAAAACCTCAAGGTTTTCTGAGCCTTTCCGGAGATACAATTATTAGTCAAAAACTGTTATTTTTTTTGTCTATACCTCCGGATCTATTATGGCTAAAAAAAATCTGCTGTATGATTTATGTAAAATATTGTCCGTTGAATCAAAGAAAAATTCTATTTTTTGGCAGAAGTGTTGCCAAATGTGTCATTTAAAATAATCCAATTTTTTCGTGTTCGTCGGACTTTTTTTCATAAATCACTTAAAAACATTCTGATATGTTGATGAGGTACAACATTTTAAGAGGGAGCACCACCCTGGAAGTTCGTAAAAATCGAATATTTTTTTGATGTGTTCATTTTCCTAGTTCCCAATTCCCGTTAATGTCTACCGTCGGAGAGGTTAACTTCTTCTATTCACCCTGGAAATTAGAAAAAATCTAATATCTTGTTTTGCATTTTTGGGATGCTTTACCTTCCGAAATAAATCTTATCAAAACAAACAAAAAAAAACCTCCGAAATGTTGTGCCAAAACCATTTTTCGATAACTAGGAACTAATTTCAACAATATTTGCTTCGGTCACTAACACGCATCGCTGAACGAAATCGAAATCGAAATCGAACGAAATCGCGTTTATCTCGAAAATATGCCTTTTAAATTGGAGATTGCATTTTTTTTTGCATATCCTCGTCCACTGGCCTTGATCAGCTGGCAACACAAATGAGATGCAGAGGATTTGGGCAAATGGTTACATTCTATTCGCACACAGGTTTCGGGATTTTATCAAGGTAATGTGTCGTCTAATGTCCAATAACTACTGGTTAGGCTCTCATTTCTATCGAATAGGGCTCTCAGACAACAATCAATGCGGCTTTGGTGCAAGTTATCAGGACCACAACCACGTTGTCTGGTATTGCCTCGATTGCGAAAATGCCAGATCGGTTCTTTGCGCATCCCTCCGTGCCCGAGGGAAACCAGAGAAGGAAGACATTAGAGATGTGCTGGGCAAGCTGGACTTGGACTACATGGGGCTAATCTATAAGTTTTTAAAACAAATAGAAGTGATCGTTTGATACCCTCTTAGCTGTCGTTTCAACATTTCCACTTCGTCCCCTCCTTCGTAATTCCGGTTTATTGTATCATTACAGGTTAACGCAATGCCCATTTTGCGCAAGAACAGCAGCAACAACACCGCATCGCCAATATGTTGTTGAAAGTCAACGTTAAAACCCCTACTTTTCCATTCCTATCCTATTGTAAACCCTAAACTCGACCAAGCCGCGAGTTTTTCGGCTCTTCTAAGCTAACGTAGTTACCTATATTCTTATTGTTATCATTGTGAAAATGAAAAAAGAACTAGGCTCCGTTATGCTTATGGAACTTGAGCCTAATAAATAAATAATTAGGAAATAAAACCACTCAGAATATCTTGAGGTTTCAAGTGATTTTTACGTAAAACAAAGTGTGACTCATTTGACGACAAGCACTATTTAATTTTTCAAATGTAAAAAAGCATGTTTGGCAGCACGGCTGACCAAAACTTTTAGTTGTTTAACTGGATTTCTTGAACGATTGCCTTCAAAAAGCATCCAATTGATCGATTTCAGATTTAATATGATTTAGGAGATGCAAGCAATTGAAGAAAAAAAAAAACATTCCCAATATTTTTTAAAGGACCACCCTAATGAAATATCATGAATCAAATATAGACAATGGCCTGCGATATTTAAAGAGTCTTATATTACTGTTGTTTTGAATATCCCATTCAAATTTTGATGTTCTTGTTTTTTTCAATTTCAACAAAAAGGATCATCCTCCCTCTCGCGGGTCAAATTTTTCACCTTGTCGATGGTGAGAGGGCTTATCCCATGCTATAAACATGCATGTGAGACCAAGAATTTGACCAGTAGTGAAAGTATCACATATTCTGCACATTTATTTCACTGCCACGTCGTAGAGCGTTTATATAAAGGCACTAACATCAGGTGTCATACTGGCGCAATTCACTCTTAGACTTCTTACTTTCAATCAATCAATCACGGTAGTTCCATTTCAATTCCATTTCGATTCCGTTTCGGTTCCATTCCAAACTAAATAGCTCGGGGCTGTAAAATGAACGCCATTAGCATTAGACAACCTGACTGACTGACCCTTATAACACACTTTAAAATGGAAGCTCATTACATACTAATTCAAATTTTTAGGGTTATTATTAGAAGATATCGCAGTGCTGTAGATAGCTAACATAGGCTCACCATTAAATTGAGGGTTGTCTAGAAATATCATTCGCTGTATGAATAATAAATATTATGCATACTCTTGTTGCAACACTTCTTGGGGTTGACTTCAGTACTACTAGTTGTCAACATAGACTACATCAATGGCCTGAATGTCGTCCCTAAGAACTATTGTTTGGCAATTTACATGTCTTTTTGAAATCTAGTTACTACTGCATACGGCCTGGTGATGACTGCAGGACTGAGGGCTGTTAACTTAGACGGCACTTTGCCCCGGAACAAAACTCGTGACATCTAGGATAGGGTATTAATTTGAGCTTCCATTTTACGACTGCATAACAAAACAACATCGTGGGAAAATTGAAACTGAAATTTTGAAAAATACTACGGTCCAATACTAATTACTTCTACTAGTGCTTAAGCGGCCAACATAGGCTATTGCTTCTAAGGTATTGGTCGTAGTAGAGGTAACGTCGGGAAAAGGTCTAGTCTTGACAACCAAGCTGTCACGCAGCTCCAGCTAGATACCCTCAAAAAAAATTAAAAAATTTCAACAAAAAGGATCATCCTAATGAAAAATAAGTGAACCACCCTAGTAAAATGTCACATATAATATGCTAGCAGTTGCCAACGATGATATAGTATGTTTTTCAATACTATTGCCATGAATATCTCAGCAATTGAAATCAATTCCTTCATTTCAAATTCAATTCCTGGGAGGCCACCCCGGCGTAGTGGTTAACAACCTTAACCTCTCACGCCAAAGTCACGAGTTCGAATCTCACCCCCGGACAGGTGACGAAAATGCCCAAAAGACTGAAAATCTCGAGAATCAAGAAACAAAAAAAAAATAATTCACACCAAGTCCCAGAAGGCCGATTTTAAAAGAGTTTTTTTTTTAGAGATAATACCAGATCTCAACGTATCGTGCATTTCTTAGACAATTGGCATAAAAAATCGATTTCGGAAATTTCATTCGAACTCCCGACGCATATGATGGTTTGATGGCCTTCAGCTCTTGTGCAAGGACACAACTAAATTATTTCAAGTTTCGTTTTTCAGTTACGCTGTTTTCAGAACAGAGGTTGTTAGAATTTAGATCGCGGATGTAGGTAAAATAACAGAAATTGTAACAAAAAGTCCTCAAGAGGTAACAAAATTATAGTAAACTTTGATATACAGTGACGGACAATACAATAAGACCAAAGCCCGATTTTCATACAAAATGGTCATGTTTGGAGGCTTGTTTTTCACTTTCCCGTGAAGTAATTGAACTGAATAGCCTGGCAATAGCCTAGAAATAACCTGAATTTTCATCTTTAATTAATTCATAATTTTTCATTCATCACTTCAGAAACTACAGACACCACCTACGACAAAACAATAAGACCTCCTTTTGATATCCATAGTTGAGGCCATTTTTTTTAATCAGTTCGTTTATTTGTTAGGCTCAGGCGTGTGTAACACTTTACGGAGCCGATATTCAATATTGTTATTAACAATGTATAACAATGTATAACAATGTATAGCTCGAGGTTAATGGGTCACATTATCGTTTGGAAGGGGCTAGGCAGGTAACTTATTGAAGGTATTGTTTGCTGCTCATGGTTGCGACATCTACCAAATCCACGGTCCCTGTAGTCCCTTTCAGGAACTAAGCCACAGATGGGTGACCACTGCTGGCTGGGCAGGTACAAGTAGCACGGAAACAAAAGGATAGTATAACTGGGACACAATGGCAAGGAATTTACTAGACTGGATGGGAGGGGGTGATGACATTACACTCAGACAAACAAAGGAATTCGTAAATCGCTTGCATATAGGGGAGATCACGCATTCCCAAAACATCTCTTACCTCGCGGGTGGGTTGTCTACCTCGAGCCACTAGGGTATCCAATAGTCGTGCTCTGGAGGCATCATTACCCGGGCAATGCCAAACTGCGTGATCGATGTCATCATAACCGGTTCCGCACCTGCATACATTGCTATCGACGAGGTTTATTCTGTAGAGATGTGCGTCTAGCGAATAGTGGTTGGATATAAGTCTTGACATCACACGAATGAAACTGTGACTCACATCCAAACCTTTGAACCACGATCTCGACGAAACATTTGGAATAATGGAATGTAACCACCGCCCAAGAGAATTACTTGTCCAATCGTTTTGCCAACTTTGAAGAGAACTCTGACGTACTAATGGGAAAAATTCATCGTGTGAAATTCTTCTTTCAAAAATCTCGCCTTCTTTTGCGCCCACCTTTGCTAGAGAGTCCGCCTTCTCATTGCCTGGAATTGAGCAATGTGAGGGGACCCATGTAAAGTAATTCTAAATGATCTTTCGACCAACGCACACATCTGCTCCCTTATTTTTGAAAGAAAGTAAGATGAGTGCCTCACTGTTTTCATCGACCGGAGGGCCTCTATAGAACTGAGACTATCCGAGAAGATGAAATAATGGTCTATGGGCATGTCGGAAATTATCCCCAATGCGAAATTGATTGCTGCCAGCTCAGCAACATATACGGAACAAGGTACCTGAAGTTTCCGGAAGGCAGATGAGTATTCATTATAAACACCGAAACCAGTGGATCCATCAATGCGTGACCCATCAGTGAAAATTCTTCTACTGCAATTGACATGTTGGTACTTTTTAATAAAAATATGGGGAATTCAAATAAGTCGAAGTTGATCTGGAACTCCTTGAATAGCCTGTTTCATGGAGAGATCATAGTTTAGGCCATGTTGATGAGTGTGAATTACAATCTATAGTATACTGATATTAAAATGACCCGTGCAAAATTCAGATCCTCAAATTTGAGCATCCTTTATGGAAATCAAAAAGTGGTCTTATTGTTTTGTCGTATGCGGTGTCTGTAACTTTTAAAGTGGCGAATGAAAAATGATGGATTTAATGCAGATGAGAATTTAGGCTACTTCTGGACCACAGCCAAAATTTCAGCTCAATTGGTTCTCGAGAAAATGAAAGGCAAGCCCCCTAACATGACCATTTTGTATGAAAATCAGGCTTTAGTTTTGTTGTATTGCCCGTCACTGTAGATATAACATAAACAAAATAAACTTTGTATCAGTTTTGTTACGATGTAGCAAAATCATATCAGCGAGTGTAACAATTATTTTTTTTACGAAGATTGTGCTTCGTGGGGCATTATATCTTAATTTGATATAAGTGTGTTATATAATTATCCAGATGAAAACATCTTGAACAAATTTATATCATAATCAGTTAGCGATAACAAGGTTTGTTATAATTTTGTTATTTTTATGTTATACCCTCCTGGTCGGGTTTGTATACAATAGAGTATATTCATTTTCCAACTTTACGAGTATTCGACGCATTGCGAGCACAGATGGAGCAGAATGGCGACCATGTTTTGCACGATACGCTCTTTGAATACCGACAAAACTTCTCGAATTTTGATAAAATAATTGGACAATTTCCAAACGTTTTCGAAGACTGAAACTATTCATGGTTTTTGAAGACTGAAACTATTCATGGCAAACCTACTGATGACCAAGCAAGTCAAAATTATTAAATAGCAGCCGTCGGTTGCTAACAGAATATTGAACGAGTGTGATGTTTCCTATCAAACGGTTCTACACGAATCCTCGAAAACGAAACCTGTAGATCGTATAAACTAAGAAATCAGAATCATGCGAAATCCAGGTGGTGGCGTTGCCATAATTGTTCATAGGCGTATCAAACATCAAATTTTTTCTTCATTTGATACCAAAGCTTTTGAAACTTTGGGGGTTTCTGTTGAAACAAAATTTGGTCAACTTACACTATTAGCTGCCTATTTACCATTCCAATGCGTAGGTCAGCAAAAGAATCTTCTCAAGAGTGACCTACAGAAGCTTACCCGTAATAGGTCAAAATTCTTCATTATTGGTGATTTTAATGCAAAACACCGATCGTGCAATAATGCTCAAAGTAATTCCAATGGTAATATACTATTTGATAATTGTTCTGCGGGTTATTACACTATCCAATACCCAAACAGCCCAACTTGCTTTTCTTCTGCCAGAAATCCCTCAACTATTGATTTGGTCTTAACTGATTCATGTCAACTTTGTAGCCAATTGGTTACCCATGCTGACTTCGGTTCGGATCACCTTCCTGTAACTTTTGAAATATCTCAAGAAATAATTTCTAATCCCAACAGTTCTACTTTCAATTATCATAGAGCTGATTGGAACCAATATCAAACATTCATGGAATATAACTTTGATCCTAATATTCCTTTGGAAACTAAAACTGATATCGATAATGCTCTAGAATCTCTGACTACTTCCATAGTTGAAGCAAGAGCTGTCTCAGTTCCAAAATGCGAGGTAAAGTTCAATACAATTATAATAGACGACGATCTTCAGCTTTTGATCCGTCTGAAAAATATCCGTAGAAGACAATATCAAAGATCACGCGATCCCGCCATGAAAGTTATCTGGCGAGATTTGCAAAAACAAATTAAAAAACGTTTCTCTGCCCTGAGGAACAAACAATTTGAAAATAATGTGTCAAAATTAGAGCCGAGTTCCAAACCTTTTTGGAAACTCTCCAAAATTTTGAAGAAACCTCAAAAGCCTATTCCAGCGCTCAAAGAAGGTGATGAAATATTGCTAACAAATGTGGAAAAAGCTCAAAAACTTGCTCAGCAGTTTGAGGGTTCCCATAATTTCAGTTTGGGTCTTACTAGTACTATCGAGAATCAGGTTGCTCTTGATTATCTGAATATTTCCTCATGGGAAAATATTTTTGATGAATCCTAAAAAGTTAAAAAATATGAAGGCTCGAGGTGATGATGGAATTTTCTATATACTCATCAAAAAACTCCCAGTGAGTACCTTGTCTTTCATGGTAAAATTATTTAATAAATGTTTTCATTTGTCATACTTTCCTGGCAAATGGAAAAATGCCAAAGTTGTTCTAATTTTGAAGCCTGAGAAAGATCCAGCTGAAACTTCTAGCTACAGACCAATAAGTTTACTTCCTTCAATCAGTAAACTTTTTGAAAAGCTAATTTTGAATAGAATGATGCTTCACATCAATACAAACTCAATTTTTGCAGATGAGCAATTTGGATTTCGCCATGGCCGTTCAACTACTCATCAACTTTTGAGAGTTACTAATTTAATTCGTTCAAACAAATCTGAAGGCTGCTCAACTGGAGTTGCTCTTCTAGACATAGAAAAAGCATTCGACAGTGTTTGGCATGAAGGTTTGATTGCTAAATTGAAAAACTTTAATTTTCCGCTCTATATTATAAAATTAATACAAAATTATTTAACTGACAGAACTCTGCAGGTAAATTATCAGAATGCCAAATCTGATCGACTACCTGTTAGAGCTGGAGTTCCTCAGGGTAGCATTCTTGGGCCGATACTATAAAACATTTTTACTTCTGACCTCCCTGATTTGCCTCAGGGTTGTCAGAAATCCTTGTTTGCTGATGACACAGGAATCTCCGCTAAAGGAAGAAGTCTTCGTGTCATTTGCAGGAGACTGCAGAAAAGTTTGGACATTTTCTCTTCTTATTTACAGAAATGGAAGATTTCTCCCAACGCTTCCAAAACTCAACTAATAATATTCCCACATAAACCTAGAGCTTCTTTTTTGAAACCTAGTAGTAGTCACATCGTTACTATGAGCGGTGTTCCAATTTTCTGGTCAAGCGAAGTGAAATACCTTGGTCTATTACTTGATCAAAAATTAAATTTTAAAAATCACATTGAAGGCATTCAAGCCAAATGTAATAAATATATAAAATGTTTATATCCTCTTATAAACAGAAAATCCAAACTTTGTCTGAAGAACAAACTACTAATATTTAAACAAATTTTTAGACCGGCCATGCTTTATGCTGTTCCAATATGGTCTAGTTGTTATGCTACCAGGAAAAAAAATACTTCAAAGGATTCAGAACAAAGTTCTGAAGATGATTTTGAAGCTGCCTCCAGTACTAACGAAGTACATAGAATTTTGAATGTTGAGACTTTAGAACAAATGTCCAACAAAATAATTAATAATTTCAGACAAAAATCGTTGCAAACTTCTATTGCAATGATTAATTCCCTTTATGCTTAGTTAAGATTAATTTTAGTTTGTTTTTAGTTTTAAGATTATTATTGTTATACTGACACGCAGGAATAAAAACCTGTTTAAAATGCTGAACTGCTAAGGCATGAACAATGTAAACAAAATTAGGTACATATTTTAACAATTAAGGTTGATACGTTACGGTAGTAGCTGGAGCACCTAGATTAACATGAAATGTAAATATGAATAAATTTGGAACAAATAAAGAGAATAAATTCCTTAAAAAAAAAGAATCATGCGAAACAAAATTTCATCTTTACGTTATACCTGAATGGATGCTTTGCTACTGAATGCTCAGACTCAGTGAATACAATCAGCTGGAATGATCTTGGCAGAGATGCGGCTTAATATGAAGCTTTATCTTTTTTAAGTTACATTTGATTACTTAACATCATGTTAGATCATTATTTAAGGCATGGTTTAAGGCATGATTTGAAGAAATGAGTGTGATTCAATCAATCTCGCTCAGCTGACTCAAACTGGATGCAATCGTTAATAATTCAGCGGGTAAAAAATAGGCACTGAGAAATCGTCCACACTGCTACAGTCCGATTCATTCAGTATGCGATCAGCTGCCAGTTTTGCTCAATTCTGTTTTCTACGAATAGAATGAAAGCAGAATAGTAATGAACAGAACGCAACAGACGGTTGATGCGAAGTGAACCGATTTTTCCCATGCTTGCTGATGACAAATGACTATGAATTTCAAAGATGTCAGTTATAATGCGCCCAATACGGATGATTAAAAACATATCATTCCTATTGATAGACCAATATGATCCACATCCTATATATAACATCATGATCAACATTCGTGATATCATAAACTATTTTTTCGCCACAAAGGCAGAGCACGAAATCATGAGCTAAACTCCTGAAACTGAAAACTCAATAAAAAAAAAATCCGACAAATCTTCTTTATCGACTCTAAGTGTAAAAAAAAGTGAACATACTATGCTATTGTTATTTTTGAATTCATAAATGATTGATGAGAATGATTTTAAATCTTAATTTTAATCGTGAAGTTATGTATAAGAGTCATTAATTCATATAATAAGATAACAGTTCGTTTCATGTTGTTTAGCTCATGAAAACAGAAACGGATTAGTTTTCCGTGCATGGAATCAAATTGAAGAACCAAATCCGACCACAATCAGCGTCATTATGCTCACTTTACTCTTATTCATCATTTAGCTTTTTCGGTATAAAAAAAAATCACTGTATTTCGGTAGAAGTTTAAGAAAGAGGTACCAAGGTGGAATATTCTTTTAAGTCTGATGAATCGAATGGTATTCTTTTCAACGGCGGCACGAAACCTTATCATGCGCATTTTACCCTAATGACTGAAAGTCACGTTAATAAAGATATAAAAAACGACTCGCTCTATTTTTAAATAGAGCTAGTCTGTTTTTCTCATGAATACAAACCCGCACTTGACCTTTGAAAATTCAGGAACGAGTCCTCCTCAATAGCCACAGATGAATGCCACCTTCCGATTTCATGTCAAACTTCTGGGCTCATTACTGTGCCGACCTTTCGCTTAGCATGCTTTGATCGCGTTAATCGAAAACTTTTCGTGTCTGACATTAAAGTTCGGTTGCCTCAAGCGACACGCCGAAGTGAGTGGGACGATCTTAATAACCGTTCCGGCAGAAAAATGTATAAAGAAGTCAATCGTACATTGCTGCGGGGCAAAGTGAACACTGTAAAGGCCAATAAGATCAACTCTCGCCCCATAGAATAAGTAGACGGATTCCAAACCGTAACGCTAATCATTTGTGAAAAATAAATCATACGACAAGAAGAATGTGTCACCTACCTGTCGGTTCCGTTCGTCCGTTATCCGTGAGATCTGTATCTTTTTCCGACCCATCCTGTCCTCCTGCTTAGCGATGAACCTGCTCCGCCGTCAGCCGTTGAAACAAACTTTCAATTTACGTCCTCCAGCTTTACCGGGATTGATTGCCCAACAGAGCGGTGCGCAGCAACTCCCCCAACAATCCCTCTAGATTAGCAACGAAAAAAGCCCAGCACCAAAACACGTAATCGCCGACACTGGCATTCAGGGAATCCACGAGGGAAAAAAATACCGGAACCGTAACAAAAATATGTCGCACTGCTTGCCAGTAGAAAATAACACTCCGTTGTTTTCCCTCAGCGCACACACACTCACTAACACAAGCACAAACACACACACGCTCGGACTACTGCCGGGAAACTCTTTTGCCCGTGATTTCTTGCTTCCTTCTTCCTGACTCCCCTCGTGCGCGCACTTTCTTCTTCCTGCTTCTCCTTTTCTTCTTCTGCTTCTACACTCCAGCAGCAGGAAGTGTTTCCACCTTAAACACAAGTTTCATAACACGGTTGCTTTTTCCGGTGGCTGAAAATAACAAAACGACTGCCGGTGTACTTGTTTTTGTCGTAGGTTGTTCCGCCGATCCTGCACCTCAGCAAAGGGGGACACGACCCACGATCTGCAAAGAGAAGAGAAAAAAAATAGAAAAGTCAGAGTGCGACTAGAATAAATGCAGAATAAATATTCATGGTTTTTATGTGTTTTTTTTTTTACTTTCTGCATTTCCAGTGGTCAGGCACCGGAGCACGCCAATCCCATAACTAAGGTTTAAAATGCGTGCAGGGAAAATGGCATGGTCGTAAAGTTTCTCGACGGTTTGCACTTTTTCCGCAGCTGCGGGTCAACTCGTTGTGTGTCACGAATGACAACGGGTTGACCAAGTGCAGTCGTGGCATGCTGCTTGTGCGATTTGTGTAAATTATCGGAGGGGTTTTCTTTCTGATATGCTATTTTCAATCAGAATGGAAACATGCCATTTTAATGTCAAATGTCTGAATTTTTTTTCAGTTATATTGAATTTCAAAAACAAAAATCTTTGAAACATTTAACGCTGATTAGATTTTGATTTTAAGATTTTGGACTTTGATACAGTATTACTGACTTCTCTGCCTCAAATTATGAAAACAGTTATAAAATTGCCATTTTAAAATAAATAAAATGAGTGAAATACAGAGAATGGTAGGAATAATCCATTGTAGCGAAAAGCTTCGAGATACAAGGAAAAAGATCATTAAAATGTTTCATACTTATTTAACACTTTAAGGCCTACATTTTTCCAAGCATTATTATACAAGCAACTTGTTGTATTCTTATTGATTTGGTGCTCAATAACATAAAAATGATTGAAAAAAGTAGGAAATATTTATTGGAGATGTGCTAGGTCATCCAAACTGACATGGAGTTCAGAACTTAACATCTACTGTTATAACTATACAAAGTTCTGATATAAATTCAATCATATTCAATGAAGGACCAGGAAGACCAAAGACATTATGAGATAATCATGGGATATTCTTAGTCAAAAAGAAAAACCAGAAAGCCTTTGTTACAACTGTAGGTATTATGTTCTGATCTCAAGGACAGTTTGGATGACCAAGAACATGTCGTATTACTTTATAATGTTCGTTGACCTATAAGAATCCTAATTGTATATGTTTGAATATTTATTATAACTTGGTATTGCCTAAAATTTACTGTTACAACTGTAAATCTTAAATTCTGAGCCCCAGGACAGTTTGGATGACCTGGACCATCCCAAGGTTAGCTGCTTATGTATTTTTACATTCGAAAATATCCACTGAATATGCTTCAATGCGTGACGTAACTTTGTAAAGCCCTTTTGGGGCTGCTGTTACTACCGTAGATTATATGTTCTTAACTCCAGGACAGTTTGGATCACCTAGAGGATTACAGAGTTATAAAATAATGAATGTTGACCTTCCAGAAGATTCATTGAATATGTTTGAACACATATCGTCACGTTATATAGCCAAAAAAAACTACTGTTACAACTGTAGATCTTATGTTCTAAACTCAAGGACAGTTTGTATGACCAAGATCATCCCAGTTTATCTCATGATGTTTTAATTTACGTTCGAAAATATTCATTGAATATGGTTGAATACGTAGCGCAACTTTGTATAGCCCAAAACACTATAGTTACTGCTGTAGATCTTAACTTCTGAACTCAAAGGCAGTTTGTATGACCTAGAGTATCATAAAATTATCAAAAAATGAGTGATGACCTTCCAAATGGTTCATTCAATATGATTGAATACATATCCTAAACCTAGCATAGTGTCACTGCTAGCAAACATCATCATGGGATCACGAAAGCGGCTACTTACGACGGACTAGGATACTTAGCTTGGAAGGGGAAAGTTTTAACAACGGAGCGAGCTTGGCGAATCCATTCGCCCAAAAAGGTCTACCCAGATCACCAGCGATGACGCAAGCAGCGCAAGGAGAGCTGCACCGACTGGAGAGTGAACAACGCGGTCAAGAGAGATTGGAGAGAGAACGACTCGATCGGGAGCGGTCTGAACGTGAAGAGCGTGCGAGGCAGCAGCAAAATGCGCGGAGTGAACGTGAACGTGTACAAAGACATCAGGGAGATAGTGGTAAAGATCCCCGAAGCCGTCAGATCAGGAGTTGAAGAAACTGGTGCAGAGAGCTGAATCAGCCGAAACTGAATTGGCAGCGACCAAGATCGGCTCGGCAGCAACAGAGACGCGACACATAAAACACCACAAAGGTGGCCAAAGGCAGCTATCGGGTACGACCAATACGCCGGCCTCGACACCCAAGACCTTCGCCGGGCGAAGAAAAACCAGATGCATCCAAGAAACAGAGAGATACCCTGGGAAGACGCATCGACGTAGTGTTGAGAGACGAAGTATCCGAAGGAGACACCAACAACGGCACTCTCGAATCTACCTGGCCAGTGGTCGGGGCCAAAAGGATAAGAAGAAAGACCGGTTCAGCAATAGGAAGCCCCCAAGAGAGAAGCAGATCAGGAAGAAGTGTGAAGCACTCGTCGTAAAAATAAGCGCGAAGAAGTATTTCGGGGTCCTGCGGACCATAAGAATTGCTCCGGAGCTGAAGGAGCTTGGTGCGGACGTGCGGAGGCGCATCCGAACGGAAGACATGATCTTCGAGCTGAAAATGGACTCTAACAAAGAGATGATACAGAAGATTCTGGGCGACAAGGCTGAGGTAAAAGCCATGGCCGCTGAAGTGACCCTCCAGTGTGAAAATCTGGATGAAATCACCACTGAGGAAGAGGTCAAAAAATGCCTTGACAGAGGCGTGTGAGATAGGTGACCTGAGAAGAGGAATATTTGGTATGCAAGAGGCGGCCATAAAACTACCAGTAGACGCAGCCAATAAGGCACTGTAAATCGGCAAAATCATAGTTGGTTTGCCCGCTGACCATCTCTCAGCAACAGGAGGTGTGCTTCAAGTGCCATAAGGCATGAAACTGCAAGGGAAGCGACAGGACCAAACTGTGCAGAAGGTGTGGTGAAGAGGGCCACAAGGTGCTGTCGGCCACCGAAATGTCTGATCTGTGTCATCAAAAATGCAACAACCATGTGACAGAAGACCTGAGGTGTCCGGTCTTCAAGAAAGCGGCAGCAACTAACAGTGGAGGTTACACAAATGAACCTCAACCACTGGGACACAGCACAGCAACTGCTGTGGGAATCCGTGTCGGAAACGAAGAACGATATCGCTATCATCTCGGAGCCATACGAAGTCCCACCTTGATAAAGCCAAATATTCTACTCCCCAATTCAAGAAGTAGTGCGCTGTACGGAGGAAGGCTTCGTGGTCACCAAAATCAACGGAGTCTACATCTGTAGTTGCTACGCACCTCCACGATGGACGATAGAGCAGTTCATCCAAATGCTGGATAAGCTAACGGAATAGCTCATCGATTGAAGACCGCTCGCTATCGCCAGAGACTTCAATGCTTGGGCGGTGGTATAGAGCAGTCGATCCACCAACAAGAGGGGACGTAGTTTATTGGAAGTACTAGCAAAGCTGAATGTAGACCTTGCCAACGAAGGTACTACCAGCACATATCGTGGGGATGGCCGAGAGTCGATCGTCGATGTCCCTGTACTGGCGCAAAACAAGAACTGGAGATTGAGCGAAGGATATACCCACAGCATTCATCAAGCGATCCGGTACCGCATCGGGAACGGGAGACAGATGGAGCAACGTGGGAGACAGCTGAATGAGCGAAGGTGGAAAACGGAGAACTTTGACAAGGACGTGTTCGTCGAGGCGCTTCGTTTTGAGCAAAATCCGTTGGCTCTGAGCGCGGAGGAGCAGTAATTGCACGAGCCTGCGATGCAACCATATTGAGGAAGAGGAAACTGAGAAACGGTCAACGTCCTGTCTACTGGTGGAACACAACCATCGCAGAACTACGTGTCAGCTGTCTCCGAGCCAGGAGGAGAAGCCAGATGGCCCGAACTGACGAGGAAATAGTGTAAAAAAGGGAGGTGCACAGAGCGGCAAGAGTCGCGCTAAACAAAGCAATCGGGCTCAGCAAGAAAGCCTGCCTCGATGAGCTTTGCAACGAGGCCAACCCAAACCTCCCCCCCCCCCTTCCCCCCCCCCCCCCCCCATCTCCCCCCCCAACAAAACCCCCTTCCATCTCAACACCCCATTTACCGGATATATTCAGGGCCACTCTGCAGAAATGCATTGACGAAGGAGACTTCGCCAGACTGGAAGCGACAGAAGCTGAAGAGATAATTTCAGAACTGGACTCTGATCTACGAAATAGACAGAGGAGAAGAAACAGTTCCGGCGGGCGTTCCTCGGGGATCCATTCACGGCCCGGCGCTCTGAAATGCGATGTACGATGGAGTTCTGAACCTGCACCTTCCCAGAGGCGTGAAACTCGTCGGCTTTGCGGATGATGTGGTGCTAGTAGTCATCAGGAAATCACGAGAGGACGTCGAAAGACTTACCACGGAAGTGATAGACTTGGTGGAAGACTGGTTGCGAGACAAGAAGCTAACTTTAGCGAATCACAAACCCGAATTGGTGATAATAAGCAACCGGAAGATAGTACAACAGGTGAAAACCACGGTCGAGGAACATACCATTGACTCAAATCGAGAGATAAAGCATCTAGTGGTGATGATTGACGAAAGACTGAGCTTCAACAGCTACGTCCATTATGCCTGCGAGAAGGCGGTGAGATAGATCGAAGCGTTGACCAGAATCATGCCGAACAACTCGGGGATTAGCAGCAGTAAGAAGAGGCTCCTGGCATGTGTTTCCATGTCAATATTGAGGTATGGTGGACCAGCCTGCGCATCAGCGCTCGAGACAAAGAGAAACCAGACGCGGCTGAACAGCACGTATCGCGTGATGAGCATGATAGTGGCAAGCGCCTACCGAACCATATCGCTGGAAGCGGTCGGCGTTGGAACAATAGTAGAAGAAGATTGCGAGTGCTACCGGCAAAGAGGCACGAGGGGCATCCGTGAAACTGTTTGAGCTGAGTCGCTGAAAAAGTGGCAACAATAGTGAGACAATGCAGAGAATGGAAGATGGACATATCGGCTCATCTCGAACGTGTCCATGTGGTTAGATAGAAAGCATGGAGAGATCAACTTCTAGCTGACACAGTTCCTGACAGGTCACGGATGTTTCAGGAAGTATCTGCACTGATTGAGACACGCAGAGTCACCGCTTTGGCCATGCTGTGCAAACGTCGGAGAGTCACCGAAACATGTGATATTCGACTTTCCACGATTTGCAGCATAGCAAAACCAAATGCGTGAATTAGTCGGAGAGGATGTTAGCGTCGATAACGAATGTGAGGCGACGAAGACAATTAACAGAACAGTTACGTAGATAATGTCATGGCTGCAGCGGAAGCGGAAGCGGAGCAACGAGCAGAGCAGTGTAACGGTGAAGAATGAAGAACAAGAGCATCGGGTATGTAGGGCTCCGGCAGTGCAGACGACTCCTCAACCGGAACTGGCGGACTACCTCTGCAACCCAGAGACGACGACCAATCAAGCGAAGGCCTCCCCCTGCGATAGCCGCCAGTAGTCGGGACCCCGCCAGTGCGGAAGCCTCTCCAACTGGAACTGGTGGACTACCTCCGACGCCGGGGAAAGTAAAGAGAAGTAAGGAAGAACCTCCCTTAGCTCAGTCGGTAAAGGCACGACTACAAAGCAACACCATGCTGGAGGTGGCTGGGTTCGATTCCCGGTCTGGTCAAGGAATTTTTCGTAAAGGAAAATTTCTCGACTCTCCCTGGGCATAGAGTATGATTGTACTTGGCACACATTCATACTAATGCAAGAATGGTACATGGCATCGGAAGCTCTTAATTAATAACTGTGGAAATGCATTTAGAACACAAAGTTGAGAGCAAGCAATAAGCGAATTGCGAAAAAAATAAGCTAAGGAAGAAGAAGGAAGAACAGCGGAAGGATATAGACGACCATAGATAAAATCGGAGCGAGACAAGAAAAATGAAAAGTGGCCGGTCCAGAAAGGACACAAACCGGTGCATGAGAGCATTACAGCAACTTCCTTACGAAGTAATACTTTAAGGTAGTTCTGTTAGGGTAACAGGGTGTGTAAGAGTTCTTATTTCTCAGCTTGAGTTTTTCGCTCAGCCATCACTACTAACGAAGTGGAATTTGAATCATGCAGTCCGGCAAATGAGCGATCCACAGAGCCTCCCAAAAAACGTAGGGTGGTTAATGTTTCCAGCATGTTTGCTAGCAAGTGTGACAAGAACTTGTATAATTCTATAGAAACAAATAAACTTCCAGTTTGAATTTTGGTCCTCCATTTTGAGTTTCACAACCATGACCGATCTTATTTTAAGATAAGTGATCATGTCCCCATACCAAATATACCCATATTGCATGTCCTTCGATAACAAATCTTCATTAAAAGGCAGCCATCTTTAATGAATTTCAAAACCGTGACAGATCTTATTTTAGGCTAGATGAACATTTTCCTATACCAAATATACCCACATTGCATGACTTCCGACAATAATTCTTCATTAAAAGGCAGCTTTCTTGAATTCCGGTTTGCCATGTTGGATTTCAAAATCGTGACGAATTTTTAATTCCAATTTAACCATTGCCAAAGAATCCCATGTTCATGAGTTTCGATAGAAAATCTTCATGAAAACACCATCTTCAATTTCGAACCACCATCTTGGATTTCAAAATCATGACAGAACACTATTTTTTATCATTAAACATATTCTCCATACCAAATAAACCCAGATTGCCTGACTTCCCATGATATATCCTCATGATAAGTCAGCCATCTTTAATTTCAGTCCGCCATCTTGAATTTCAAATCGTGACAGATCTCAACTTTCGATCAATAGACATATTCCCTTTATCAAATGGGCATGACTTGCGTTAGTAAATCTTGGAAAGGCAGTAATTTTGAGTATTGGACCGTCATCTTAATTTTCAAAACCATGACGGAGCTCAATTTATTACTTGTTTATTCAATTTTTGATCTCTTAACCTCTTCTCTTTGATGAAATTTGTCAGAAGCAGATAATTTCCCATCAACATGAGAGGCTCTAGGAGTGGACAGTAATTTATTGCTAGAACGAAGAGAAATGAAGAGAAAGTATTGATAGTTCCGTTTAGCGTACGGCAGGTTGTGAAACTGAAAGATACAAGTTGAAAACGAGCGGAGGGCATTTGAACGGTAGGCTTTCCGTTGCCAAATATTCATACATTCTATCACTAGCAGAAGTAAATTTTTAAGCAAAAGCAGCCATCTTGAATTTCGATAAACCATCTTGGATTTTAAAACCATGACAGAACACTAATTGTTTATCACTAAACATATTCTCCATACCAAATCAACCCAGATTGCATGAATTACGATAATAAATCATCATGAAATGTCAGCCATCTTGGATTTAAAAATCATTACTGATTCCAATTTTTGAACAATGGACATATTCCCTATACCAAATGTACCCTAACTGCATGACTTCCAATAGTAAATCATGGAAAAGGCAATCATTTTGAATATCAGAACGCCATCTTGAATTTAAAAGTTATGACGAATCTCACATACGTTTTGGTCAATTTTTGTTCTCAGAACCTCTTTCCCTTAATCTTACCATATATTCTTCGACTTCCGGACGTAAATCTTTAAGCAAATGCAGCCATCTTGAATTCCAGACCACCATCTTGGATATCAAAATCATAACGGAACCCTTATTTTTTTATCTTTAAACAAATTCTCCACACCAAATATACCCTACTTCATGACTTCAGATAATAAATCATGAAAAGGCAGCCATCTTGAATTTCAAAATAATGACGGATCACAAATTATGATTTATTCTCTAGTTTTGATCACTGAACCTCTTCTCATTACCAAATATACCCAGATTGCCTTGCTTTCGGTAGTAAATACTTAAGGAAATCCAGCCATCTTGAAGTTCGGTACGCCATCGTGGATCAAAAAATCACGACGGATCTCAATTTTTGATCATTAGACATATTACCCATACCAAATATACCCATATTGCATGACTTCCGATAGTAAATAACTATAAAAAAGGCAGCCATCTTGAATTTAAGACCACCATTTTGAATTTGTCGCATCTCAAATTATAACTTTTTTTTTTCAATTTTTGATATCTGAACCTCTTTTCCTCACCAAATATACCCACATCGTGTTACTTTTGTTAGTAAATATTTAAGCAAATCAAGCCATCATGAATCTCGGTACGCCATCTTGGTTTTCAAAATCATGACGGTTTTAATTTTTGATCACTAAACATATTCAACATACTAAACATACCCATATTGCTTGACTTTCGAAAATAATGTTCTATAAAAAGTCAGCCACCTTGAATTTAAGTCCGCCATCTTGAATTTCAAAATCATGACGCATCTCAAATTATTACTTTTTTTCAATTTTTGTTCTCTGAACCGTTGTTTCTCACCAAAAAAACTTATATTCTATTACTTTCGCAAGTATATCTTTAAGCAAATGCAGCCATCTTGAATTTCGTACCGCCATATTGGATTTCAAAATCATGACAAAAACTTATTTTTTTATCGCTAAACATATTCCCCATATCAAATATACGAATATTGCATGAATTCCGATAGTAAATATCTATAAAAAAAGGCAGCCATCTTGAATTTAAGTCCACCATCTTGAATTTGAAAAACATGACGCATCTCAAGTTATTACTTTTTTTTAATTTTTGAACTCTGAACCTCTTTCCCTCACTAAATGTCCCACATCGTATTACTTTTGGTAGAAAATATTTAAGCAAATGCAGCCATCTTGAAGTTCGGTACGCCGTTTTAGTTTTCAAAATCATGCCGGAAATTAATTTTTGATCACTAGACATACTTCCCATACCAAATATACCGAAATTGCTTGACTTCCGATAAGAAACCTCTATAACAAGTCAGCCATCTTGAATTTCAAAATCATGACAAATCACAAATTTTTACTTTTTTTTTTATTTTTGCTCTCTGAATCTTTTTTTCTTGCCAAATATACTTATATTCTATTACTTCCGGAAATAAATCTTTACGCAAATGCAGCCATCTTGAATTTCGTACCGCCATCTTGGATTTCAAAATCATGACAAAAAATTTATTTTTTATCGCTAAACATATTCCCCATATCAAATATACGAATATTGCATGACTTCCGAAAGTAAATATCTATAAAAAAAAGGGCAGCCATCTTGAATTTAAGTCCACCATCTTGAATTTAAAAAACCTGACGCATCTCAAACTATTCCTTTTATCCAATTTTTGAACTCTGAACCTCTTCCCCTCACCAAATATACCCACATCGTAATAATTTTGGTAGAAAATATTTAAGCAAATGCAATATTTAAGTTCGATACGCTATCTTGGTTTTCAAAGTCGTGACGGATTTTAATTTTTGATCACTAAATATATTCCCCATACCGTATATATACATATTGCTGGACTTCCGATAGTAAATCTCTATAATTATTCAGCCACCTTGAATTTAAGTCCATCATCTTGAATTCAAGTCCGCCATCTTGGATTTCAAAATCATGACAAAAACTTTATTTTTTATCGCTAAACATGTTCCCCATATCAAATATACTAATATTGCATGACGTCAGATAATAAATATCTATAAAAAAGGCAGCCATCTTGAATTTAAGTCCACCATCTTAATTTGAAAAACTTGACGCATCTAAAATTATTACTTTTTTTTCAATTTTTGAACTCTGAACCTCTTTTTCTCACCAAATATTGAATTTCAAAATCATGACGAATCTCAAATTATTACTTTTTTTCAAGTTTTGTTCTCTGAACCTCTTTTCCTTACCAAATATACCCATATTCCATTACTTCCGGAAGTAAATTTTTAAGCAAATGCAGCCATCTTGATTTTCGAACCGCCTTCTTGGAAAACCACGACGGAACCCTTATTTTTGATCATCAAATATATTCCCCATAGCAAATAAACCCATATTGCACGACTTCCGATAGTAAATCATAATGAAAAGGCAGCCATCTTGAATTTCGATCCGCTATCTTGGATTTCACGGATCTAAATTTTTGATCACTATTCATATTCCCGTTACCAAATATACTCTTACTGTATGGCTTCCGACGATAAATCTTGAATCATGATTTTCGTTTCACCATCTTGGATTTCAAAAACATGGCGGAGCTCTAATGTTTTATTAATAGACAAATTCCCTATAGAAAATAAACACATATTGCACGACTTTCGATAATAAATTATAATGAAAAGGCAGCCATCTTGAATTTCGATCCGCCATCTTGGATTTAAAAATCGTGACGGAGCTCAATTTATAATCACTATCTTCTCCTTACCAAATATACCAATAGTGCATGATTTACGATTATATTTTTTCATGAAACGCCAGCCATCTTGAATTTCTATCCACCATCTTGGATTTCAACATCATTGGCATCTCAATTTTTGATCACTAGACATCTTCTTCAAAGCAAATATACGCATGCTGCGTGGCTTCCGACAACAGATCGTTAAGAAAATGTAGCCATCTTGATTTTTCAACAGATTAAAGACGCCATCTTGCAGTTCAGGATGCTGTTGGTCATCACTTTCCCGCCTCAATACAGTTCTGAGATCCTGTTTGCCATATCCTTATGTTCATGCCACGATTCATGCGAATAATTGATTAACGATGAGCGTAACGAGTTAACGTTTACGTTGATTAACGTCAATGAAAACGTTAATGGAGCACGGCATTGATTCAACGCATTAACAACCCTGCTCCTAGCGTAGTCGGTAAACACGTCAATTTTCCAACCCAAGGTCAAACGTTTGATTCCCGATACAGTCGCATGATTTTTCGGGTAGGAAAAGGAGGCTCTTTCGACTGCCCTGAAGCATAAGCGTGATATGGCCAGTGACCGTGAATCAAAAAATATCCTAAAATGGATTTCTTAAGAAGATTCAGATCGCCCCATAGGTGGATACCTTCAGGTTTTTATCATACAAATTATGTCCGTCCCCATGAGAAACTCTCGCATTACCCAAGCACAGTGCGGACTACGAAAAGCTTCCAGTATATCGGGTGTACCCCACCCGATACGAGAGGGGGTGGGAGCTTACCACTAGAGGAGAACAAATGGATCCGCATTGCATCTTCCGCCCTCATCCTCCCTGCCTGATTCCCGTGTATTCGTACACCGCCCCGGTCGTTAGTACGAATAAGGCGAAAAATATGGGCAAAAACTAATCGATATATTAATGCCGTCTTCAAGGATGTGTGCTTTGGAGGAATTCCCCGGTCACAAGGCCACAGCCGCACTACTTTCCTGCGAGCTTGACAATGGTGGAAAAGTCATGGTCGACCGACACTCATTTCCACCAACACTAAACCTCCAGTCAGTTGTTGATGGGATCGCGTGTAGGAGCTACTACTGCGGTGTGCCCGGTGTTCGTTTGCATGTCACATTAGCACTAATAAATGGTCGCAAACTTTCGAATTAACAGAGCGACAATATTGTCGGAGGTGTGAAAAACTTTTGATTACCGTTCTGAGCATCGCGATGAAGGCGGAAATCATACCTTTACGAGGCGTGTTTTCGGTCCGTAGAAAATCTGGAATAATCTTGATTCGCTTGTTTTTCATAACGATATAATTGATTGATTTGTGTACCATCTAGGCATTTCCTCCGCCTATCGGATGATGATATTTGTCATTTTGATTTAGCATCGTTGAAGTTGTGACAATAGAGCGCCGAGCATCGGGCAAGGGTAAGTAAGTGAGTGAGTGGTGGGAGAAGACGAATAAACTGGTGCAGCTGTTCATTAGCACCGTCATGTACCAGGCCTGACTTTGCTTCACGCACCCCCTCCGCTTCATCATAGCAAGCGTGTGCCGAAATCGAAGAGAGGAAAAAAAAACAGTTAAAGTAAGACGCAGGTCAAACAGCTGAAGGCAGGCTGCTGGCAGTGATTCAACCTAATCCGTACAATAGTTCAAATAGTAACGCAACAACTATAGTGGCAGCATAAATTTTCCTGGAACAGGCGTCTGCGAGCGGATAGAGTGACTCAAAAGGGAGAATCATCTGCTGCAATGCGGTGGCGGTGCAAAGGAGAAGGCATTTTGTCTTAATGGTATGCCGCGTGTGTCGTGGGATCAAGAAGCGCGAGATTGGGCGGAGGATGGATGTCGTCATCGTCGAACCTTGGATGCCCCAACCAGCGTCATAACGTTAACTGGGGGGGACCATAAATTACGGCAAACCGTGGCGATGGACTGAGTTTGTTTTCCTAATTTTCGCAGTTGATTGGCAGCTTATGAAAAACATAGACCTCGGGGAGCAGAAAACGACGTGTTGCAATCCGGCCACAGAATAGTTCTTAATTATGCATAAAATCCATGTTGTACAATGGACGTACGTTGGAGGTTAATAGTTTTGAAGCGAAGAACACGACATGCTAACTTTTTACGTGACAACCGACTAGCCTTTTTTCGGGTAATCTTGGACATATGCTCTTCCTTTTAGGTGTTATGAGCGATTTTTGCTATCACTAGTCGAGAACCAGCACGTCGCGTATTCAGCATGATTCATTGAGAGATTTCAAAGCCAAGAAATGCATTAATTTGTGTATATTTTTGACACACAATGCTTGGGAAAGACGTAAAATCAACACAAACAACGGGAAAACCACAGGAAGATCCAGCATCGTAGCTATTCTCTAAGCGGGTTCTGGTCTACGAGACCGACAACGAACAGAGAGCGTTGACGATCACAGCAGTAGTTTCACAAGGCTCCATCCTTGGTCTTACGCTCTGGAACGCGATGCATAAAGACATGCTGCCACTGGAGCTATCGAAAGGTGCCGTGATTGTCGGTTTTGCGGACGCGACGTCAGTTACTGGCGAGTCACTAGAGGAGATCGATACGGATTCAGCTGAACGAAGCACACCACAAAACAAAGCTGCTGTTGGTCAATGACCGGAGGGCGGTGCAGCGACGTGTTGAAATATCGTCTGGTGACTTCTGCCTAATGCATCCTCGTCGGTCGTCGATACTGAGGTACAGATGTCCAGCCTAAGTAACTGTGCCTAACACTGTGAAACTTTACAATACATTCCGACTTATGGTCATGCTTAGTAGGGATTCAGGAACCATCTCGCCGGAGGTAATTTGTGTCATTGTCGAAATTAAGGTCTGTATCCACATTAATCCGGACACCTTCAAATCATTGTAACTTTTGACATATTGCACGTACGAATGAAAAATTTCACTGTGCTATAGCTGAGAGCCTACGATGGAAAAGACAATGATTGATGTTTACATTTCATGTTTAGTATTCAAGATGGCGACGAAAGAAAAACAAGTGCGCGAGCGAATTTTCTACGGGCGTACGGCAAATCCTGACTTGTCAACACGGGACCTTGCAAAAACATTGGATTCACGATGTGCTCAAATCATTTTCGGAACGTTTGACGGTGGAGAGGAAACCGAGAAGTGACAAAAACATTGGACGCGCTGATCCTGTCATGGACCGTAAGGTGAAAAGGATATTAACGAAAAACCCAAATTCGAACGGTGGCTCGTAAAATAGGGATGTCGCCTGGTTTTGTCCAAAAATCAAAACAACGTTCCAAATCGCAACGACAAACAGAACTTGGCAGCAAAATCACGGGCTCGACGTTTGTACTGCGAATATTTGACGAAGTTTTCATGCGTTGTTATGGACGATGAAACTTATGTCCTGGAGGATTTCAAGCAGCTTCCAGGGCTGGCTTTTTATTCTGCTATGGCCAGAAATGCTACAGCTGAGCATTTCAGAACGAAGAAGGCATCGAAATTTCCCAAAAAAAATACCTTGTGTGGCAAGCAATTCGCACGTGTGGCAAAAAGAATAAATCTTTCGTCACTACAGGCACAATCAACAAGGAGATCTATCAGAAAGAGTGTCAGCAGAAGCGATTGCTACCCTTCATCAAAAGTCACAAAGAAAAACCTTTGTTCTGGCCCGATTTGGCATCATGCCACTATGCTAAAACTGCGATGGAGTGGTACCAAGCAAATCAAGTGAACATTGTACCAAAATCCTCACACCCGCCAAATTGCCCAGAGCTACGACCAATCGAGAGATATTGGGCTCTGAGGAAGCGGAAGCTTTCTGGAAAGAAACAAGGAATCAAAGACATCAAACACTTCCAGCAAATTTGGACAAAGACGGCTTCTACGATTTCTGAAAAGTCTGTACAAACCCTAATGGACAAGCGCAAAGTTCGAAAATTTTATGCAAATACCGAATAACTATGTTTTGTCTTCACGAATTGTTAAAACACATCCCATGAATCTGAAATAAACAACTACGACGGAAATATAATGCGAAATTTATGTTTTATTCATGTTTTGAGGTTGCGGATACAGACCTTATTCCTGTCGGCGTCACCCTGACGAAGGACAACGAATGCTCAATCATATCTTGAGAGGGCCACATGATTCGGAAAAGGCAACCTTGTCCATTTTGATCCACAAAGCGTTTTGTGAAACAAACGAAGACATGCAAGTCCCTGGCTTTCGGTTCAGAAGGGGGTATGGCCGTTCTGCCATTTCGATCGTGGCAGATTTCATGTGTGAACGTCAACGTTCAAAAGTGTCTGAACCAAATGAACAGCTTGTAATGATCACTTGAAGATGCGATGGGGGATCATTGCCCTGATATTCCCAAATGTAACACGTAGTAAAATGTCTCTTGTCTTCTATAAATAAACGTGATGGAATTGAGTAAACGCGTGGAAACTCATCGGGAATGACCTCTCATTTGCATCCGTCGAACCATTCTGAACGGCCGTTGTGAGAATATCACCATGAATATCTCCTTTCTCCTGTTCTCTTCCTTATCCCATAGCCGCGAGCAATACGCGTCAAGTACGTCGTGGGACTAGATCTGCATCACTGATTTAAGCTGTTCAGAAACAGAAACACCAGGACAACCACCCCGCGATCGCGAAGGAGCTTGAATGTGGACCACTTGTCAAACATTTGAGAGGTGGTAAGTGCTCTCAAAAAATGCGGAGAAAAACAGATAATTGTTATCTGTTTTGACCCCACATCAAACTATACTTTCTAACACAAGGTAAGCAATCAAATGACCACGCTAAAATGTACTAAATATCCATTACATAACATATTACGGGGAAAGGAAGGGACCATCAGGGTACCCAAGTGAAGCGATTTGGCTATGGAGCATGGGACTGCCTCCTCCCTATTGCTAACATTTCACGGAACGAGCTCTTCGACCCCATCTATTGGGTTTGTTCTGTCAATCGAGGGCTCGTTTCTAGTGCTGTGAGTGTGAACTTGCTTTTGGGAGGAGATTCTCTTCCCTACATTTGCGGGGTTCGCGATTTTGGCCCTCCATACAGGAGCTTGATGATCACAAACAACAATAGAATCCTGATCAAACAGTTTTTTAGATTATTCGACGGCTATGGAAAGTCACCTTGCTACAATAGATGGTAGTATTACATCATCGTTATCATCATCATAAACGAAACCAAGCCAAGTGTGTGCGTGCGGCTGACTGCACACAGATTGCTCGAAGACAAATTCATCGCTGTACCGGTTAGTTCCGCGACAATCGAAGCAACCATAGGTTCTTTATTCTGCTATCTTCAACTTGTTAATATGGTTGAGAGCTTACTACAGAAGGCGCGACGTTTTCACCGACTGGGGTATTCTAAGGGTGCAGTCTATCTGAGCGTCTGTTCTCCATGTTAGGAGCGGCTGATCATCGCCCTCGTGCCAGCGTGGGATTCAAGCTGTCCTTCAAAATGAAAAGTTACAAATAATACAGAAGTAAATACGGACCGAAACAATCGGCAAAGACCTAAGCGACGAAATAAGAACTGCGGTTGAATAATCTACGACGAGCTTCAACCGCGTAACTTCGAAGTCTTAGCACTACAAGAGCCTTGCTGGACAGGACAGAAGTCTACCAGAGCTGTGGCACCACAAACGAGCTGGACACCGGCTTTGTAGTGTTGGGTAAAATGCGTCAACGCATGATTGGATGGTTTCCGATCAATGCAAGAATGTGCAAGCAGAGGATCAAGTGTCGTTGCATCATCTACAGCATCATCAACGTACACTGCCCTCACAAAGACCCGATGACCTCAAAAGCGTTCTCCGCGCAGCTAAAGCAAGTGTATGATGGCTGCCCGCGACGGGATTTTAAAGTCGTCATTGGGGACATTAACACTCAGGTAGCATGGGAGGCCATGTACAGACCGATAATTGGGCCGAACAGCCTGCACACCGCATCGAACGATAACGGCCAACGATGCATGAACTTCGCGGCCTCCCGTAGTCTAATAGTCCGAAATACCTTCTTTTCCCGCAAAGACATCCACAGCCGATATAATCCACAAAGGTGGCGGTTACCTGGAGGTCGACGGGAAATTCTTCTCCAATATCATCAACGTTCGCACTTACCGCAGAGCGAATATAGACTCGGACCACTACCTAGTTGCAGTATGTATGTACAACACGCGTCGAATTCGAAA
Source organism: Aedes koreicus (assembly GCA_024533555.2). NCBI lineage: Eukaryota > Metazoa > Arthropoda > Insecta > Diptera > Culicidae > Aedes > Aedes koreicus. Next base: position 353,255 of record JAHHFK020004051.1, on the reverse strand, counting down.
GCCAAGACCTAACATTGAGCAACTACGAGAAACCGAAGTTGCTCAAGAACAACAGTTGCCACTGCTGGATGCAGCCCTACCAACGGGAGAGCAGCTTGGGGCAGCTACTCTTGAAGATACCGCCTCTTTTTCTTGTACGCGTCGGTTCGTTTTCGAGAACCATTTTCACAGGGCTGTCGTCCGACATCCTTACGACATGCGCAGCCCATCGTAGTCGACAGATTTTTGAGATGTGTACGATACTCTTGAAGATGGCTGGAGAGATATTCGAACCACCATTACTAGCGTTGCAATTGCGGCACTAGTGATCAGTGGACCAAATGCAGCATAGGCGAGAATGCTGCAACATCGTACGAAAGCGAATATGGAACGATACAGACAGGCACGGAACCGGCAAATCTCTATTCTTCGAAGAAAAAAGCGCCAGAGGGAAGATCGAGACCGCGAAGCAATGGAAGCACTGTACCGTGCTAACGACACACGCAAATTCTACGAGAAGTTGAACAACCCGCGCAAGGGCTACGTACCACAAGTCAATATGTGCAGAGCCCTGGAAGGTAACCTTCTTACAGATTAGTGTGAGGTGATTGGAAGACGGACGCAATACTTCGACGAGCACGTGAACGGGAATGTTGCAGCAAACGAAGGTGCATGGTAATAAATCTAGGGACACGCGCAGAAGATAACAGAATCCCGACCCCAACCCTTCAGGAAGTTGAGGAGGAAATTGATCAGTAGAAAATCAACAAACCTGCTGGTGTTGACCAACTCCCAAGCGAGCTATTAAAATACGGTGGTGAAGCACTGGCAGGAGCGTTGCACTGAGTAATTACCAAGATTTGTGAGGAAGAGCATATACCGGAGGATTGGATGGAGGGTATCGTATGTCCCATCTATAAAAAGGGTGACAAGCTGGATTGCTGCAACTATCGCGCAAATACGCTACTAAACAACGCCTATAATTTGCTCTGCCGAATTCTAAGCCACCATCTGTGATCAATTGCAAAGGAGTTCGTAAGCGGGATTCATGGCAGCCCGCGCTTCTACGGATCAAATTTTCGGCAAGATGTCTGTGGACTGTCGTGTATGCTATTTAACATTGCAATGGAGGGTGTCATTCGAAGAGCGGGGTGGACATGAGTGGTATGAACTTCAGGAAGTTCGTCCAACTTTTGGCTTAGCCGACGACGTTGATAGCGTAGCACGCAACTTTAAAGCGTTGCCGGAAACATACTTCAGACTTAAAGCTATGACGATTGGGCTTATGATTAATGCGTTGAAAACAAAATACCTTAAAGGAAGAGGCTCCCGAGAATACAATGTTAGCCGCCAACCACGGGTTCAGACCGACGGTGATGAAATCGAGGCGGTAGACGAATTCGTGTATCTGGGCTCATTGGTGACCGCCGATAATGACATCAGCAGAGAGATACAAAGGCACATTGTGGCTGGCAATCGTGCTTATTTTGAACTCCAAAGGATGCTAAGATCGCCAAAGTTCGCCGTACTACAAAGTTGACCATCTAGAAGACATTAATTAGACCGGTAGTTCTCTATGGCCACGAAACATGGACATTGCTTATGTGGAGGACTAACGCGCCCCTGTTGTCTTTGAAGAAAAGGCGCTGCGTACGATCTACGGTGGAGTGCAGATGGAAAACGGAACGTGGATGAGACGAATGAACCACGAATTGCATCAGTTGCTGGGAGAACCTCCCATCTTACACACCGCTAAAGTTTTGGGCACGTCGTACGAATGTCGGATGACAACCCAGTTAAAATGATTCTCGAAAAAGATGAGACAGTCGCAGATGGGAGGCTGGCGAAGAGCAGCCTATTCGATCCATGGAGACAACTTCTGTATACAGCAGGTGCAACCCCGGCCTTGGCCTAATTAGTATGGTAAGTACCGTACTATGTAAGTACTTCTCGATTATTTTGACAGCATTGACCTAAATTTCATCCAATCTTAGAAATATTGCGCAATTGTTAAGCGGAAACTGAAAAAGACTGGAAAAGTTACTCGGGATGTTGCAGAGATGAATTGTGGAATCAAATGGCCGCTCAAGTTGACGGACAGAGTGTCCGAAATATGTTGAGAGGTATTTCAAGAAAAAAATCGTAATTTCATCAAAACCAAAACGAAATGATTGTTGATATTTTCCTGAACGTGCAACGAAAAAGACTTTATTTTGCTAGCTCAACTAACATGGTGATTGTGAAATTCTGTTTACGGCCGAAAAAAAAAGTTCATGCTACAGGATCACCACACCCAGCAAAATGATCGCGTGTATGCAGCACATCTTTCTGATATTCCTTGTGATAAACTAGCTTAGCTTTCTATCGCCGCTAGCGAGCAGATTTGTGGGAAGTTATCAAGCCAGTTTTGTGAACGGTCGATCGACAACTGACCAAATCTTTACGTTGCGGCAGATCCTCCAGAATTGTCGAGAATATCAAGTTTCTACACACCATCTATTCATCGACTTCAAGGCCGCATACGATACTATTGATCGTGAAGAGCTATGGAAGATTATGTACGAGAACATTTTTCCCGGGAAACTCACCAGAATGATCAAGGCTACGATGGATGGTGTACAGTGTCACGTGAAGATATCGAGTACGTTATCGGACTCGTTTGGACGCAAAGGACTTCGACAAGGCGATGGTCTTTCCTGCCAATTGTTCAACATTGCGCTTGAAGGTGTTATGAAACGTGTGGACTTCAAAATGCGGGGTACGATTTTCAATAAATCCTGCCAGTTCATCTGCTTCGCCGACAACGTGGACATTGTCGGCAGAGCGTTGCAGGTGGTAGCTGATCAGACATGCGTGATATAGCTCACATAGGCAGCACTGTGACAATCGACGGAGATGAGTTCGAGGTGGTGGTTGAGTTTGTGTTCGGATCATTGGTTACGTCGGGTAACAACTGCAGCAGAGAAATTCGGAAGCACATTATTACCGGAAGTCGTGCCTACTATGCACTCCACAAGACCTTGAGGTCTGGTAAACTTCACGCCCGTACAAGTGTACCATGTACAAAACGCTGATAAGACCGGTAGTTCTCTGCTGGCATGAGACGCGGACAATGCCCAAAGAGGAGCTGCAAGCACTAGGAGTTTTCGAACGACGCGTGCTTAGGACCATCTTTAGCGGTGTATGTGAAAACGGCCTATGGAGGAGAAGGATGAACCACGAACTGGCGCAGCTCTATGGCGAACACAGTATCCAGAAAGTCGGTAAAGCTGGAAGGATACAATGGGCGGGACATGTTGTGAGAATGTCGGACAACAACCCCGCAAAAATGGCACTTGCCTCGAATCCGACCGGTACAGGACGCACAGGAGCGCAGCGAGCTAGGTGGTTAAACCAAGTGGAGCAAGACCTTGGAAATGTGGGACATTCGAGGAACTAGAGACAAACAGCCCTCAACCGAGATTTATGGAGAAATATCGTGATGCAGGTGCGGTCCTTATAGGACGTTGGACCAGCATTAGTAAGTAAACTAGCTGTTCATAGGTTCCAGAAAGTTTCAAGGGTGATGGCTTAGGGATGATTCCCCCAACCCCAAAAGTTTCACTTTTCTTTTTTTGGCCCGGGGTTAAAATTAAAAACAAAAAAAAAAATGATATTGTTTTTGAAAAAACAATCCCCCCCCCCCTAAAAAAAAACCGCCCCCGGTTTGGGGGGGGACAATTTTACGGATTTTATTTCGTCAAAAGAATGGCCTACCTATTCACCTGATCAAGGATGGTTCCAATCGTATCATAAATCACTCGTTGCACGCTCTTCTTTGATTCAATAGACGCACACAATGAGAAGTTCTGCTTAACCTCTCAAACTAAAAACGGATGGGCCAAAAGAAACATTGAATGAACATAGCATGAACTTCGTCGCCTGTGAATTGTATGCGTGTTCATCACTGCTTGCTTGAACAACTTATTGATTCGTTCGTTGGCTTCTGTTGGTGATTCATTTTCGTTTCCTGATTCGATTGTGTGCTAGTGCTCGAAGCTTCCGATCGGATCACTTGGTGATTGTGTGGTGCCGCGTTCAAAGCAAAAAAGAATCGGAAGCCGAAAAGCACAGTGTAGCCAGTAAATACAGCGGGAAAAACAGAAAATATGTAGCAACTAAATACCAAATGTTAATATGAAGTTGCATGTGTTCCTTTAGGCCAATATTTTCTGTTTTGGTAGATACTGATGATGGCACAGGTTACTTAGTTGGTAATGGTACGGCATTACCAACTCGGATGCAGTGGATTCCCTGTCCGGTACAGAAGGTTTTTCAGGTGTCACAAAACAAAACATGTATGCATTCTTGTTGAAATACGAATGCTTGTTCAACGAACGATAATCGATGATATGAATATTTAACCCTCGTCAATCGAAATCTCGATAACGATTCTTCTTGCATTTAATATGATATAACACATTGTGTCAATAGTCCTGAAAAAAATTGAATTGTCACGATTTATCGGATACGTGTGACAGGAAAATTATTTAAAAAAATCTAATTGAGTAGGCTGATTTTTCCCAGACCGTACATACTTAACAAACCTTCCAACACTGTCATTCGAACTAAAAGACGAGAAATGATTCTGTTCAATTGAATGCTATGATCTCTCGTCTCCGAACATTATCATCAGGCGATCCTTCTGGGTCGTATTTTCATAGCCACTCAATCAACGAAGAGTGAATCACAAGTAGGCAGAGCTGTTGTCCATTCGGCTTGCGTGGTGGAATGAAGTAATCTACAAAAGTCTAATCTTGTTCACTCACTGAGTTCCTGCGTATGATGCCTTTACCAATACATTTATCGATGTGGTTGTTTCAAGCACGGATACGAATAAATAATTTTCGCCGATTTTTTCGGTAGTCACCAACACTGCACCTGATTTGATTCTTCTCGACTTTTAAGCATGGGGCTACATGCAAACTGAGGAATACCAAATGACTAACCGTGAAAACTTTTAAGAAACATTTGGTGAAAACATGACGCTTTCCAACAACGCATGCGGCTGGCAATTAAGGCAAAGGGAGAAAGATTCGAACTGAACTTAATTTAAACAAATGTTAAATATATACCGAAAAGGAAAAACGTGGGGACTAAAATTCATGCAAGCTTCTCATAACGTTTGCATTAAAAAAAATGGACAAAAATTGCCGATTGTTCATGGGTTTACCTTCACCCGCACTGACGAAACTACCCATGCAGCACCAATCATAGTAACCCATGAGTCAGCAGACAAAATTTGACAGCTTTATCAGTCGAACTCTAACCGTGATGGCAAAAACAGTGAAGCAACTCCGTTCAGAAATGTGTGCGTTCAAAGAACGGCACCCTGCCGCGTAGAAAACGGACATCGTGCGGCACTTTGTGGACGCCGGATACGCTCGTTCTGGCATCTACAACATCTTGGCACTATTAGACAACAATCAGAGCATCGAAAGAAAGCCCGGTTCCGGACGGCCGACGACCCTGAGCGACAAGAAGCTCCAAAGGATGCTGAAGAGGAAGACCGAGGGAAAAGTGGCTACATCGCTGCGTGCTCTTGGCCGGGAGGTCGGTTCAACCGGCCAAACAGTGAAAAAGTACCTGGCAAACATGAACATACATGTCAGGAAGCGGAAGTCGCGTCCACTGGTTTCGTAGCTGCAGGCAATGACGCAGCGGCAGCGGCTGAATAAGATGGTCAACTCAATTTTCCCGGCGAATCGCGACGTGGCGGTGGAGGGAGACCTATCTCACCCTGAATGGCAACGACTGACAGGGCACACACCAAGTTCCCCAAGAAGGTGTTGCTGTGGCTGACAATCAGCAAGAAGGGGACGTCAAAGCCGCTCTTCTTTCGCTCTGGACTGGCCGTGGACGGGGAAATTTATAGTACGAAATGCCGCAAGTTGCGTCGTTCATCAAGAAATACCATAAGGGCGAAGACACCGTGTTCTGGTCGTATCTGGCGTCGGCCCACTACTCGAAGCGATCGTTGGAGGAGATGGAGCGGCTCAATATCGATGTGGTACCCAAGTCAGCGAACCCGCCCAACATCCCCCAGCTTCATCCCATCGAGAATTTCTGGGCCAACCTGAAGCGTAAGATCTACTCCAGCAATTTTGTCGCGAAAACTGAGGAGGAATTGATAAATAAAACGGAGAAAGAACTCAAAAACATGCCTACACGTATGTTTCCGTCCACCATGGCGAATGTTCTGGTTAACTGCCGGAAGGCCGCTCGCAAAGGCGTAGAATTTTTTTGCAAGTAAGCTTAAATAATTACCTTCCATGGGAAATTTATCAAAAGCAATTATCTGTCTTAGCTTTTTTTTCACCATCCGAAAAAAGTCCATTGTTTTAATGCAAACGTTGTTTAGGACCATATACTTCACTGACAGGAATTCCCACTCACCCTGTAAATATTTGTTTAGTTATATTTGCTTCAATGCCTTTTCTAACTGGCTATTCCGCTCTTATCAACGAGCTTTCACTTGCTCAATTTAGTATTCTAGAAGCAATTTTACAGTTATAAATCGAATGCCAACATCAATGCATGTAGACAAGCAAGGGAAGGCGAAACAAATTCCAACCCGAAAGATTCCCTCGGCCAGACAAGGCATCGAACCCGCCGCCTGCGGCTTGGTAAACCGTGCTCTTATCGACTGAGCTATTTAAACCCCACTGGCACTCAAAAATCTACAGGGTAGGCCCAAATAAGTGACGCAGTATTTTGTTGCAGTGTGGAATTCTTCTCCCTCCATATTAGGAACTGAATCTGAGTTTTGAGATAGGTGCCGTACAAGAAAAGAAAAATTCATGGACTTTCGGAAGCCAACAAAAAGAACAAAGTCATTCGATGTCGCGAATTACTTCGTCGGCAACCATATTTTTTTTGAGAAAAATTTCGTATTGCAGCAAAGTTTCAACGCTCAAAATGGCAGAGTCTATGCAGCGAGTATTCAGGATATCCCTTCTTCAACTCGCGCAGTTCAACGCTTTCAAAATCATACTTCGGTCATGATTTGGGGAGCGATTTCTGAGGAAGGTCGTCTACCACTGCTTTTCATTGGTAAGGGTGTAAAAATCAACGCAGCATACTACGTAAAAGAGGTGATGGAAAAGTATTTGAAGAAGCACACTTCAACGATGTTCGGTAACCGCAAATGGGTGTTTCAACAGGATTTTGCGCCGTCCCGTGGAGCAAAGATTACCCAAGCATGGTGCACCAAGAATTTGCCAGACTTCATTCCTAAGGAATTATGGGAATGATGGAAGCTCACTTTCGAGATCGCAAACCAATGGATATTGAAACATTCAAAGCTACCATACAGAAGATATGGGATGAAATCCCCGAAAATCAGGTGCGTGCCGCTTGTAATGCCTTTCCGAAGAGACTAACGGCAATAATTAAAGCTGAAGGCGATAGAATCGAAATGTAAATATCTACACATAACAATATAAGAAACAGAACAACAAAGAAACATTTAAATTATTGGTCTTTTCGTGTGAGATACAGTCTTTGTTTCATGCGTCACTTATTTGGGCCTACCCGGTATAAGCATCTCTAAGTTTGATGAAATTCATCAGTTAAATTAGAATTCAAATTTCAATCATTCTTGTACATAGAATTACACTGTTAAGTGAACATGCAGTAATTTTCCTTTTCGCACATGTTACATCAGAACTTTCCACATCTGCATAAACATTTTTGTTTACTTCTCAGCTCGACACAAAAGGTCAAGAGAGCAAGTAGCGAGTAGTGAAAGTGTCGAGCAAATGTGTGCTTGCACTAAGAACACTAAGAAATTATGGTTAAATATTACATTATGGGAAAGTTTGTTGCGTAACATTTTCTTTTAAATGGTGTTGGATTAAGCGTCCTTCGTAATAAATTTTTGATGATTTCAAATGACAAAATAAAATTATTATATTTTACAACTATACTTTTCTTGCTGTGCACAGTAACATACTCTCGACAATTTTGCTTTCCACATGCAAAAAAAAAAATTTACGCAATGCCTGCCGTTCAATGCTCTGAAATATTCATGCCCATCTTCTCGGGAAAAACGGAACGCAAGACTTCTTTTGCCTGCCACAAATAAAAAAAAGAGAAGTACAAAATTCGCATCGTGTCGTCTCTTGAAATGGACGAGAAACGAGAAAAGTAAGAACGGAAAAGAAATTAAGAGTGACATTAGAGTACACCCCGGTGCTCGTCTTCGTAGGTCGTAGCGTCGAGAGTTTTTTCACCATCCCGGGGGTTTCAATTTCCATTTCGAGCATCATCAGCAATTTTCTCCAACCGAAATGGTCCATCAATAAAGGAACCAAAAAAAAACCCTCGGGAACGGGAGGAACGGTAAATTGATGCCCATGTGAGGAATGAGCGATTCCCGTGGTTTTATTTCGTTCCGACTGGAAACGGGCATTCGTCACATTCCCGGACGAAAGATTGACAACGAAAGGAAAAGGGCGGCAGAAATGTAACATAAAACGCACAATTTCGATCGCGTAGTCATTAGCGAGCGACAGTTGAATGGGAAACTGTAAACTTGCCATTCTGACGGCAGTAAAAATGTCATTATCCATCATGAGCCATTATTCACCGGGCTGCCATTTGGTGACTGAGTGTGTAATTGTAGGAAAATGTTGAGCGAAGCAACCCGCCAAAAGCTTGCCTTTGACTTGCTCCAAGGATGAGTTAGAAGACACGATTCCTTTCGTCCGTTCGTATGACAGCAACGAACTCTTTTCGACGTAGGTGTGTCATTTTCCGCGAGACCATACATTGTAGCTGGTTATTAATCGAACATTGTTTAAGTATCGAATGGCATACACTTCTGCATGCCATGGAGACGCATGGTAGCTGATGATCACACATTCGCTTCAGGCCAGCACACAAAAACATAGACTTTTCCGAAGCCCAGACCCAGCCGCCTCTAGCTGTAGTCAAAAGAAAAACAAGAAAACCCTATATATGTTTGCTTTCGACGAGTGGAAAACAGCAGAAGCAATTCATTTTCATTTGTTCGTAAACATCATCATCATCAACCGTGCTCGACGGCAGTGATCAGTGATCGGGGGAAATTCCGAGCCCCGTCGTCGCCGTCGTCTTGTTTGTCATGGCAAGCTTGTTTTTCTCAAAAAAAAATCCGATCTTGCCACTGCGATGACGGTGCTGATGATGATGATGATGATGATGATGACGAGTCTTGTTATGTGCTGTTGAATACCTTTTGAATTCGTTATGTACTACATAGGACGAACGTACGTGGAGCGTTAGTAGTGGCGTCGCGGGGCTGGGCTGCACATGTAATAGTGTAATCTGGTCTTACCTAATAAGATTCTGTTGCCAAATGCTTGTGCCTTTGGCGATGGCATGGCTGGCAAGCAGCGCTAATGAGCGAAGTTTAAATTTCTAGCAACGAGTATGATTCCGATTGCTCACAGGAGGAAACTTTTTCAAGCAAGTGGAGATTGGAAACAAATGATTGCCCTGTTTTCGTTCACTTGGCTACTATGTTGCTCGTTTTCCGGCGGATTTTAGTGCGTCTGGAACTTTCTTGTCTATTGAAGCGAGCGCGACAGTCTGAAACGGATTTTGTTCATTTTCTGATTAAATTAATTTATTTCAGAAAAAGTCGGATTAAAACAATCGTGGTACTCTCTGATCAACAATTGTCATAATTATATACGCCAGAGATTCGTAACTTTTACCACAGTAGCGTTTCTTCCACATTTGCACCTTGGGCAGTGAGCATCCTCACCCAATCCTGGAAGATTTTAACAGATAAAGACTGTATTCGATGAAATTTGGACACACAAAATAGGTCACCAAAAATATTCCTTGAGCCCGATTCTTTTCAAACATTCTGGAAATAAAGTACTACTAAATGGTTAAGTTTTGACATCATTGGTTTATTGAACCTCTTCTCCCAACCCAAATGCCCGCACCTTTGCCTTGACCCATTTTATCAAATTTTGGGCAATGATAGGACCGACTTGCTTACTTACTTTTAACCACACTTTCTTTAGTTCAAGTTCATTTTCTATCAGTTTTGGAGTTTTAACGAGCTTTGCCTTCATGATTGCCCAAAAATTTTCAATTGGGCGAAGTTCCGGAGTGTTTGGAGGGTTGACGTCTTTTGGTACAAAAACTACATTATTATCTTTGTACCAGTCTAAGACGGGCCGGGCATAGTGGCAAGATGCCAAATCCGGCCAAAACAGTGTCGGGCCATCGTGAGATCTCAAGAAGGGCAGAAGTCGTTTTTGGACATTCGTCCTTGTAGATTTGTCCGTTGACGGTCCCAGAGGTGATGAAGGGCTGACTCATTTTGCCACATCCACAGATCGCTTGCCAAACAAGGAATTTTTTGGCGAATTTCGACAGTTTCTTCTTCCGTACACTCTCCGGAACGGCCCACTTAGAGGTTGCGACGTAGTGTTCCTGTCCTGGCATTTGTTTGTTGTCGGCTTTAATGTAGGTCTCCATCGTCCATCACAATGCAGAACGGTTTTGTGAGCCACTCCTTGTACAGTTTTCTTGCACGAGTTTTGGCCACCGAGTTCTGTTTATCGCTCCGGTTCGGTGCCTTCTGGACCTTGTACACATGTAATCCAGAACGTTTCATTGTTTTCTGCACAAAACAAACTGAAACTTTCGCCTTTTTCGCAACATCCCTGATCGAAATGTTGGGATAACGCTTAAATTGGTTCAATACCATCCTGGCCTTCTCCGGATTTGATGTGCCACGTTTTTTGCCACTACCATTTTTCCGCTTGGTTGTCTTACGGTCCTTGAACGTTTTGATCACATGAGATACGGTTGAATGTGCGATTCCGAGCTGTTTTCCGATCCATCGATGAGAAGCGTTTGGGTTTTCGAAGTAAGTGCCCAAAATTTGTTGGCGCACTATTTCTTCATTCGAAGCCATCACTGAAATCACTCGACCGATTTTCACGAAACTCATTACACAATTGACACAACACAATGAAATACATTCAGTTAAAATTTCAATAATTTTTACCCACATTCTAAAAAGTTACGAACAACGTCCAAATTTCATCGAATACAGTCTTTAGTGAGCATAACATAAGCATATTGATCGAAGTCAGCAGTCAGTGATTCAGCTGAAGTTACACAGAAAACATGTCACTTGAGAGTAGTGTTTCATTCTCAATGTGCAACTCCTAGTGTGCTGGTTATAGATCAATTAGGGAAGGGAAGGAATGTTAGTTCGATACACGTTGCTACTGAAGACCCATGTGGGGTGTGCCGGGAGAAATGAAACTCCACTTTGTTGTAGTGCTGGTAAAGGTGGATGCTAGCTGCTCAATCTGTTCCTGCAACAGTCGGTTCGCGCCTCGAAAATTGGTTCCATTGTCAGAGTAAATCGTCCCTTCATACGCACAACAAACCTAAGGATGGCCTTAATGCAGGATGCATTGCTAAGACTGTGTACCATCTTGACGTGGACAGCACGTATTGTGAGGCAGGTAAATACGGCAATCCACCGCTTCGCGTTACTCCTACCGACTTTCACCAGCAGCGGTCCAAAGAGGTCAGGTCCTGTGTGCGTAAACGGTCCTTGAAACGAAGCAAGTCGTGCCATTGGAAGTGGAGCCATGCGAGGAATACGTGGTTCTGCTTTGTATATCTTGCACCACTGGCAGGCTTACGCTACTTGCTTCACGGCGACTCTCAGCCGCGGCACATAATATTTTTGGCGAACTTCATTCACCACCGTTTCCATGTTGCAATGACGATATCTTCGATGGAATTCAGCGAGTAGAATGTAGGTCAACCAGTGTATTTTTGGGAGAATGATAGGAAATTTCGCATTTTTTGTTACGGTCATTCTTAGTATGCCGAATTCATCCAGCATGGGGGACAACTTATACAGGCTGCTTGATTTTTCTATTGGTATGTGCTGCTCTGTTGACCTCGGTTGATTGCGCGTGAGCAGCGCCATTTCGTCCGGGTAGGCCTGCCATTGCGTCAAGCGAATGAGCGTACGTAGTCCTTTTTGCAATTCATCCGCTTCCAGGTGAGCAACAATCGGCCGTTCGCCTTTTGTCTTGCGGGTTCGGTTGTCGATGCAGCGATGAATATACGCGGCTGACCTAATAAGCCTGGGCAGACTAGAGAATCGTTCCAAATCAAAGATCATATCGGGTACAGATAAGTAGTGATGTGCATGACACGGGCACAACTCTTCTTCGGTAGACAGCGTTACAAATGCTAGACAGCGTTACAAACTTCTGGCTTTCAAACCAGAAATCAGCCATTTCTTGGCAGGGACCCTTTCCCCACTTGGTTGCCAAATCTGTTGGGTTGAGTTTGGATGGTACCCACTGCCATTCTCGAACGTCGGATGCCGTCAGTAACTCTCCTACTCGACACGCGACGAACTGCTTATATCTTCGATGATCAGCACGCAACCAGGCCAGAACCGTTGCCGAATAACTCCACAACAAACGTTGTTGGATCCTAACGGTGTGACTTTCTTCGACGAACTGCATCAACTGGACTCCCAATACGGCTGCTTGGAGCTCCAATCGAGGTATTGATAACGGTTTCAGTGGGACCACCTTTGCCTTTGCTGTGACCAGGTTACATTCAACAACTCCGTTCGGATTGGTGATTCTGAAATACGCCTCTTCTGAGTAAGCTGCTTCACTGGCGTCAACGAAAATGTGTAGTTGAAGGCTCTGATAGTGTTGGATGTTCGCGTTCTTGAAATGACACCTGGGGATCCGGATCTCACCGATAGCCCGAAACAAGCTTGTCCATTCCCTCCAGCGTTCGAATGCTGCGTCATCGATTTTTGCATCCCACTGAATTCCGCTTCGCCACACATCTTGTAGCAGAATTTTCCCGTGCACTAGGAACGCGCTCCATAGATAGGGAAACTGCCTCCATATTAATCTCATTGTTCCCATATTCATCCTACGATCAAAGGATCAAATCAAAGAATTGGGCAGTTGAAGGATCGGTTTCGTTTTCTAATAATGTTTGCTTACGTTAAATAACTACAACAAACATTACTAACTAATCCTTCAACTGCCCAATTGTTTGATTCATCGTAGGATGAATATAGGAACAATGAGATTAATATGGGGGCAGTTCCCCTATCTGCCGAAACTGCTACCATAAACTGACGGAAACCCGCCAGCACCGCTGGCAAGTATGTAAGCTGATCAGGTACTTTGAGTAAGAAAGTATTCAACGCAACACCTCCCACTTTCGCCGCAGCGTCCCATATTAGAGTATCCTTTTGCTTCATACTCCACTATCTGTCGCTGAAGGTTCTCTCGTAGCTTGGGGCACCGGTCCATTCGCTTTTCAAGACACAGTATCCGACGGAGGGCCATAGAATAGCTATCAGGAAAATGAACGTGATCGATCTTCCACAAGAGTCCCGTCTCGAAGCGATTTCCGATCCGCACTGTCGTCTGTTCCAGGTTCCGTTGAGCACGCTTCTCCTCCTCTGATACCAGGATTATCGCTGGTTTTGTGGCGACGTCCTCCAGAGCGAAGTGCTCCTTCACCATGTTGTGCAGGTCTTTATCGCTGGTGCAGCTGCAAGAATGAAAGCTGAGCGTTTGTGTCGCATCCTGCCTTCCGTGTCCTCCGTATACACACCAACCTAATCTTGTTTTCGCTGCAACTGGTTCACCATTACTTCCTTCTTTCACCTTGACTGGAACAATCAAGTTTAATTTGTTCACGCCAATGAGTATCCGAGGCACAGCATTCCGGTAGCTGGCTACTGGAAGTCTCCGAAGATGATGACGAAGATGCAGCAAAAACCGAATTTACCGGTACGCGATCTTGCCAAGAAACTAAAACTACCGAAAAGTACGGAGTTTGGTGTTTGCAAATCGTTTGACCAGCGTTTAACTGTGGATCGGAAGGTTGGAAGTGGAACAAAGGTTAAGTCGAAAAGTCGCGAGCATACAAATGGACAAGAAGGTGGTTGCCATTATTTAGAAAAATCCCAATCTTTCTGTGCGAAATGTGGCTCGCAAAGTTAAAATCATACGTACAAAAAGTGAAGCAGAGGCAAGGATTGACGGCGTGCAAAGTGGAAAAGGTGCCCAACCATGATGACAAGCAAAATTTCACTGCAAAAAGTCGGAGCTTTACACCAATTTTTGCAAACATTTGCTTGTATCACAATGGACGACAAAATATACGTACTTGAAGACTTTAAGACTTGAAGACTTCCGGGTCTGGCTTTTTATACCGCAATGCAAAGGAACGCCGTTGCCGAGCATTTCCTGACAAAGAATGTGTCCAAAGTCCCGAAAAAGTATTTGATTTGGCAGACCATATGTAGTTGCGGTCGAAAATCTAAACGTTTCGTCTCTACCGGCACTTTCAATAAGGATGTGTACGAGAAAGAATGTCTGCAAAAGCGGTTATTACCGTTTATCAGTAGCCACGATTCTCCTGCTCTGTTTTGGCCTGATTTGGCCTCTTGTCACTATGCGAAATCCGTCCTGGAATGGTATAAGGTACAAGAGGTCAAATACGTGCCAAAAACAGCCAATCTACCAAACTGTCCAGAACTTCACCCAAATAGAGAAGTACTGGGCTCTAGTTAAGCGGAAACTCTTCGAAACTAAGAAGAAAGCAAATGATACCGATGATTTCAAGAGAAGATGGAGAATCGTCACGGTGGGCGTATCTGAGGATACCGTACGCAACCTGATGGCGGGTGTACCATAGAAAGTTCGAGAATTTTACAGAGAGAAGGGTTAACATCTTAATGAACTGTTTCTAATACTAGATATAACTCTAATATAACTATTGTGAAATAAACAATCGGTTTTGTTGAATTATGTGTACATTTTTTTTTGCTGCTATTATTTTGCTGTCCGAAATTTAACGTGGACAGGCTTTAGTGATTTTACAGTGAGAAAACAAGGTACACTCAGTAGCAAAAAAAAGCCGAGCAAAATTTTGCTTCCTTAAACCGTCATTTTCAACCTTTTGTAACATTGTCAATTATCAATATTTTTAGCTGAATTTTTGACAGAACTATAATTAGTGTATTGGCCTTATGTGACCAAAATTTCATGTTGATAATATTTATAAATTTGAAGTTTTGATAACATATGTCAAAAAAGTCGTTTTTGGACATACCAATTTAAAAAAAAACGTACTTTTGTGAAAAAATTTAGGTAGCATTATAAAAATTTTAGCACAGCCTACAAAAGTATAGAGAATAATGTGGACAAAATTTGAACTGTTTCCATTAAGTAATTTGGACCACAGCTGGCGTCAAAGTTGACGCACCAACATGAGTATTTCTCTTTTTCACACGGTATTGACCATGCTGAAATATCGGTGCAAAAAAAAAGCCGAGCGAATTCATTTTGTTAATACACTTGGTTTGTTACGCTTGATATTTACGAACTAACAAGTGTAACCCATGAAAAACTTTAAAATATGGCATACGTTTTCAGTATCACACAGTATTATTAGTAGAATTCGCCTCGGCTTTTTTTTTGCACCGATATTTCAGCATGGTCAATACCGTGTGAAAAAGAGAAATACTCATGTTGGTGCGTCAACTTTGACGCCAGCTGTGGTCCAAACCACTTGATGAAAACAGTTTTAATTTTGTCCACATTATTTCTTTTACTTTTTTAGGCTGTGCTGCAATTTTTATAATGCTACCTAAATTTTTCACAAAAGTACGTATTTTGGAAATTGGTATGTCCAAAAACGACCTTTTTGACATATGTTATCAAAACTTCAAATTTATAAATCTTATCAACATGATATTTTGGTCACATAAGGTCAATACATTAATTATAGTTCTGTCAAAAATTCAGCCAAAATTATTAATAATTGACAAAGTTACAGAAGGTTGAATATGACGGTTTATGGAAGTAAAATTTTGATCGGCTTTTTTTTTGCTACTGAGTGTACGATTTAAGCACTACTTAAGAGCCGATTTTGACCGATTTAAACCAACAGTAAGAATGCTGTTGAGGCCAACTAACAAAGTATGATGGTGGGTTTTCATTGAAAAAGCAAGGTAAATTTTAACTAACCCTTGAGAGTCAATTTGGACCGATGTGCTAGGTCGTCCAAACTGTCATGGAATTCCGTTCCGTAAGATCTACAGTGATAACAGTAGCTTTATTCGCTAAACAAAGTGAATTGAATTTACTATAAATTCAATTATATTCAATGAATGTCCTGGAAGATCAACAGCCACTATGAGATAATTTTGGGATATTATATGTCATTCGAACTGTTCGGGAGTGCAGAACTTAAGATCTTCAGTTGTAACTGTAGATTTTTGGACTACAGCGATTTGTAACTGATATTTTTGATTTAGGTTTATGCCGTGAATTTCTCACTCCAATCAATTCATTAGCGGATACCTCATTCCAGTAGCAGAACAACTAAATATGATATACCATGAAATTGTTGTGCATGACTATAACTACCTACACCCTTAAAAATTATTCACGGGCTCGGTTAAACATTTAGCTGAATTCACTCGGCATTTTCACATTTAACTGATAACTCGGCAAAAAATCGAACGATGCCGAGTCTCAGCATCACTTGAAACTGAAATATCGGGTAACTTCATTATTAAACCGATTCTCGGCAACACAACGAGCCGAGCAGAAACGTCAACCAAACTTCAACCGATCTCAGCTGCCTATCATGCCGAAATATCGGTTTAGCAGTGTTGTACGCCGAGATTTGGCTTTTTATCTGTCAACTGCCATGCGCCATATTGTTTTCATTCGCAAGTGGAATAGGTCGTATGCTGTTTGTGGAACGGTGAAAAAACATACATTTATTGGCACTACGTAAATTACATTGATAAAACCTCGTCAACAATTATACGCCGATTCACCCGGTTCATGGCTGCTTCTCTCCATCCTCGGTTGCCCCCCATGTTCTTCAAGTATCGGTTTACCTGAACCGCCCATCTAGCTCGCTGTGCTCCACGCCTTCTTGTACCAGCCGGATTCGACGCAAACACCATCTTTGCAGGGTATTGCCTATAGGCACGAAATATTAAATATTTCGATGAAAATCTAATTCAAAATTTGGAATATTTACAGACAATTTAACCGAAATCCCGGTTAACTTCATGTCTGTTTGTTTCGAGTTTTAACCGATATATCAGTTTGCTCATGCCGAGATTTCCAGCTAACTATATAAGTTTTCAGTTTGACCCAAACCGAGATTATCGGTTAACATAGAAAAGCCGAGATTGAAACCGAGACCATGGATGCATGGGATTCCTCCCATCTTCATTATGCCAGATCAACTCTACAGTGGTCTTCTGATAACAACGTTGAGTTCGTTGAAAAAGATACAACCCACCAATGCTCAACTGCGACCGACCGAACGCTACTGGGCAATCGTCAAGCGGAACCTCGAAGTGCGATAATATTACCGAAATCAGCCATTTGATTAATTTGTTAGTTTAATTGATATTTTAACATGTTAAGCTGCAATAAAGTATATTGTTTTGCAAATTTGCAAATTGTCTAAGTTTTGTGCAGCTATTAGTTAAATAATTTCTTTAATTCTGCGGAATTCGGAATTTAACCAGCTTTGAACTTAAAGTTTCTGGTAAACCAGACAGTAATTAGTAAAGTAAATAAAGAAAAATATAAACGAACTAATACTGTCGTTGTTGTCCAGATATCTACAGCATCAAGATGTCAACGTGGAATAATTTCTTAGGAGCACTTTACGTGTTGAGAATTGAGAACTTCCCTGAAATTTCCGAAGAACGTTCCCAAACATCTCTGAAGAATTATCCGATTTTTTCTGAAGCACTTCCCTGAAGTTCTCTGAAGAGCTTCCCAGAACTTCTCTAATGAAGCTCCGCGACTTTCTCTAAAGAACTTGCATTAACTTCTCTGAAGAACTTTCCTGAACTTCTCTAAAGAACTTCCCTGAATTTTAATGAAGAACTTCCCTAAAGTTCCTCTGAAGAACTACCCTGGAATAACTTTCCTGAAATTCCCTGAAAAATTTTCCCGAACTTCCCTGTAGTTCTCAGAAGAACTTCCCTGAAATTCCTCAGAACTTCTTTGAAATTCCCTGAAGAATTTCTCTGAACATCTCTGAAAAATTATCTGAAATTCTCAGAAGAACTTCACTGAAGTTCTCTGTAGAACTTCCTAAAAATTCTCTACAGAACTTAACCGAAGTTTTCTGTAGAAATTCCCTGAAGTTATCTGCAGAACTTCACCGAAGTTTTCTGAAGAACTTCCGCAAAGTTCTCTGAAGAACATCTTCGAAGTTCTCTGAAGAACTTCGCTGAACTTCCATAAAAAACTTCCCTGAATTTCTGTGATGAACTTCCCTGACGTTCCTCTCAAGAACTTTTTGACGTTCCTCGGAAGATTTTCCCTGTAGTTCTCTGACGAACTACCCTGAAATACCTTTGAAGAAATTCCACTGGAGAACTTCCCTGAAATTGTCTGAAGAACTTTCCCAAACTTCTCTGAAGAATTATCTGAATTTCGCTGAAGAAATTACCTGAACTTCTCTGAAAAATTATTTGAATTTCTCTGAAGAACTTCCCTGGAATTCTCTGAAAAAATACCTGAACTTCTCTGAAGTTCTCTGAAGAACTTCTCTGGAGTTCTCTAATGAAGCTCCACGACTTTCTCTTAAGAACTTGTATTAACTTCTCTGAATAACTTCCCTGAATTTTAATGAAGAACTTCCCTAAAATTCCTCTGGAGAACTTCCCTGAAATAACTTTCCTGATATTCCCTGAAAAAATTTCCCGAACTTCCCTGTAGTTCTCTGAAGAACTTCCCTGAAATTCCTCTGAAGAACTTCTCTGAAATTCCCTGAAGAATTTTCCCGAACATCTCTGAAAAATTATCTGAAATTCTCTGAAGAACTTCCCTGGAGTTCTCTGTAGAACTTCCCAAAAATTCTCTACAGAACTTAACCAAAGTTCTCTGTAGAGCTTCCCTGAAATTATCTGCAGAACTTCACCGAAGTTTTCTGAAGAACTTTCCCAAGGTTCTCTGAAGAATATCTCCGAAATTCGCTGAACTTCTATGAAAAACTTCCCTGAATTTCTGTGAAGAACTTCCCTGACGTTCCTCTGAAGAACTTCCCTGTAGTTCTCTGAAGAACTACCGTGAAATTCCTCTGAAGAAATTCCATTGAAGAACTTGCCTCAAATTACTTTCCTGAAATTGTCTGAAGAACTTTCTCACACTTCTCTGAAGAATTATCTGAATTTCTCTGAGGAACTTCCGTGAAGTTCTCTGAAGAAATTAGTTCCTTGAAATTACTTTCCTGAAATTGCCTGAAGAACTTTCCAAACTTCTATGACGAATTATTTGAATTTCTCTGAAGAAATACTCCGAACTTCTCTGAAGTTCTCTGAAGAACTTCTTTGAAGAACTTCCCTGAAGTTATCTGAAGAACATCCCTGAAGTTCTCTGCAGAACTTCCCTGAAGTTCTTTGTAGAATTTCCTCCAAGTTCTCTGAAGGACTTCCCTAAACTTCTCTAATGAAGTTTCACGAATTTCTCTAAAAAACATCCATTAACTTCTCTGAAGAATTTCCCTGAAATAGTAATCGGGATTTTCATAACCAAGATTCATAACGATTTCTTGTAGCAATTAATCATAATGCAAGCTTATGAATATCGAAAGTTTATTTCGCTGAGTGTAGTGAACTATAGCATAGATTTCAAGCCCCGTGTGGTGGCACCTTTGCTACTTTTGATGGATTTATGCCAAGGCCCTCCTGAAGACTGGGCCCACTGCATTCTCTCTGAAATGCCGTTCCCCTTGATCGCCATAATATGTGTTTGGAGAATTGAGTTGCTATTTCCGGGAAACCGTTGTTGGAAGAGCTGATTGTTACATATAATCGAGATATACCTGTACAAGTCTTTTTTTACACGGTTTTTACGACGATTTTTGAAATAACGCGGTTAAAGAGCCAAAAAAGCCTAAGTGTTTTCTGAGGATGTACATACAGGAAGTACAATGAAAAAGTCAAAAAACCCGAAAAACATGATTGGATTCATGGTGTGTCATGAAGAAGATTAGTTTCCTTCGCCTTCAATGGTGTGCTGTGGAGGGACTGTTCACATATTATGCAACGTCCGACACCATTGTGAAAAGCAAGATAGCGACTTCCAGTTTGTGCAAAAGCCACCGAATATCCTACAATATGGGTATTTTTGGAACGGGGACAACGTGTAGAGGCCGGAAATCGATGTCCAATGCCATTTTGGAATCCAATATGGCTACTTCCGGTTTGTGAAAAGCTGCCAAACATTCTACAATATGGGTATTTCGGAAGGGACGACGTGTTAAGGTCGGAAATCGATGTCCGACGCCATTTTGGAATCCAAGATGGCGACTTCCGGTTTGTGAAAAATTGTCAAATAGTCTACAATATGGATATTCTCGGAACGAAGACGCGTGTAGAGGCCGAAAATCGATTTTGGAATCCAAGATGGCGACTTCCGTTTTGTGAAAAGCTGCCAAACATTCTACAATATGGGTGTTTCGGAAGGGACGACGTGTTAAGGTCGGAAATCGATGTCCGACGCCATTTTTGAAACCAAAAAACGACATACGGTTTGTGAAAAACCGATTCAAAAACCATTTAAAAGGGTCTTATGGGACCGTGGTATCTTTCAGTCTGCGGTAGTTGCGCTCATTTCAGTCCAGTGGTTGGTGAGAAACAATCTCATTAGAATGAATCCACAGTTTTGACCGGAAGATGGACCGGAATGGTGTCCCTGCGGAAGATTCGAAACAACTATGTTAGTGATCAACTGTTTTAAGCGTTTTGAGGTTTTGTCGGTCAATCAATAAAACTGATTCTACAGTTTTGTAGATTTTCCACAGCTGCTTATAAATTAGTCACTAAATAAATTCAAAATTTAAAGCTAAATATACAATCCCTCCACAATAATGAGTTCTCTAGAGACTTTTTCTTGTTATCATATTTTTCTCAACTCGGTAGTAATTATTTCTAGGTGTGTGTGTGAAAAGGAGAACTAGTCACATAAAAACAAGTTCTGAAATTAAATGCACACGACTGTTATTGTCAATAACGTAATCGTTTATCGTAACGCTGCAGCAGACGAAATACACGCTACTTGTGAAAGTCACTCGAAGTAAACACATAATTTGGGGTTGCCAAAACATACAGACAAAATATCTTAGTTGGCCGTGTAACCAAATTAACTTTTAGCCTCTCCGCGCTTCTCTTAATAACATAGTCTCTGGTATCTTCATCTCAAAATTCTCTCTATCTCGATGATTCTCTAAGTCTACAGTCACTTGAAAATACTTGTGTGTAAATTACCTTCCATATGTCGATGAGAAAACTGCGAAAAACCAAGTTCACCTGTGTTTGGAGCAAGCCATCGAGATGACTTTTGCAACGCGAAATGCTTCTAAGGAGTGTATCGAATATAAGCTATCCACATACATTTGCGTTGTACGCATGTATTTGTGATGGTTTTTTATGCTCTGAACACTGCATGCTGTGCGTTTGACTGTCAGCTTTCTTTTGTTTACTTGTTTGTGCGGTTCAAATTCTGCGTTTTCAAAATGTCGCGTATTGAAAAGGAAGTGAAAATTAAGGTTCTGGACACATGGCTAAGTGAGAAGGGTATTACTATGCGAAAATTGGTGAAGCGGTTTGGAATTCATCATGCGAGTGTTAAAACCATCATTAATAAGTTTGGGGAACACTATTCTTTGGATGAGCTACCAGGAAGAGGTAGAAAACCCGGTTCTTCCAACCCGAAACTGGAGCAGAAAGTGGTATCTCTAATCATGAAGAACAAATCAATGTCAATACGTGATTTTGCCAAAAAAGCAGGAACGAGTGTCGGAATGATCCAGCGAATCAAGAGGCAAAACCACCTAAAGACCTACAAGAAGCAGAAAATCTCGAAACAAAGTGCAGAACAGAAGAAGCGAGCAGCAACAAGGGCCCGGAAATTGTATTCGCGTCTTTTGCAGCGTCCGGATGCATGCGTTTTGATGGACGATGAGACCTATGTAAAGGAGGACTCAAAAACCCTTCCAGGTCCACAATACTTTACTGCCGTCGTTGGGGAGGATGTGAGCGATGCGGACAGGTCGATTCAAGTGGAGAAATTTGGTCGAAAGGTACTGGTATGGCAAGCAATATGTTCCTGTGGTTTGAAGTCAACCATTTTTTACACTACCGGAACTATAAATGCGGAAATCTATCGATCTGAGTGTCTCCAGAAGAGATTGTTGCCTTTATATAAGAAGCATAGTACACCTCCACTGTTTTGGCCGGATTTAGCGTCGGCTCACTATGCCAAAACCACTCTCAATTGGTTTGCGGAAAAGGGTATAGATTTCGTTGAGAAAAATATCAATCCACCAAATTGCCCTCAGCTTCGACCCATCGAACGTTACTAGGCAATCGTGAAGAGGGTCTTCAAGAAGACTGGTAAGGCAGCTGGGAACATGCAGGAGTTCAAAAAAATTTGGGCTCAAGCGTCCAAAAAATGCGATGCAACACTTGTCCGGAACTTGAACTTGAATTGCATTCGATCCAAAGTTCGAAAATTCGTGAAGGAATAACTTAAATTTCATCCGGTCTTCATTATGTTCAAGTTTAACCTCGTACAATAAAGGATCATTTTTTTGTATGAATAAAATATCGGTTTTCAACAAAATTTGAAAGAAAGTTTGTGGATAGCTTATTTTCAATACACTCCTTAGGATCGTTCTAGCAGGCTAGTCAATTTCTTTTCTGAATGTCGATCTCTCCCTATCTCGCTGGTCCCTTCAATATCGAGATATGGAAAGTTGACAGTAAATACATAAATGCTGATAAAAACGGATAATTTTCATCCCGTTTTAGCTATAAATTAACGATAACCATGAATTTTGTTTTTTAACAATGCAATATGCGTTGAAACAATGCATATGCACTTTCACAGTTATTAGTTATAACAATGTTTTTTCGATATAAGACGGTTTTTATACGACGATTTTTCAAATAACTTGGTTTTTCTTACGACGATTTTTGAAATAACGCGGTTTTTTTACGACGATTTCCGAACAGACGCGGTTTTTTTTACACGGGTAAAAAAAGACTTGAATGTAATTGAGTTCAAATCGTAGAACTCTGACTGGCCGAATAATATAGGCTAGCTGTCACACTGGCGCTATCAATAACCAGATATTTAAAAAAAATCAACGTTATGGCTAATTCAAGTAGCACGACAATAATGATTAATGCTAAAATCGTTCAATTATCACAGCAGATATAATAGAGATGCAGCAAATTAACACCCACTTCACATCTTTGTGTATCCCTAGTTAACCTCTTCAAGCTATTGTTTTCTTGATTTGTGTTTTTCAAGTTCCAAAATTTAAAATCGACTCAACTCAAATTAGACAACCACCGAATCCTGATTTCCAAACCTGGACCGACCGTTCCCTTTGTTCTCACATTCCTCAACACCGAAACGAAATTAGGTCAACACACAGAACATCGATTTGCAGCTTCCCATCTTGCCCCGAATCTGTCACATTTCAATTCTCTATTATCAAATGCATTCCAAAAGCCCACAACAGTCGGAAAAGCCAAAAATCCGTCCCGAATTTTTCGTTCCGAATCAGCAACAGCAAAAGCAGAAGGTCACACGAAACAATTGATTATTTATGCAGCCGTGAATTTCGTGAATGTCGAAGAACACGGCCGAGCCACGGGGGTGGAATAACGATTTTTTACCTAGCTTGAATTTACGTCTCCTGCTTCACCGTGATGTTGTTGTTGTTGTTGTTGTTGACGGTGGTGGATTTGGATGGATGGCAGCTGACGACGCTGTGTTATGCAATTAACCTACGGGGTTATCCACTCGCAGCAACTCGCCGTTCGCCCGAGGGATGAATCTCCTGCACACCAGAAAATGCCTTCCTTCCTTAGTTTGCCCGCACTTAATCGGAAGGCCGATATTAAAGTACCTCCTCGGGAAGAGGCTTCCTGTTGGCGTTGTAGATTTCACACTAACACTATCACGCACCAGTCAGGGTAACCAGAAAGCGTGGGTATTTTTCCACCACCCACTCAACTCGGACTTCCCACCAGACCCGGCAGGAACCGCACGTTCTTCGGTGAATGGAACCTAGCGCTTTCTTCAGCGAGCAACTCGGTCTATCTAACGCTAAGGTTTACGGATAATTCAATATCGACGCCTTTCTATATTATTCATGAAAATCAGATTTCGGTGAAATTCGATTTTTCCACCTCGGCCTCCGGCTCAAATCACGCACACACGGACGCACTCGCACTCACTTCACTTATCTCGATTTTCCCTTTAGCGACTTCTTCCTTTCGCGGGCCGCACTAAAACGTCACTCTCACTCTCGATTTTCGCCGTTTTCCACCTTTTGCTTTTTTCTTTTTTACTTTTTTTTTTCTTTCAACTCAGCAATTTCCGTTCAAGGAAAAACCACTTCCTTTTTCTACCCCGCTGGGGAATGGATGGATGGATCCGGCCTTTGGTGGAAAATCACGTTTTCTTCCTCAACGGTAGCGGGCGTGCGTCAAAACACAATCAGGTTGTTCGTCGAACTATGGCAAAGCACTCGCCGAAAAAGAAAACTCCGAAAAACACAAACTTCCCACGATTTTCCTCCTTTCAGGTATTTCTTGCGTTTCAAAACATTCGCACTATTAATATCACACTGGCGCTTATTGTTGGCTCTGTTATTATTATCGTACTTCCACTTTATTTTTAAAGTTTCACGCTATTTATTCTCCACGCGTCGCGATATTATTGGAATATCGAGGAACGAAAATAAAACCCATCATCTTCATCCAACTTGGGGCTCGGGCGACGGAACGTAAAAAAAGGAGAGAGCAGCAAAAGGTTTTTCCTCTGGTGGATGGATTTTCCTCAGCCACGGTCAGTCAGTCCTTCTCCGTTGGATCGTGGATCTCGTGTGACTGTAAGGGTAGTGTGTCGATATCCGCTCGCACTCGACGGCTATCTGACCTTACATTATCGAACGCGAACGACGAATGGGCTGAACGGAGACGACGGACCATGTCTCGAGACGAGCAGGAGCCGAACACGACCCGACACAAATACAGAAGCAGTGAGACAGCCGTGGACTGTTGCGGGAGGGCGACTGGCTCTGCGCGCGATCATCGAATGGAGAGCGAGCGGGAGCAGGAGAGTTCTGCCGCTTTTCCCAATGACGACAGCGACAACGTGGTGGTGCTGGTGGCATTTTCCCCTGCTGAGCTGAGCACGACCATCGCCTACCATCGCCACCAACACCATTGCCCCCCCACCACGGGTTTGGGGAAGAAAGCACCGGGCGGGTATGGCGGGACTGGGGGAGTTTCGGATGAGGTGGAAATGTGATGGCATTTTTCCATCCACGGTAGCAAAGCAATGGCTGAGAAGCACATGCGGCGAAAAGGAACAAACATCTGGGCTGAAGGTGTGCGAGAGACAAGAAGGTATTCGTGGAGGTGAGTGGAAAGAGCTTCGAACGGTACAGTGTTGCCGGTTTCGCTGGTGGAGAAACTATTTCAATGCGGTATGTGTTTTATAACTATGTTTTAGTTTAAAAATCCATATCTAAATATATATATATAAATGAATTTCTGTCTGCCTGCCCGTCTGTCTGCCTGTCTACCTGTCTGTCTGTCTTGCTGTCTTGTTGTCTTGCTGTTTGGCTGTCTTGCTGTCTTGCTGCCTTGCTGTCTGTCTTTCTGTCTGTCTGTCTGTCTGTCTGTCTGTCTGTCTGTCTGTCTGTCTGTCTGTCTGTCTGTCTGTCTGTCTGTCTGTCTGTCTGTCTGTCTGTCTGTCTGTCTGTCTGTCTGTCTGTCTGTCTGTCTGTCTGTCTGTCTGTCTGTCTGTCTGTCTGTCTGTCTGTCTGTCTGTCTGTCTGTCTGTCTGTCTTTCAGAACCTTATAGACTCGGACACTACTGAACCTAACTCGAGAACTACTCAAGTTAATGGAACCACATTTGCCGGGAAGAGGTTTTTGAAGGCAAGAAATGTTTCTAATGTGACTCGAGACCCCTTCCCTTTCTGAAAGGAGGGCTCATATACAAATGAAACATAGATTTCTGAATAACTCGAGACCTTATCAAGTTGCTCGAACCAAATTTGGCATGTGGAGGTTTTTAAAGGCAAGAAATGTTTCTATTGTGATTTGAGACCCCTCCGCTTTCTGAAAGAGGGATCTCCCATACAAATGAAACACAAATTTCTGCATAAATCAAGAACTAATCAAGCATATGAAACCAAGTTTGGCAGGTGGAGCTTTTTGAAGGAGAGAAATATTTCTATGGTGGACCCATCCGCTTTCTGAAAGGGGAGACTCCCATACAAATGAAACACAATTTTTACCATAACTCGAGAGCCAATGAAGCAAATGAAACCAAATTTGGCATGTTGATGTTTTTTTGAGGCAAGAAATGTTTCTAAGGCAGTTCAGTATGGGGGCTCCCATACAGATTAAACACAAATTTCTGCATAATTCCAAAACTAATCAAGCAAATGAAACCACATTTGGCAGGATTTCTATATATATATAAATGAATTTCTGTCTGTCTGTCTGGCCCTTATAGACTCGGAATGTTCTGAACCGATCAGCATAAAAATATGTATTCAAGTGTTTTTGGGGCTGGGGAAGGTTCTTATGATTGTTTGAGACCTCTTCTCTCTCAGGAAGAGGGGCTCTCATACAAATGAGACACAAATTTCTGCACAACTCGAGAACAAATCAAGCAAATGGAACTAAATTTGGCATGTGGGGGGTTTTGAAGGCAATGATTGTATTGTGGTTTGAGAAACCTCCCTCCCTCTGGAAGGGAAGACTCCCATACAAATGAAACACAAATTTATACCAAATATGAGAATTATCCACATTAATAAAACACAAAACGTGAATTTCACGGGTAAGAAGCATGTTCTGATAGAAGTTTGAACCCCTGCTTAGTCAAGAAAAAAAACTCATTCCGAAAAACAACCATAAACGTGCAAGTTCTATTACATTTTCATTCATTTAGTTGCAAGCGGTTCAGCTAGTTAGTTATAAAATTCGATAAAATTGTTAATGCACTATCATGAAATACTTTTGACGTGTCCTACGTCTGTGTTGTCAGGAAGTAGGCTGTGCTTTTGAGCGAAGGAAACGCTTTCTTTCTCCGCCATAGTTGAAATTTTTGAAAAATTGCAAAATTATCGTATTTTCGAACAAAATTGGTATTGAAACTTACCTAAACGGAACGGCTTTTGCTTATTGGGGTGGTAAAATCAGTGTAAATCCGGCCTATTTGCGGAGGAATCAGCGTATTAGTAAAAAAAGAAGGAAGTGTTTTTCCAGTTGGTCGTGAGAGAATTGAAGATTATTGCCGTTCTACTTTAAAAAAAAAACTGAGTTGAATTTCGATGAAGGATCACCCACAGCGGGGGATTTTGATTTTGAAGAGTGAACAAAATGTTTATAGTAAAAAGAAGACCAGAACAAAGATTCAGAGTTTAATTTTTCAAAATTCTCAGCACCCCCACGGAAACTAGCATCACCATCATGTTAAGGAAATGTTATTCCCTGTGTTGTTGGCCTTAGTTTGCATGAAACTGCGAAGGGTTTCCCTGATACCGCTGTTTGAATAAGTTGACGAAATTTATTGATCAGATGTAACGAACGAAGCCAATGCGCATACAAGTGTGCAAGGCTTACATTTAATATCAGGTGCACACTCCCAACTTGGTGAACTCCAGTGGTGAGTAGGAAATGCTTGTTGCATATCTAACGGGTGGTTTAGTAGTTAGTTTTATCTATGCACTGAACGAAATATATATGAGGACAACAGAAAATTTGCAGTTCTTTAAAATTGGGTTTATTTACGCAAAACTTCTGTTTTCCAGTTTTGTGTGTTGTGTGTAATGTCATCTCTCGTTTACTGCACAGTTTCGGTGATGACTTGTCTTTAAACGCGGGGTATCGACTGTTTTCATCTGCTTAGAAAGATATAATTATAAGGACAAGCTGATTGTTTTTGCGTTCGCTGGCTTCGTAAGTTTTTATGATCTATTTTATGACCGAAAATTTTGATTTTCATATTTATTATGTGGTTTACAGAAAATGCCGATATCGACCACTCTTTCACAGTTTGAGCGGGGAGAAATTCAAGCCCATCGTGAAAATGGACTGAAAATTCGTGAAATCGCAAGCATTATATGAAGGAGCAAAACAGTGGTATATAATTTCGTGAAATTGAGTGAGAAATATGCGACCATCAAGAGTAAAGGGGTCCAGCATCGATTTTAGAACGCGCAAAAAGTGAAATTAAGCAATTGGTAATCAATCGTAGGCTTTCTCCGGGTGATATCAGGAAGGAATTGAATTTGCCAGTGTCTAATCGTCGAGTGCAGCAAATTTTAAGCAGTTATAATAATACCAAATATGGTAAAAGTGTGCCCGTTCCTCGCTTGTTGCCTCGACATAAAAAAGCAAGATTGGAATTTGCAGAAAAGTATCAATTCTGGGAAAAAGAGTGGGAAAATGTGGTGTTTAGCGATGAAAAGGAAATTAAATTTAGGTGGACCGGATGGATCAACTAACTGTTAGCAGGATATAAGACACGAAAATGCGAAAAGCTATTGATATTGCTTTTGAGGATTACAATTCAAAAACTGACTATAAAATAATATCTTGCCAGAAGAAATTCTTCAGTTACAGAAAAACTAAATTGAAATCGGAAAAATTTCCATCAAATATGTAACTCGTAACTTATTGGCAAGTTTTTGGAAACGATCGGGAATATTTTAATTATCTAAATTTTACAAGAGAAATAATTGTAAATAACAACGCAATAAGAAAAGAATAAAAAAACCCAAAGAAGGGGGACCCACCGGGCTCCTCCCCATATTTTTTAAAAATTTGCCATGGAATTTTAAATTTTCATTATTTTGGCGGTTTGAAATTGCCCTTTTTTCCCGCCTTTTCCCAAAATTTTGGTAGAACTCTTATCTAATAAGAATATTAAAATCTAATCTAATCTAATCTAATCTAATCTAATACAAACGCAGCCAGTACGGGAAAGCATCCTGGAAATAATTGGGTTAGATGACGCCCAATTATTTTTTTTGTCAATATTGATGCTTGCAGCACATCAAAGATATAATATAAGCGTCAAAGCGGCCAGGCCTACTACGTTGCATTAACCGCAAAAGATGATTCTGTAAAATGAGTTGGATTAAAATGAACAAACTGAACCACAACGCATTTTGTGAATCTACAGGGGAGGAAGGATGCGTGGACATACCGTACCATACGCTCCGAGGTAAGAATAATAAAATAATATTTAAATAAATAATGAAAATCAGGGTGGTGACAAAATGGTAATGATAATGATGAAAATGTAAAATCAATATGCAATGTCATACAGAATAGGATATAAAGTATAGTGAAGGGATATTATAATGTAAAATGATATAATGTCCTGCTGCAATTGTAGAAGAATTTGCGCATCCATTATGAACCTAAAAGTTTAGACAATGTATCATAGCCACGAAAAAAAATGAAAATTATTTGACAAAACTTGGAAACTCCATGGAGGACCTGAAATTATATATAAAGAATAGTATATCTAAAATGTCGATGTGCTAATCCGATTCCTTGCCCCGCTATACTCATTTCTAATGGATATCATAGGTATAAATGATGGCATCCACGCCTTGGTCACTGATCTAGTCTAATCTAATTCAATACAAACGTAAAAGAACTGATCAGCATTTATTAATATAAAAAACTAAATAAAATAATATCCGCTGATCTAAATTAATAGAAAAATACCTTATGATACAATGCAATAAAATATCTATAAATGGAATCACCTTCCTTGTTACCTTGACGCAGATACAATTTCATTATTACTATTATTATTTATAATTATAAGATGCAGCAACATATCGCTATATCAATATGAATTAATAATAATAATAAGATGCAGCAATAAACCGCTATAGCTCAACCATTAGTCGATGAATTTGTACTGTCATGTTAAGGTCATACTTTGCTGTAAACTGAGGAAAAAAACCACCCCCGAGCACCCGATGACGACTACGATTGATGCTGGCTCTTGAACCTGAACATCAATTAATGTATGTGAAAACTTTTCAAAACATGTTTGTGCGATTAAAGTAATTTTACCCACTGCACAACATCCGCTACGGGAGCTAAATCTATTATGGTATCAATAATATAAAAAGTACTTAGCTGGATTCTATTCAGTCCCGTATCCGATCCAAAAAAGCCCTATCAGGCAACAAGCAACTAGCAATAACCATCGCCACCAGGTGAACACTGCACGCGTAACTCCACACAATTTCTCAATAATTGCTAGTTGAACATAATCACAGCACATTATATCACACGAGATCACCATTAATTGAATTAATCTAATTAGTTTTAACATACTGAAAACAACCGCAAAAATGACAGCGAGAAAATATAAAAAGAAAAAAAAAAAAACAAAAAAAAACACTTTCATATACAATCAATCAAAAAAACAACCACCCACCAACACACACAAAACAAAACAAAAAAAAAAAATAATAAATAAAAAATATGAAAACAACAAAAAAAAAAAAAAAAAAAAAAAAAATAAAAAAAATGATTAAATTCCACTAATTCCTTTTTATTTCTCTTGACAGATACGTGTTTTTCTCACCAATAGACAGCTTTCTTCTGTTGTGTCACAACACTCACCTGGGACACGACACTGAAGAAGTCTGCACATTGTAGAATACGAAATACGCGTATCTGTCAAGATAAGCAATAAAGGTAGTTGGAATTAAATGGAAATTACTAATCATTCTTCTTATTTTCTAGTTACAGGTATTCCACTAAACAGCTCACACTCTCCATAATTTAAAAAAAATTACTTGAGTTCGTTAATTATTCGTTGATTGCCATGGACAACGGAAATCATGTAGAAGCTCTCTATACAGACTCCAGTAAGGCATTCTATCGGGTTGACATACCCAAGCAACTATTTAAATTAAAAAAAAAATGGGCTTTCAGCCAGGTCTTCTCAAATGGTTCGAATGTAATCTAACTAATGGGCATCAAATAGTAAGATTTAAAGATTAAAATCAAATCCCATTAAATTCACTTCAAGTGTCCCATCTTAAACTAAAAAAAAACGATTTATTTCGATAATATAAAGCTCTCTCTAGAAATAAGGAACAAACTGCAACGTCGAGAAATGTAACGCGATAACATAAGGAAAAAATAAAGCACACCTGATTTAACAATCATGCTAGGAAATCAGACTGTAGGAAAATTTGTAGAAATTAAATATTAAGGAGTTATCTTGGAATAAAAACTAACATTTAATAGAGCAAATTCAAGTAACTACTTCAATTGTGCAAATCCATGCTTGGATTTATGAAATGATTAAGTCATTGTATTCAGGACTTTCAAATAATTAAAACATAATACATTTCACATGACCTCACATATTATATTGGAATATTGTTGCGTAGTTTGGCCACCTTTGTCAGTCACGCGTGAAGAGAGAATAAGGTTTCCTCTCCCATCTTATGTAGCTCGAAGGGCTGGTAGCAGTTATCTGATGTAATTATAGTGACTTTAGTGACCATAATGTCAAAAATAGTGACCAAATAGTGGCTTAGAGGCAATAAAAAAGTAACCAAATAGTGACTTTGGGATAGTTAAAAAATAATTAGAAGTGACTTCATTGAGGTTTGCTATTTGGTTTCTTAGCAAAGCAACCTGTCGAAGAAAAAAAAAAGACTTGCTTTTTTCACTACAGCTTCTTGAACATGATCGGTAGCTCATTTGCTTTGAGCCAGCTCCACTCCCCCATCATGGTTCTCAATGGCTTTTTTGAGACACGTGTTTGCTTCCATAAACAATCTGAAGCTATAAATAATCGGGTATTATAATTAACACATTTATATGAACGTACTTATCAGCATTTCACTTTTTCTCGTTCTCTTCTTTGTGAAGAATCTTCAACTCCTCTTCTTTCTTATTCATTTTCATTACAGTTATTTATTTGTTCCTAATTTTGCTCTGTTTCTTACTTCCTTGTTGGCTCCTTTCGTTTTTTTTTCTTTCTTCCGCCTTTTTCAGTTTTTGATGTTCCAAATGTTGCTTTTAAATGACTTCAACCTCATTCAACGAATTAAATGTTCCCTTACACATTGATGATCGATCGCCGGTAAGGATCATAGTCGAATTCGGAAATCCTCGCACGACATCAGTATTTCCATGGGATGCCGTCAAAGCTGTCATTACAACGGCCGATA
This sequence comes from Aedes koreicus, assembly GCA_024533555.2. NCBI lineage: Eukaryota > Metazoa > Arthropoda > Insecta > Diptera > Culicidae > Aedes > Aedes koreicus. The sequence goes on along the minus strand of JAHHFK020004051.1, from coordinate 320,900 downwards.
ACAACGGACATTTAGTTTCTCCTCTAGTTGTCATCATGCTAAAGAACTGATTACAATAGTTCTCAATCCTCCCTTTTGCACTCTCTTGCATATCTATTTCATTTGATTTGAGCAGGTTCCACTCATCCATTAGCAAGTCCATTTTGATTTCTAACGGAAGTGACTTCGCGATCTGTAGAACATCGTTAGAACTACGACTAGATTTTCGATTCGATGGACTTTGATTTTCGATTCGATGGACATCGACTATGCTTAACGAAGGCGTTTCGAATTCCTGATTTATTCAATATATGCTTATAAAAAGCGATATAATGTTGTTTAGCTTTATGCAAGAAGCTGAGCTTGTTCTTCAATTTAGTCAACTCAGCCGTTATTTCATGCCCAAAAATTAAATATTTATCGACATTGTCAAATGTATCCTGAGGGAGTACTGCATCCGCAGGCCACACTTCCGCTTTGCAAAGTCTGGTCACGATAGTACGTTGATAGTACGAACTTATCTTTCGATTTCTGAATGCATCAAATGTATAATTAAACAAAGCAGGTATTAGGACTGCATATTTAGTGCTGTACAATTTGTTACAACCGAACAAAATTACTAGGCTTTATAACACTTAGCGTAAATATTTTAGCTTTCACATAGTTTAGTTTCATATCGACCCCGGTTAGTTTGAACAGCCAAAATCACGAATATTCGGCGGTCACAGATAATTTGCTCAACTGCTACCTGCATAAAGGTGCAAAATCGGAACGCCAAGTGTTTTCGATTTAGGCTATTCAAACTAACGGAGGTCCATGGTATTGTATTTAAACTTGTTCGAAACGATGTTGTTGACTAAAGATGTTTCTACCCACGACCATTGTTTTTTCAAAACTCAATTTCAGCTTAACCACCCACGCAAACTAACATCAGTGGATAGTATAAGAACAGCACTGACCTGAGTGAAAATTCCAGCAGTCGATATCACGAACAACACCTCCGCTTTCATACTCGGGTTATCTTACGATTCTTGAATACGACATAGTCTCAAACCCCTGTTCAATAAGTCTTTCTGTTGTTTCTTGCAGAGTTGATCACCTTGATGTGATGTGTTTAATGAAACGGTGTGACGATAATCCAAGCTCTTGCTGTATTTTCTCAAAATCTTCTAGTCGTGAGCCTTTGAAAAAATAGTGAACTGCAATGATCAATTCTGACGCGACTTCTCCCAATGCTTCAACACCTTTCAGAAACCCGTTACGTAAGATGGGTATATTACAGGATCCGATATTCAGCAAAATCTTTCTGTGATCTCCTAAAAGTTGATCGTTCATAAGCTGCTCCACTTTTTTATATACGTTTGGACCATCAACATCCATTTATTGAACATAAGAGTAGCTTTATTTCATCGGATTTATGAGAATTACGCGCATCTTTCAGCGAAATCTCCTGAATAAGGTGCTAAAGCAACAGCTACTAAATAAAGAGCTTTAATTCTGCTCAATGAAAAATCTGCAGGCACCGCATTCGGAAACATAGCACAAAATATATCTAGAATTCCATCACAGGATGCAGCCGGAAAATCGGATGCAATACATTTCAATTGCATTATCAATTCAGCCTAAGTTGTTGCATCTCGTGTTCTTAAGAGCCACACTTGAGAAATCGATGCACCAGATGAGAAGGGCTGCTCGTTGCCGATTGATTTTGATTCGCGATCACGACACAGCCACAGTTGACTTGGACCTCGAAGAACCATCCTTCCCTCCTTATGCCGCGCAGTATTTGCGTGCTGCTCAAAAGCCTTTCAAAACAATATTGTTAAGTGAATATAGGTAAGGCCTGTGTTAAAAATGAACCAATCACCAATAATTAGTTTTTATGTTCAGGATTTTGATAGATCATTTATTTTCTTTAATTAAAAAACGTCAGCTTCATTCTACGTTCAGAATATCAGAGAGCTACTTTATTTGCAGCTGTCAACAGCAAACCTCGTCAGAACACACAAGGCACATCGATTATGCTAACAGGTTGACCACAACATAATATGCATTTGCGAGTGTTACATCTGAGTCACACTTAAAATATAAATACCTTAACCTCAGGATTAAACTTTAAACAGATTTGTTTGTATGAATTGAAATGAAATTCCAATAATGTCTACCTCGTGCACTTTTAACTTGTGTTCTGCAAACCAAGTAGCGTTGACGGAAAATATTTCTTGATTTGTATCCACCTTTTTGCATTTGTCGACTGTATTATCAGCTGAATCACGAAAATCACTGAGCGTGACTCGATTCATGTAATTTGCATGTAAAAATTGACTTCCATTAGAGTTAATACAAAATTCCGAACTCAAACGTCAATCTGCCATCGTTTTCGCTACCTGCCAATTCGAAAACATGTTTACATAATGTAACGGATTTGCATGCGGAAGAGTTGTTTTCGCACGTATTTTTTTGTCAAAATTTGCACGTTAAGCCTAGTATGCAGCTGTCAAGTAAAGACCTGGAGAAATGGCAATAATAAATCTACCGAAGTAATTTTGCCAACTGCCCCAGTATGGGTGAAATGTCAGTTTTCCTTGTGGAATAATTGTACAGAATATTATTCCGCAAGCAAAACTGACAACCCCGTTTAGATTACATGGGCGACGTTACTAACGTTACGAAGTTTGCTTTCCTTTTCAGATGTATTCAAGGTAAGTAATTTCGACAGAAAAAGCATTTCATGACCATTACTTGTCCTACCCTAATGCACATTACTTTTGAGCTGCATACTAGCCTTTAATTTGAAATTGCCAAAATTTGTCAGATATTGTTGAAACATGAAGTGATGCCAAAGTAAATCTATTTTGTTTTTCACCGAAATATTCAGTGGTATAAACGAATACTGTAAAAAAGTGACTTTGGTGACCAACTTTCGGAAAATAGTGACTTAAGTGACTTTTCGGTGACAATAGTGACTTTTTAGTGACTGCCTTGAACATGACTTTTTAGTGACTGCCTTGTGACCCGCAACCAGCCCTGAGCTTGTTGCGTGCTTATCAGCATCCCAACATTAAAAGAACGCCGAGAATCCGCAAAGGTTTCGTTCGTAAACAATATTGTCTTCCATTCAGAAGAGTTTCTACACCCAAAAGTTGAAAAGGTGGCAAAAAACGCAATTGCAGTTTTTGCAATCATATCTTAAGAAATCTGCATGATTCAGAAAAGGCACTTTTGCCCATTATGATCCACAAAGCGTTTTATAGTATAAACGAAGCCATGCAAGTGTGTGCAAGCAGTTGGCAGCACACAGATTCCTCGAAACAAATTTAGCGCTGTGTGCTTAGTGCCTCGACAGTCGAAGCAACCGTTGGTTTAATATGGGTGAGACAATACCACAAAATGCCGCAACGCTATTGGCCACTGTTGTAATTCTCCAGCGAAGTATTCTATTTTTATTTTCACTTGTCACTCCCATCTTCCTCTCATCAAGTGTGCCCTTCTTGATTACCACGCGAAGCCATGCAAGTGTGTGCGAGCGACATTTTTACTTTGTTGCTGTACCACTGAGTGCAGAGACAATCGAAGCAACTGTAGGGCTTTTATTCCATTCACTTCAACTTGTTAAAGTGGCTAAATGGTTACTATCTAGAGCTGCAACGCTGGCAGCCACGGTTCGAATCTTGGTAACGACTTGAGCTTTTGTTTTTTGTCAGCCCGGACTCCAATCTTATACTCAACAACTAATACACTGCATAACCCACGCACCCATCGAATTTTTCAATTCAAATTGATGTGATGCTTTTTTGCCCACGACTAATGTTGCATTTTTTCTCCAAGTTACGATCCATTACGAGAAATGAAACAAAATCATTCGAAATTGCATAACAATCTTGCTTTTTTATTTTGGGTATAGCAATACTAAATTCTTACAATAACGACAACTCAGAAACCGAAATATATTTATTACAAACCATCCACGCACAAATTCCGCCATATGTGGTCCGATTTTACAATAACCAAATCCAAATTGAAACAATACTTTAATTCTATTCGATAATGAAACACACACCACTGTTATATGTACAATGTAAACCGGACACTGTTTAGTCTAATTCCTTATAAAATAAAATGTTACTTCATTTACTAGGAATAAGAACATACTGTAACAAGTGGTCTACTTATAATTCCCGACAATAAATAATAATAGTATCCGTTTTTCTGTTAGTATAGCAAAATTAACTAAATGAAATAACAGTGCCAAATGCAAAAAAAAAACTACGACATACGAACAATGGGAACAATCCGGCAACACTGCTCCTGCACGGCCGTGTGTCACATTCCGTCCCATTCGCCGAAGTCAGAACCAGAGCAGCGGCGCAGCGAGCGACTAAAACAACAACAACAACGAAGATGCCAACCAAAAGCAGAAACCTCACGAATTTTCCTCGCCATGAGACCTGCACTAAGCTGCCGCTAACTGCTACTAGGTACTGCTGTTGATGTATAGCAACATGTGTACCAACAACTGAGATCACTGAGAGCGGCGGGTGATCATCTCCATCCATCCATGTGCCTATCTCTACTTACCTACATAGAGAGAGAGCACTACACATATCCGCGCAACGCACATTATTGTCAAGAGACCATCATCGGCAGAGTAGGCACATAACGCGTAGCGACCGACGATGATGATGGGCCCTAGCAACTGTGTGTATAAGTTCTGTCGTGTCGTCAGAATGCCGTCGCGCCGCTGGCTGCTGTTCGTAAATCCTCTGGGAATGTAGAACATTTTCACGCTCTCACACACGCACAGCTGCGATGCTAAGCGTAAGGACATTTAAACGCTATCATAGGCATAGGACACCCGGTCGTCGTTGATCTTCGCAAAGCGAGCAAACGAGAGAAGAATGCCCTCGGCCGAGTGATTTGTGTTGAACACATGTTCCTTCCATAATTTGTCACATGTGTGTCCCTTTTTCACCGGTTCAATGGCAAAACGGTTGGCGGAAGAGGGCCGGAACGAGCGGGAGCAGAGGGTGCAAGGATGCGGAAGAAAGCGAATTGTGCGGGACCGACGACGCGGAGCGGATGGATCCTTCGGGGGTGGATTGGTTGAGCCAGTGAGGGGTGGAAAATGGGAAATTGACATATATCTTGTCATCGATTTAGCTACCAGCCATCGACGACGTTGGCACACGACACAGACCCCGGGTGCGACATGGAAGAATGGAAGCCATCGGAGTCCTTCGAGTGAGAGGGCGATATCTAGGCCGCTTTAAAGCGAATGGAAGCGGAAAAATAAGTGGATGTTTTGATTTTGAGCTGGGTTTAAAGGGATCGGGTTTTGGGAACGGGAATGGGGGAAAAAGGGCCCAGGTGGAAGGAGGACTGCGTCAGTCAGCTGGAAGCATTCGAATGGATCCGTGTTGGTTATCGCAGGGGATGGGATTTGTCGGGGAGGAAGTTACAAGGATAAATTGAAATGAATGAAACGTATGGATTTTCGTGTTCGGAAAGAAGATCCGTTCGTGATTTTTTGGTAAGGAATTCAATTCTTAGAATTAGTGTGACACCCGATGTTCAAAGCAACCCGGGAAGGGAAACGATTGAAATAGCAATTTTCGAAGATCTGGATTGTATTACTCGGTTTGGATTGTTTTTTTTTTTTTTGAATCAGTATTCCCATTATAACATGGATCGCATCCGGTGTCCTTTATCAGAAAAATGCGTAGCCTATTAAGTTCCTGCAGAAGGAACTAAAAATCTGCTGAGCTCCGAGAATAAATTCCATCATAGAGGCAGAGATTTCAACATATACTGTTAGTGTGAGAATGTCATTTTCTTCGTTGCCCTGAATTCAAAAGATTTCAAAGAATGCAAAGGCTTACCTTACGATGTAAAACCTTAACCTCTATGGTGAGCAAATCATCCATTGCAGGTAACATACCTGTAATGAAAAATAAGAAAGCGAAAATTTGTTATAATTAGTTATTAATGAAGTGGTTTTCAGAATTGCGAAAAAGTTGGTCACGCGTACGAATTAAAAATAAAATATTTTCCAAAATGCAACAAACCTAGCGAATATTACCAAATTCTGATAGTTAGTTGCATTTTCCTGGAATGGTTAAAAGATTATGGACGAGAACGGATTTCCCGGGAAACTGACTATGAGATGATGATGTGAAGATATCGGGTGCACTATCGGACTCGGTTGGAACTCGCTTTGCACTTCGGCAAGGAGATTTCCGGCACCCTGTTTAACATTGCGCTAGAAAATGTTATGAACCGTATGGGCTTTAACATGCACTCAGGCAAGTAATCTTAAGAATTTCATAACTTATGAAAGATGCTTTGGAATTTCATAAAGCTGACTTACGAATGGCTTTTGTTTCACACAACTTTGTTCTTGTACGCCTTTAAACATTCCTGATTACAAGTGTAGATATATACTAGTGGGCAAGTCACTCGACCCATAACCTCTACATTCAAGGTTCAAATCCAGGTTGCACCATATTTTTATTTTTTCAACATCATTATATTTGATAAGGCAAATTTATGAAATTCATACTGAGTTCTTATAGCAAATAATCATAATGCAATCCTATGAATATCGAAAGTTTATTTCGCTGAGTGTGCGGGGCACGATTTTCAATAAATCCCGTCAATTCATTTGCTTCGCTGACGACTGGGACATTGTCGAAAGAACGTTTCAGTTAAAGCAGTATACCAGGCAGAAAGGTGAGTATCTGAGTATGAACTAACTGGCCGCTTTCCGCTGGCTCACCGAACGGAGCGTCTCCTTATCCATAATCTTCGTTGGAGGGCCATTACCTTTCTACCGGATTACTGCCATGGTTATTAGAGTACGGTATATGACGGTTTTCGAAACATTTTCGCGCCTCTAATGGTCAACCGTGTATTTTCCCACGATCTTTGTACGCTTGAAAGAATTTTACAATGTGCGCCCGTAGTACTTCCTGTTTCAACGGCATGCTGTAAACAACTGAACATGTTGGAGTGAAAGTGTGTGTTGGTGTGTGACAATTTTCTGAATATTTTGAGGATTCATACGGTGATATTTCTCAGAAAGCATTATTGTTCTGCAAGAAAAGTAATGAAGTCATTCCCGTTATGTCCATAACATTTAGCACTTTCCATTACAACCAAATTGAGCATACGCCAAAGTGAACCATTATGGGAAAAAATGTCATGACATTCTTGCATTGTTTTCTACAGGCGACGAAACATTTCTGCTGCCACCAATCGATGGTTTAATAAAACTTGCGACACCTATTTGAGTCCTTATTACTGCATTCATATGATATTTATTTTATGGAATCAAATTTTAACAATGGATAGTAACAACTCATAACCAAAGATTACTAAATAAGTGCGCTTTTAGTTGATTGCTTAATCAAACACACAATTTCTAAACTGTTTGAAACGGTCGGTAAAATAGAGCGACATTTTGCCCATTTTTGTTTTCTATGCTCCTCGTTCGCTGGCACTTTACAAATAAACTGTTGGTGGTGTGCGGACCTCAACATTTTGAAGCAGGCAAAAATGTACATTTACCGTCACTGCACGGGAAACAGTGGAGTTCACGATTCCCAACTTTTTTTTTTTTTTGCTATGGTACGATGAGAAAGATTTGTATTTCGGAATTCACGGACAAAATTTTGTTTGCTCTTCCCACATCATGTCAAAATCTTTTCCGTACTTTTTAATTAAACTTACATGATTCAAACAATACATAGGGAATGTTCATAAACCACGTTGACTCATTTTTGAAAATCTCAGACCACCCCCCCCCCCTCTCGTAGACTTTTCTCCATACAATTTTTTGAAATTTTGTATGGAGCGTAGACTTTGGCCAGACAACCCCCCCCCCTCCCACCAGAAAAGTCTACGTGTTTTATGAACAGTCCCATACAGAACTAAACTTACCCAAAATTTCAACCATTTTACCCCAAATGCAAAAATGTAATATCTATTTGCGTGTGTTGTAATTATAACGCGGACACCCTCTATCAGAAGATTTTTCAGAAGTTGGCAACAATCACTCAGGAAGATCTGATCTTAAACATTTGGAAATAGCCAGAATGATCCGGACAAGGTCCACAAGAACATCCAGAGCCAATTTCAGGTAGATGCAGGGCATAACAGAGTTTATTAATGGCGGAAAATTTCATGATCCCGCCGGTCCTTTCCTTTGGATTTCGATTAGGGTTCATTGGGGACTCATGGAAAACTTTCAATCAATAAATCAAATGAATATATCTATATATATAAATGGATTTCTGTCTATCTGTCTGTCTGTCTGTCTGAACCTAATAGGCTCGGAGATTACTGAACCGATCGGCGTGAAAATTTGTATGCAGGAGTTTTTGGGGCCGGGGAAGGTTCTAGAAAGGGGGGCTCCCATACAAATGACACATATTTCTGCATAACTCGAGAACTAATCAAGCAAAGAAAACCAAATTTAGCATGTGAGAGTTTTTAGAAGCAAGAAATCTTTATATGTTGGTTTGAGACCCCGCCCCTCCTCTGGAAAGGGAGGTTCCCATACAAATGAAACAAGTTTCTGCATAACTCAAGAACTAATCAAGTAAATGGAACCAAATTTTACATATGGAGTTTTCTGGAAGCAAGAAATGTTTCTATGGTAGTTCGAGACCCCTCCGCTCTCTATAAGGGGGGGGGGGGGGTCTCATACAAATGAAACTAAAATTTCAGCATAAATCGAGAACTAATAAAGCAAATGGAACCAAATTTGGCATGTGGGGATTCTGAAGGCAATAAATGTTTCTAGGGTAGTTCGAGACAGATCCCATCCTCTCTCTGCTGGGGGGGGGGGTCTCTCATACAGATTAAACACAAATTTCTGTATAACTCGAGAACTAATCAAGCAAATGAAACCGCATTTGTCATATGGGTGTTTCGAAGGCAGGATTTATATCTCTATATATAAAAATGGATTTCTGTCTGTCTGTCTGTCTGTCTGTCTGTCTGTCTGTCTGTCTGTCTGTCTGTCTGTCTGTCTGAACCTAATAGGCTCGGAGACTAATGAACCTATCGGCGTGAAAATTTGCATAGAGGAGTTGTTGGGGCCGGGAAAGGTTCTTAAGGTAGTTAAAGACCCCTCCCTTCTCTGAAAAGGGGGGCTCCCATACAAATGAAACACATCAAGCGAAGGAAACAAAATTTAGAATGTGAGAGTTTTTAGAAGCAAGAAATGATTCTATGGTGGTTCGAGACCCCTACCTTTTCTGGAAGGGGAGGCTCCCATACAAATGAAACCGAATTGTCTGCATAACTTAAGAACTAATCAAGTAAATGGAACCCAATTTTACATGTGGAGTTGTCTGGAAGCAAGAAATGTTTCTATGGTGGTTTGAGACCCCTCCCCTCTCTGGAAGGGGGGCTTCCTATACAAATGAAACTGAAATTTCTGCATAACTCGAGAACTAATAGAGCAAATGGAACAAAATTTTGCATGTTGGAATTTCAAGGGCAATTATTGTTTCTAGGGTAGTTCGAGCCCCTTCTCTCTCTGTTAGGGGGTCCCATACAAATGAAACACACGTTTCTGCCTTACTCGAGAACTATTCAAGGAAATGGAGCCAAATTTGGCAGATAGAGGTTTTTGAAGGCAAAAAGTTTCTAAGGTGACTCGAGACCTCTCCCTTTCTGAAAGGAGGGCTCATATACAAATGAAACACAATTTCTGAATAACTCGAGAATTTTTTAAAGTTACTGGAACCAAATTTGGTATGTGGAGGTTTGCGAAGGCAAGACATGTTTCTATTGTGGTTTGAGACCCCTCCGTCTTCTGAAAGAGGGGTCTCTCATACAAATGAAACACGAATTTCTGCATAACTGGAGAACAAATCAAGCAAATGGAAGGAGTTTTTGGGGCCGGGGAAGGTTCTTAAGGTAGTAAGAGACCCTTCCCTTCTCTGGAAAGGGGGGCTCCCATACAAATGAAACACATATTTCGGTATAATTCTCGAACTAATCAAGTATATGAAACCAAGTTTAGCAGGTGAAGGTTTTTGAAGAAGAGATTTCTATGGTGGTATGAGACCCCTCCGTCTTCTGGAAGGGGAGACTCCTTTACAAATGAAACACAATTTTTAGCATAACTCGAGAGCCAATGAAGCAAATGAAACCAAATTTGACATGTTGAGGTTTTTGGAGGCAAGAAATGTTGCTATGGCAGTTCAAGACCAGTCCTCCTTTTGAAGGAGGGGAGGGGGGGGGAGGCGTTCAAATTAAACACAAATTTCTGCATAACTCGAGAACTAATCAAGCTTCTTAAATCACATTTTGTATATGGGGGTTCTTGAAGGCAGGATTTCTATCTATGCCACCCCCCGACAAGCCCCAAAAGTTCCCCCCCCCAAACCCACCCCCCACAATAGATAAAAAACCCCTTTCCAAATCAGTGATTTTGGTTTAGTGTTATATATTTTGGTTGTTTGAAGATGTCTGATTTCGTGCCAAATAATCGTCATTTGCGGGAAGTGTTGATTTTCTTCTTTCATTCGAAGAAAACGGCGGCTGAAGCACATCGACAGCTCCAAAAAGTTTACGGTGATGCTGCTCTGAGTGAAACAACGTGTCGTGATTGGTTTCCTCGCTTCAAAAACGGTGATTTCAGTGTTGATGATCGTCCGCGTGAAGGAAGGCCAAAAAACTTCGAAGACTCTGAATTGGAGGCATTGCTCGATGAGGATCCGTGTCAAACGCAAGAAGAGCTTGGTTCAGGATTAGGAGTTTCCTGCCAAGCCTTTTCTAAGCGATTGCATGCGTTGGGAATGATTCAAAAGCAAGGAACTTGGGTTCCTTACGATTTGAAGCCAAGAGATGTTGAGCGCGGTTTTTTCGTCTGTGAACAACTGCTCCAGCGGCAAAAAAGGAAGAGTTT